>CM046843.1:126297-364002 GCA_025618425.1 Heliocidaris tuberculata
TTTGAAGAGCAATCCTTTTTTTCAGGGGACGGTGTTCTTCCAAACCGACATAAAAGAAGTGAGAAAAGTGCGAAATTATTTTTCATTTCCCAGAATTAAACCTTCTCTGTAACTGATTACATGCCACTCAAATAACTTGCCTGTGTCACAGTGCATTTCTCAGGGGATAGTTTTTACCAATGTCTTCAGGTTTATCTAACAGTTTTACGGAAAAAAATGAAAAAGAAGTAACAATAATAAAGGAGAATTAACCCCAGAATATAAATGTACTTATGTTCAAAGGTATAAAATATTCTTAATCATTGGCCTGTATCTCTTTAGAAATAAAATATCAGAAAAGGTTTAAATCAAGACATTCTAGCACCAAGGTATCATCTGCTAACACTTTACATGGGGGATGCTATTTTTCTTGATGATATGGAGTTGTAAATGAACCATTGGAAACCGTTCTAGTCAGGAAGATATTTCTAATCGTAGAGCTAAATTACTTCTCTTCATTACAAAAAAATAAAAAATAAAAATCCCCATATATGAAGGAAAATGTATAACAGGTGTATACATATATTCTAAAATCTGAAATTTACAGATTTCATTTTAAATTCTCTGGTTTTGCTGAATAGGAATCGATTTCTTGGGCTTGCCAGGCAGAGCCGGAAATAATTTATACGACGCGCATTCTGAGCATAGTCATATCACTATTGACGCTCGGAAAAGGTATCATCCATAAATTTGAATTAATTTGCTCCGTCGCGTACCTCATAGTATCAAGAAATAGATTTCTATTTAGTAAAACAGTGATTTTCGGAGAAATATAAAGCACAGTTTCGTGTTTAGAATATATGTATATATCTGCTAAATATTTTAAATCTCAAATGGGATTTCGTATCAGGAAGAAAGACAATTTTGCGTTCGGATTAAAAACATCTTTATGTACACATCAAAAAAAAAAAGGCAGCCCCCAGGTATCGCTAGCAGACGATAAATTTTGATGAGAAAATCTTGATTTATACCCTTCTCGTTTATTTTAATCCAAAACTACGTTGGATAACAAGAAGGAATAGATTACATCTTTGAATATAAGCACATTTATATTTTGAGGTTAATTCCCCTTTAAGGGATTATCAGGTAGACAGAATTTCGTTATTTTACTAAACTTCGTTCTGCACACTGCAAACCGTTCTGTCAAATGGTTTCTATTATTGTACAAATTTGCACTAGTGTCATGCCTGTGATCGTGGCAATGTGAACTCAGTGCAAAATAAAGTTTAACCGAGAAACTACTGGTAGAATTCTGGCTGTTATAAATCCTACTCTCTCTAAATTACAAAAAAAAAGAAAAAAAAAGAGTGAATTTTCACTATATTGTCACTCCCCCCGGATTGACGTCAGTGATCACTCGATTTTATTTGATTTTTTTTAGAGAGAGTAGCTAATCCTTACAATACCTAGGTTCTTCAATACCAAAGGAATCTAGTAGCCATGGCTGTTATAGTCCCCAGCCATCCCTTACCAAACCATTCAGAAACACAAGAAGACATCTATTCTTCTCACACAATCAATACGCGAAACTTTGTCGAATCCAAAATACACTGCAGCGATGGCGACCGGCATGAAATACACTAGTAGTACGGCGGCATAGCTCCAAAATTTGGCTGAATTGTGCACTTTTGTCTAAAAGCACCGAAATTGGTACAGTTGTTGAATGATACAAACTGAACAATATTAGATATGGAAGCACTTCCAATAATCAATTTATGGGGTTATTTTGAAGGAAATTGTAATTGCAAAACCTACTCAAGTAGTCAACTCGAACACCTAGATTCGGACACTACCTTAGAGCTCCGAATATCTCTGTGTTATAGCACATGCAAAGGTAGTAACCTTACGAGCGAGTCTATTTTGGTCGAATTGTACATAGGGTATGTGCAGTAGTAGGTCTGGGTACAGAAAGACAGAAAGGCTATGATCAGTGTAGTAAAATGACGCAAAAGCCCTATAACGGTTTAGTGTTATATTTGGTGATTGTTACGTAAGCCCCGCACAGCAAGGTCGTACGGTCCAGTGATTTTCCTAGTCTTTTATTAGTCGTTTTCCCGTATTTGACGCTAGTGTTGTATACTGAAAAGGAAGACAGAGAGAAGACATACAAAGAAATACATAAGGAAAAAGGGAAGACAGAGAGAAGAAAAACAAAGAAATTCATAAGGAAAATGAAGACAGAGAAAAGAAAAACAAAGAAATACATAAGGAAAGTGAAGACGGAAAGAAGAAAAACAAATGCATACAGAAATAAAAAGAAGATATAAATAATAAAAACAAAGTAATACATAAGGGAAAAGGAAGACAGAGAGAAGAAAAACAAGGGAATACATAAAGAAAAAAGAAGAGAGAAGAGAAACAAAGAAATACATACAGAAATTAAAAGAAGATAGAGAGAAGAAAAACAAAGAAATACATTAAGAAAAAAAGAGAGAAGAAAAACAAAGAAATACATAAAGAAATTAACAGCAGATAAAGAGAAGAAAAACAAAGAAATACATAAAGAAATTAAAAGAAGATAGAGAGAAGAAAAACAAAGAAATACATAAGAAAAAGAAGACAAGAGAGAAGAAAAACAAAGAAATTCATCAGAAAAGAATGAAGATAGAGAAAGAAAAAACAAAGATTTTTTTTTTTTCAATTCAAGCGTTTTTTTTATATCTCATGTGTCCATAAAACAAAACAAAACAGTACAATGTAAACATAACAATAGTATACAACAATGGAAATAAGTTGGCAATAAATATCAAGTACATGTACGAAACCTGACATGATTATACAAGAGATAATAAGAAAACATGAGAAATGAGGAACTAAAAGAAGCAGAGCTTGTCAAACATAGTCCCTCGGTGATTAAGTACATTTGAGAGTTATAGAATCAGAATGAATTTGTACATCCAAAATATGGAGCATTGCACATTACCTTTAAAAAAAAATATATATATAGGATTAAAGTATAAAATAAATAAAAGAAAACAAGGCTACAAAAGAAGGGGGAAAAAGAAGGAAAAACAAAAGGTCGAAGGGAGAAGGAGAAAGAGAGAGAGCATAAGGGAGGAGTGAAGGAAAAAGGAGAATAAACAAAAGGCATGGATATTGACAAAGGGTTCCACGTGTCAAATAAGAACCAAGTGTACGATTTTAGAATCAAATGTTTTAGATGTTTTTCGAAGGGGGAAAGCCTAGAAATCAGGTTTAGAGATGGGTCACTTTCGTTCCAGTACGTGGGTCCAGTAAAGACTATAGTTTTCTGGGCAAGAGATGTCCGCAAAAGCGGGGAATGATACTGGTTCGATTGTCTTGTGGGATACGAATGAATTTCACAATTTTTGGTAAAAAAATGGACATGAGAGGGGAGGGCAAGGTATTTTGTGATAGCTGGAACATGAAAATTCCTAAATGCCAATTATAGAGATCATCTATTTTCAGAAGTTTGTTATTGAAGAACAAAATATCAGTATGAGAGCGAAAGTGAACATTGTGTATTATTCTTAAGATTCGTTTTTGCAAAATTAATATTCTGTTATTGAGAACCTTAGAGGAGTTACCCCACGCTAAAATTCCATATGTTAGGTAGGGATAAGTAAGTGTCGTGTAAAGTGACAATAATATTTGAGATGGAAAAATATGTTTTCATTTGTTAATCACTCCAATATTTCTAGACACCAGTCTGCACAAATAGTCAATATGAAATTTCCAAGATAGTCTGTCATCAATTAAAATCCAAAAAAACTTAGTATGTTGAACCCTTAGAAGATCATTTCCATTAATATGTATAGAACCTGGAAGAGAATCAATAGAATTACTAAATATCATATAATGTGTTTTGTTAATGTTTAAAGATAATTTGTTTGCTCTTATCCAATCTTGTACATGAACTAATTCAGTATTTATTTTATTGAGGAGAGTTATTTCAATTCAATTCAATTCACTTTATTTTCTCAGTATAAAAACCATACACAAAAGAACATGATACAAAACATTTCAAGCAGTATAGTTATTTACAATAACAACAACAACAAATAAGATACTGAGTGGGTAGCAGCCAAAAAGGGTAATCCTTATGAAAGGCCGACCCAAATTAAAATAACAAAATGTAAAATCAATTTATACAAAAATAAATACCTAACAACCCACACAGGAATTTAAAAAAGAACAATTACACTGAAAAAGATGCATACGTAGTGATAATATTAGCCTTATATTTCCTTTTGAATGTATTAAAAGAACAACTATTCTTAATTTTATCCGACAACAAATTCCAAGAAATTGGCCCACGATAAAAAATTGATTTTTTAAATAAATCTGTCCTTACATTTGGTATATGAAATTTTTTACTACTTCTAGTGACATAATTATGCACACTACAATTTAAAACAAAATGATTGTGTAGAGATTCTGGTAAAAGACCTCTATAACAATTGTACATAAAAATTGCAATCTCATATTGATAAATATCATAAAACTTTCAAATTTTGTGGGATTTGAAAATGGGTTCTGTATGGGCAAGAAATGGCAAATGATCGATTATTCTCATTGCACGTTTTTGTAGTTTAAAAAGTCTTTCTAACTGTGAATGTGAAGCACTGCCCCAGGCAAGGATGCCATAACTCAAAAAAGGTGAAATAAGTGCATAATAAATATTTCTTAAAATAATCGTCGGAAAATTGTGTAATCTATACACTATACCAATAACTTTGGAAATTCTATTACATATCAAGTCAATATGATGAGTCCATAGCAATTTATCATCTATCATGACACCAAGAAATTTGACATATGATGTTTTTACAATATTAGAGTTTGCTAGTTGTACTTGGAAATCTCCAGTGCTTATTTTCTTATTTGTAAATATCATATACTGTGTTTTAGAAATATTTACAGATAATTTATTCAAAGATAACCAAGAATTCACCTTCTTTAATTCATTATTAAATTGCACTTGAAGAATATTGATGTTTTCGTGAGACATAAAAATATTGGTATCATCTGCAAACAAAATATATTTCAGTTTTGAAGATATATTGCACAAATCATTTATATATAAGATAAATAAAAGCGGCCCAAGGATAAATCCTTGGGGCACTCCACATCTTAAGTCCTTGCAGTTAGATTTTTGACCATTCAAAATTACAAATTGTTGTCTATGGGTTAAATAGTCATTTAAAAGATCCCAAATTTTCCCCCTAATTCCATACTTATATAATTTTTTCATTAATATACCATGATCCAGTGTATCAAATGCTTTCTGTAGATCTAAAAATAAGCCAACTGATACTCCTTTTTTATCAATTACATTTGTAACACTTTGAACAAATCAAGCAATGCTGAAGATGTGGAGTGCCCCGTGCGAAATCCATGTTGGTTTGGACTAACAATATTGCACTCATTAATAAATTTCAATAACCTTGTATAAATACACTTTTCAAAAATCTTTGAGAAAACAGGCAATATGGAAATGGGGCGGTAATTTGTGAGTATTTCAGGACAACCTCCTTTAAAAATGGGAATGACCCTACCAGTTTTTAGTTGGTTTGGAAATATACCCGATTTAAGGCAAGCATTGATTATTGCACATAATGGTTGACACAAAAAATATATACTTTTCTTAATTACCCTCATATTGATACCATCATAACCCACATTTGATGTATTTTTAAAGTTTTTTTACAATTTCAATAATTTCACCAGTGGTAATGGGATTACCATACATTGACTTATCATTACTTTTGATATGGGTGGTGACATCAGCACCATTCGAACCAGTGAAACTACTATTTAGTTTGAATCCTATATTTACAAAATAATCATTCAAAATATCAGGAAATAATTTTTCATCTGTAACTTCATCTCCATTTACCCTTATTTTGTGTATAGAGGTACCTTTGCGTTCTTTTCCCATGGCTGTATTTATAATTTTCCATGTTTTATTCATATCACCTTTAGCACCATCAAACTGATCTTTATAATATTCAGCTTTACGAAATTTAATCTTATTGGTTACAAGATTCCGCAGTTTTTTATATACTCCTCTTCGATAGTTAGTAGGATTCTTTAAGTAAAGCTTGTATAAACGTGATTTTTTCTTTATCAAATTTTGGATTTCTTGTGTAATCCATGGTTTATCTTTTCTTTTGGCTTTAATTCTTATCTTTTTAACTGGAAATTCTTTTTCATATAATAGACAGACTTTAAAAAAAAATCATTATAACAACTATTTGGTTCATTTAAAGATAAAGACCAAGTGATTGTACTTAGGCTTTGAATAAAATTACTGATGTTTGCATCAGATATATCACGTGTTTCAAAATACTCATCATGTTTGAAACGACACTTAAGATCACAAATGCAATAAACTGGAAAATGGTCGCTAATCTCAGTTACAAGAATACCCGATGAGATATGACATGAATCATTTGTAAAAATATTGTCAATTAAAGAGACAGACGTGCTTGTAACACGGGTAGGGAAATGGATTAAAGGCAACATGGAAAAAGACAATAACAAATCTAAATACATGTTGATATATTGCACATTACCAATATTAAGCAGGTCTAAATTATAATCACCAATTAAATATAAAACTTTCCTTTCAGAATTTACAGTATTCAAAATATGCTCTAAAAAATGATATAAAATCTGGAATTGACTGACAAGGTGGCCTATAAATCACACCTAGCACAATTGATTTATTGTACATATATATTTCTGTAAAAGTACTCTCTACATGTGATTCATTAACCTCTAGATCCTGGCGTCGTTTATGCAATATATTGTTTTTCACATACAGACCTACACCACCTCCTCTTCGAAATTTGCGTGCATTATTAACAAATGTATAATTTTGAAGATTATAAAGATTTTGGGGTGTATTTTCTTTAAACCATGTTTCTGTTACACCAATAGCTGTTGGCTGAAACTCTAAGGATGATAGGTATGCAGTCAGTTTATCAAAATTATGGGGTAAACTACAACAATTAAAATGCATACCAGACAAATTGTTCTCTAACTGTGTTCCAGTATAAGTAGATTGAAGAAAATTATTAAACTCGTTAACAGTATAATATGTTTCATGGGGTAACATGTCAGCTTCAGAATCAGCCGGAGTTAAATAATCATGCAGTCTATGTAAATTAGCATTGTATTCATCACTACGGTTTAATACATCAATAACAGATATTTAAAACCTATACCAAAACAAGAAAAGGGAAAACACTAAACAGAAGTTATCAAAAATGAGAAGAAAAAAAAGAAAAAGAAAAAAAAAAATTATAGGTGGAAACCACCACATACACACATCAAAATTCTAAGACAAAGCATGCAGTTAAAATACATTAGCATACAATACACTTGAAATCGAAAGTAAGCAATACACAGTAGCCAACGAATGCATTGCTCACTTGGAGAAAACAGTGTTTAAATGATATTGTGGACAGCATTCAATTCACAAATACCAGGATGCCACTTAAAATTGATAAAAGTAGAAAAACCATCTGAAATGGGATCTTTTATAGTTTTCTATGCCTGAAAATATGTTGAATGAGTAGGAATCCCTACTTTGTATGAAAAGTGGCATTACTGTGAATACATATATGTTCAAGCATTTGCCTATCTGTCCAAGTCCCTCTTCAAGTTGATTTGTCTCTTCAGTTCTTTTCCATCTTTTCCATCCTTTCCAACAGTTTTGACAGACACAATGATCCTTCCATCTATCGACCATGCTTTTGAGATTTTACTTTCTTTTGTCCCCGCCTCATTCTGCGCTTCCCACAACAGAAGCCGGTTTGTGTCAGTCAGATCTTCATAGATGCTGATTGGCGTCTCTTCATCCTTCAGCTTCTTCTTCTTCAGCTTCTTACGATTTCTCAACAGGGCTTGACGATATTTGTAGGATACCAGTTTGACAATAATAGGTCGCGGTCTTGGACGAACTCCCTCTGGCGGTGGGCTCATTCTATTCACCCTGTGGCTTGTTCTTTATTCAGAGAAAACAATGGCACCGTCCGGTGCTTTCTCTGTTTAGAGGAATTATAGCGCCACCAGTGACCAGAATGAGAATGCAGCCGTGAATAGAATTCGCAGGCATTTCCGATTGGCGCCAATCAGGCTGTGAATCGGATCCCTTCGTAGGCAATAAATAGCCTCCACTGGGCAGTATTCTAGTCATTCTCCTGATGACGATCAGAGCATACTGATCGAAACGTCGAGAACCACAGAGCTCTTAGCGGAGCTCACCAGCCCTTTTCAGGGCTCTTATTCCTTGAAAAAATTACATGGTGTAACCCTGAAAAACTAAACATTCAGTATCTCCACCATGAAAGTGTCGCTGATACTTCACTAAATACCGGCTCTAAGGGGAGCAATCATTCAGCGGAAAATCTGGCCCTTGTTCTTTATTCAGAGAAAACAATGGCACCGTCCGGTGCTTTCTCTGTTTAGAGGAATTATAGCGCCACCAGTGACCAGAATGAGAATGCAGCCGTGAATAGAATTCGCGGGCATTTCCGATTGGCGCCAATCAGGCTGTGAATCGGATCCCTCCGTAGGCAATAAATAGCCTCCACTGGGCAGTATTCTAGTCATTCTCCTGATGACGATCAGAGCATACTGATCGAAACGTCGAGAACCACAGAGCTCTTAGCGGAGCTCACCAGCCCTTTTCAGGGCTCTTATTCCTTGAAGGAATTACATGGTGTAACCCTGAAAAACTAAACATTCAGTATCTCCACCATGAAAGTGTCGCTGATACTTCACTAAATACCGGCTCTAAGGGGAGCAATCATTCAGCGGAAAATCTGGCCCTTGTTCTTTATTCAGAGAAAACAATGGCACCGTCCGGTGCTTTCTCTGTTTAGAGGAATTATAGCGCCACCAGTGACCAGAATGAGAATGCAGCCGTGAATAGAATTCGCGGGCATTTCCGATTGGCGCCAATCAGGCTGTGAATCGGATCCCTTCGTAGGCAATAAATAGCCTCCACTGGGCAGTATTCTAGTCATTCTCCTGATGACGATCAGAGCATACTGATCGAAACGTCGAGAACCACAGAGCTCTTAGCGGAGCTCACCAGCCCTTTTCAGGGCTCTTATTCCTTGAAATTCCTTGAAATTACATGGTGTAACCCTGAAAAACTAAACATTCAGTATCTCCACCATGAAAGTGTCGCTGATACTTCATTAAATATTTTCATTTTGTGAGGGACTGTTCCAGTGGACAATGATAAATTAAATATGTGTGTAAGTGGGATAACAATTTCTGTTATAGTATGTTTCAAGAGAGAATTAGTAATGCCATCATAACCAGCGGCTTTTTTATCCTTTAAGTTGTTAGTAATATTGATAACTTCTTCCGGTTGTATAGGAATCAGAAATTAAGATTGTGCATTCGGTTGGTCCAAATTTAAATGAAAGGGTCGATTTGGTGGGGGTATGTCTTTGGCAAAGTTAGGTCCAATATTGACGAAAAAATCATTAATACTTTCAGCAATTTCATCTGGGTCTTGCAAATAGACATTATTAACCCTGATTTCTCCAATTTGAGTTTTGGAACTATTCCGATTAAGTGAATCATTAATCAATTTCCATGTATTTTTACTGTCGTTTTTATGTTGTTCAAATTGTTGGAAAAAATACTCTTTTTTTGGCTGAACGTAAAACAGAAGTCAAAGTATTCTTATAACTTTTGTACTTCCTTTCATTTGCTTTAGTAGGCTTGGATTTGTATCTAGAAAATAGGCGATTTTTTCTGTTTATTGAGCGTAGAAGTGAATGCGAAATCCAAGGAGAACGTGGAGTCTTTTTATAATCAGACTTATGATAATTTCTCAATGGAATGTCTCTATCAAAACAGTGTGTGAATTGTTCAAGGAATAAATCAAAAGCCACATTGACATCGTTATTGTTAAGTACACTTTGCCAATCAGTTGTTCCCAAACTATGCTTTAGTTTGTCCATATTTACTTTATTCATTTTACGAAATGTTCTATCAGAATTATTATTGGATTTGGAAGTTGTAATAATAGGTAGAAACGAATAAATTGGAAAATGGTCACTTAAGTCTCAGATAATGATGCCAGAATGAGCAAACTCGGAAGAGTTGGAAAAAATGTTGTCAATTAATGAGATAGACGAATTAGTTATTCTAGTTGGCTTATTAATAAGAGGTACAAATGATTGTGACATCATAATATCAAGAAATTCCTGACAAAAGACATCTTGTTCCGAACGCAAGAGGTTAATATTAAAATCGCCATAACTAGCGCAACCCGTGGAAATTCCACGGGTTTTTGAAAGAAATTTTAGGATGGGCATTGTGGTTTGTGGGGAACAATTATGATCGGTTGTTGTATGTTTTCCTTTTTTTCTGCTTTTTTTTTTTTGTTGCAAATTTTGCTGCAGCATGTATGCCTGTATATTTTTACATATATACATATCAAGTGGCGGTTGCAGGGGGCCCCGTCCCCCCCCCCCCCTGGTGGGAATTTCTGAAAAAGTCACAGAAAAGTTTGTACAAACAAATTTGTTCCCCCTCCCTTGGCTTCAAGGGGGGGGGGGGTGCTTGGAAGTTGGAAATGGTGGTGACCCTTTACCCTTTTTTGGGGGGGGGGATTTTGAAGAAAAGGTGGGTCTCTTTTGGGGCCCCACTTTCTTGGAAAATCCTGCATCTGCCACTGTTCATATCATCTTTAAGAAAAGAAAGTTTTATTTTGAGGTTGTTTTTCCCGTTTTCCATGTTTAGTTAAAAAGTTTAAAGATAGTAGGGGGATATAGAAAAGTAGATTTAAAAAAAAAGACCGAGGGAGAAATACACATGAAAAATGACAGGTAGACCATGTAGACGAAATTGAAATAAAAGAAAGAGAGAGATGAAGATTTAGTAGATGTTTGGGATATTATGTAAAGATTGAGAGACAGATAGAAACATAATTAGGGACAATAGGGAGAGGGAGAAAATGAAGAAAGAAAAGGAGAGGAGATAAATACCGTGTTTACACATTGATCCGGCTCGCGGGTTCGACACGACTCTCGTGTCGAACCCGCCTCAAGCTCCCACGGGAGGAAAACTGTGATCGCGTTTTTACATGTATTGAATTGGGGAGTTCGACCCGGCTTGCGGATCATAGACGGGAGTAGCATAACGTCACAAATGTGGTTGATTGGCAAGCTTTCACAAGCTGTTTTACTTTTCCTTTGTTTGATTTTCTTATAATTTCTTTGTTTTTCCTTCTTTCGTTTTCTCTCTTCTATGTTTGCTTATGTATTTCTTTGCTCAATCTTGAGTCTTATTGAATTTCTTTGTGTTTTTTTTCTTTTTTCATCTTTTCTCTTGTATTCTTGTTTAGGTATTTCTTTGTTTCCCCTTATAATTCCTAATGAATTTCTTTGTTTTTCCTTCTTTCATCTTCTCTCTTCTGATTTGTTTATGTATTTCTTTGTTTCCTCCTATTATTCCTAATGAATTTCTTTGTTTTCCCTTCTTTCATCTTCTCTCTTCTATATTTGTTTATGTATTTCTTTGTTTCCTCTTATAATTCCTAATGAATTTCTATGTTTTTCATTCTTTCATATTTTCTCTTCTATATTTGTTTATGTATTTCTTTGTTTCCTCTTATAATTCTAATGTATTTCTTTGTTTTTCCTTCTTTCATCTTCTCTCTTCTATATTTGTTTATGTATTTCTTGGTTTCCTCTTATAATTTTTTAATGAATTTCTTTGTTTTTTTCTTCCTTCATCTTGAACTCTCTTCCATATTTGTTTATGTATTTCTTTGTTTCCTCTTATAATTCCTAATGTATTTCTTTGTTTATCCTTCTTTCATCGTCTCTCTTCTATTTTTTCCTCATGTATTTCTTTGTTTAATCTTAATTCTTAATGAATCTCATTGTTTTTCATTCTCTCTTCTTCCTTTCTTATGTTTTTCTTCTTTTCTTTTTGTTTTCCTTTTCATAAACTGCCGTGTTCGACACGGCTTTCTGTTTATACATCAAAAACAATTGCAGGGTCTGATACGACTCTCGGATCGAAACCTACTATTCTGGCGGAGCTAAAAAGGCGTGTTCGACCCGAGTCTCGGATCACACTGATCGCGTTTATACATCATAAAATTGCCGTGTTCGACACGACTTCCGTGTCGAACCCGAGAGTCGGATCAATGTGTAAACGCGGTAAAAGAGAGGGAGGAAGGGTGAGGCAATGAGATGAGAGAGAGAAAGGTAGGAAGACAGTGACGGTTGATGCAATAGAAGGTATAGTTTTAGTTTCATTTAGAATAGTATTAGAGGAAGGAAGGGAAGGGAGTTTAGAGGTAGAATCATAAAAGAGAGAGAGAGAGGAAGAGACAGACAGAGTGAGAGAGAGAGAGAGAATGGAAGATGGTAGTGGTGTGGAAAGAAGATTGAGGTAAACATGAAATTGTCAAGAAATAGATTTTTTTTGGGGGGGAGGGGAGGCGGGGAGGGTAATTGTTGCAAAAAAGAGTGATTATTTATGAAAAAAAAAATAATTATCTATATTTTTTATTTATAAGAAGGGAAATATTTTGTTGACATCATTTTCTCAAACATCTCATAGATTTTCTATCCCTTTTTTTTATAGGAATGTTGCACACACATGAAACATTTTTTTTTTAATGAAAACATTTTCAACACATTGCATTTTTTTAAAGATAGTTTATTAAATAACGTTCTTTTCTTTTGTATTTTGTAGTTGAAGATACATTTATAATATACATAAATAAACACCTTATTTTTGTAAGCAAGAAAATGGCTTATAGGTTTTCTTACGTAGCTCTAAAACAATGGATTACACAATATTGTTTTATGTAGATTGAAATACATGTACATGATTAAAAGTATTATTATACATAACATATTTTGAAGAGTAAAAAAATAGGTTTAATGTCAGATAATAATAAAAGTTATTTGAAGTAATTATTTGGGTGTTAATAACTTTCATATATTTAACTTTAGTAAGTTTTCTTTTTTACTATTTATTATTATATGATCTAAATTTGGAAAGTCCGTCGATCAGCAATACAGTGTAACTGTTACTAAACGTGGAACGGTCCGGACTCACTTGAAATTTATCAACTTTTGGCTTAGGCACTGGCCTAAATAGTATTGCAAACCATAACAAAAATCATGGACACATCCGAACAATACAACTTTTCGCGTCTAATCGCGTCTAACTTGAATGTAAATTTTGGATGCATGGAAGATGATAACAACCAACAAAAACACCGTGGATCGCGATGTTCGGTGCAAATTATGTGCAAACTATCTAAGTGCAATGCGAAAATAATTCGTCCTTATAAAACTCGGTATAACGGACTCCACTCCGCGCCTGATTTTGTGCAACCTGGTACACGTGAAATGCGAAAATTCGTCTATTTCTGTTTATTCTTCTTTTGATCTTAAGTCAGTGACAATGACTATTACAAAATCAAATTCAAGAAGAAAAAGAAAGAAAAAAAAAATTAAAAAAAGTTATATTTTACTTGGATTCGAACTCACGACATTCCGCATGTGAGGCAGTAACGCTACCGCATGAGTTATCGAGGATTGCCTGTTCTATGGTGTGTATTTAGTAATCATATAGAAATGTCCGTATCCATCAAATTTTGCGCCACCAAAATCAACATCTCACTGAATTTAAGAACGGTCAGAAGCACCCAAACTGCCCTTTAATATTAACAGATAGTGAGAAAAATGATAAAAAATATAGAATAAAGAGAAGAAAGACGTGTACGGATCAAGGATCAAGGATTTCGCAGTCATGTTCCAAATTACGCGCGTGTTCGTCATAGACGGACTCGCATGTCGTCTGCGATAGTTCGAATCGTCTCAAACCACGCAGATTAATGGCGTTTGGGCATGTAAAACACCGTGATTTTGAAGCAAACGGGGCAAATATAGGCCCAACGAATACCGTTCCGCACATCCAAGCAGAGAGCTGGACACGATGCAACGGAAGACGACCTCCGGGGTGAAGCTGGAAAAAAAGCCTTTCTTCGATATAGAATCACCTTTTTACAGTGTACGAATCCCGTTGAATTACGTACGATACCCCCACAGTTCAGTTCAGTTCAGTTTATTAGATTCCATCACAATAAAAACATTTAACATTAATAAAAACATGCAATTCCACATTAAAAATTGTACATAATCGGAATAATACATGTATAAACATATTACTTTAAAAAAGGAATGAGGCACAGCTGTTAAAAAACCAGAGAAGGTTTTGTCAAGACAGCTTCCTGAATATTTAGAATTTAATGAGCATATATTAGAAACAAGAACCAAGTAAAGTCTTGGGTAATATCATAATATAAGAAATTGCACAGAATACCGGCACAAACCCTATACACACAAGGATACACAATAGGGATAGCAAAGGAGAAATTAGAGATGAGAAGAAAAAGAATAGAGGAGAGAGAAGGAGAAAGTTTGACACATACATTCAATGAGTGTCACGTGTGATCAAAAAAAATTTGAGTTTGCGTTTAAAACAGTTGTAGAATGAAATTTGAGTTAGATCAGTGGGAAGCGAGTTCCAAATCACAGGAGCATGATGTCTGCAGGAATATGATGCAGTTTCTGAATTAACATGCCATCGATGATATTTTTTCTTATTTCTAGTATCATAATTGTGTATTGCACTATTAATTATAAACATATTGGATATGGTATTAGGAAGCTGACTTTTTCCATTCTTAAATATAAGTATTGCACACATGTATTCATTTATCTCGTAAACATTTAGAATACCCAGTTTCTTGAACAATGGTCTAGAATGGGTTTGATAATGAGACAAGGTAATTATTCTTACAATCCTTTTCTGTAGAATATATAAACAGTGTAATTTCGTCGGGTGAGTATTAGCCCAAACGATATTACAATAAGTAAGAAATGGTAGTATTAATGTATTGTATAACATGAGAAGGACAGAATAAGGCAAGGTATGGCGAAGTTTGCTGATGACACCAGTATTCCTAGACATTATTTTTTTAATGTGAGTTATATGTGTTTTCCATGATAAGTTTTCGTCTATAAAAATACCTAAGAATTTGGTTTGAGCGACACGTTTAGGGATATTAGCTTCCATTCTGATGTTAAATGAATTAAGTATATTCGGAGAAATATGCTTATATTTGGAATGAAAATATATAAAATTAGACTTTTCTGTGTTCAAAATCAATCTGTTACAATTAAACCAATTCGATACTTTACGCCATTCAACATTCAGTGTACAAGACACAATGTCGTTTGATGAGTATAAGATATTGGTGTCATCAGCAAAGAGAATGAATTTCAATTTATCGGAACAGTGTGGGAGGTCATTTACCTATAGTAAAAACAGAAGTGGCCCCAAGATTGACCCCTGGGGTACACCACATGATATCATTAATGAATCAGATAAAACACCATTGAATGATACACACTGAGTTCTACCATGTAAATAACTTTTAAACCAAAGAAGTGGTATACCTCTTATCCCATAACAATAAAGTTTAGTCAATAATATAGAAAAGTCAATAGTGTCAAAGGCTTTGCTTAAGTCTAAGAAGACACCAATAGCATGTAATCTTTTGTTGAGTGCATTAATTAGATAATCATGGAGATCGATAACAGCCATTTCTGTAGACACATTCTTTAGAAACCCATACTGATTTTCATTCAAAAGAGAATTACTATATAAATAACAACACATACGATTGTAGATAAGCTTTTCTAAGATTTTCGAAAAATAAGGAAGAATAGATACAGGTCTATAATTATTAACATTATGAATGTCATTCTTTTTGTGAACAGGTACAACTTTAGCAATCTTTAATTTAGATGGAACAACTCCTGAGGAAACTAATAAATTAAAAATATAACATAATGGTGTAACAATATAATATATAACATTCTTAATGACCGTAGGGTTGAAGTTATCAATACCACAGCTGTTAGTGCAATTCAATTTATTAACACTATCAATAATTTCATTTTCAGATATAGCTTTAAAATATACAGAGTTAAGAGTTTGCTTTGGCAAGAATTTGGCAAAACTGTCGGAATTGCTTACGGATACGGAAGATCTCAAAGATGAACCCAGATTTACAAAAAAAAAATTGTTGAAGTAATTAGCAATATCTTTAGAATTTGAAATTTGTTTACCATCTGCATTTATGAAATTAGGCAAAGCATTATGAGATTTACCCAAAATACCATTAATTATCTGCCATTTTTTTTCATGTTACCCTTAACTGCCTGGAATGTTATCCTGTAGTAGTCCCTACGTGCTATTCTCAATAATTTATTAGTGTAATTTCTACATCGAACATACTTCCTTCTATTATTTTCGGTACGAGTACGACAGTATAATCTATATTTTATATTCTTTACCCTTATCTTTTTATATAGGTCAAATGTAATCCAAGGTTTCCGAATTTTTTTACGAACAGGTTTATATGATTTGATTACAAATACTTTGTTGTAGAGTTCAGATAAAGTTGTTGAAAACTTTTCAAAAGCTACCACTGTATTGGTATAATTAAGAATTGTATTCCAATCATAGCGTATCAACTCTTCTTTAAAAGCATTAATAGATATATCATTGATGATGCGAGTATTATAAACAGGAATGTTATAGATTGGAAATGTTCGCTGTGTTATTTGAAATACTGGAAAATGATCAGATATATATCATTATAAAAAAGACCAGAAGAAACATTTAAATCAAAAGTATTTGTAAATATATTATCAATGAGGGACACCGATGTAGCAGTCACTCTAGAAGGTTTATCGATCAAAGGAATAAAGAAATTTGAGTGTATTGCACTTTAAAAAATTACTTACAGTAGTATTAGTATACTTCATGAGATCAATGTTAAAGTCACCCATTATATAGACCTGTTTATGTTCAGTATTAATTTTTACCAGACAATGTTCGAAGACAGAAATGAATTCATTAATATTAGACTGAGGTTTCCTGTATATAACACCTACAATGATATTTTTTTGTCTATGCATGTTAATTTCAACAAAGAGTGATTCATAATTAACTGATAGGCATAATAAATCATTACGTAAAACATAATTTAAATTGTCAGAAACTAATAGACCAACACCACCACCTTTGCTTTGTTGGCGATCAGAATGTATAAACGAATAACCGGGTATATTGAATAATAATAGTGTATCTTCACAAATCCAGGTTTCAGAGAAGCCATAGATAGAGAAATCTAGAGACAAAACAGATATGAAGTCCGATATAGCATTAAATTTTTTGTTTAAGCTACGATAATTAAAATGTAAAATACTAAAATGATGGTCAATCCTATTGAACGTAGCAGTAAAATCTTCATCAAAATAATATTTACAGTTTAAAAATCTACTGAAGTGAAATTCATCTTCATTTTCTGTTAAGTAACTCAAGGTGTTAATATCAACAGGGGTATCTTTGTCATGAAATATTGCACTAAGTTCATCGTTATGCAAATATTGAAAAGGAAATAAAGAATGGATGCAACTTGGAAATAAACAACCACATATACCTTTATCTAAATATTGCAATGAGGTATTATTTGCATTATTTCGATAGAACTCATTCCTGCATATGTGACATGTTAGAGAATTTATTTCAATTGCATAATTACAATATACACATGACATCAGAGAACATTATCAGTAGAGAGGAATTTAAAAGGTAACAAAAAAAGAATAGAAGAGAAGAGAGGGGGAAGAAAAAAGCCAAGAGATAGGAGAGAAAAAAGCAGAAGTTGAAAAAGGAGACATGAGAAAACATGATGAACATACATCAACAATCAAATCCCAAAAGTATGGGGGGGGGGGGGAATCAATGTTCGAAGGCAAAAAAGAGAGAAGGTTGAATTATCAGAAGTCAACCAGAAGTCAACCAGCAGTCAACCAGAAGTCAACCAGAAGTCAACCAGAAGTCAACCAGAAGTCAAACCAGAAGTCTACTCATCTATATAGCGTGATTACAGTTTACCAATGTCCTCCTTGCATGTAATCAGTTTCTTCACACTGTCGGGTTGTTTAGAGATCGCAAAGATTCTGCCATCGACAGACCATGCTGACTTGACATTCACATGAAGACGGGTCTCATTAAGAAGTACAGCATTTCTGGCAGTTAAATCTTCAAGGATCGACATACGTTTCCCTGCGAATTTCCGCCGATTCGAAAGGACTTCTCGACGCTTCCTGTATGATGCGAACTTCACTATGATCGCGCGTGGCTTCCCATCCTTTCCAGTAGTTTCTCTGACAGGCCCGACACGGTGAGTACGATCAAGATCAGCCTTGGTGAGATCAACCCTGAGCACCTCGGTGCATAACTGAACGATGACATCGTCAGTGTTCTCCCCTTTCGACTCCTTTATCCCAAAAAATCGAAGGGAGTTTCTTCTTGAATACTGTTCTAAGGTATCCAGACGATGGGTCAAAGCACTGATGGTGTTGCTTCGGACTTCCAGTTGAGATTGAAGATTCTTGATTTCGGTGCTCTTTAATGCAGATGTAGATTCCAAATCTAAAATACGAGCCTTGTGTATTTCAAGTTCATCCTTTATTTCCTGAAGGCGTTTGTCGATGTGACCTGCGACCACAGATTCAAATCTAGGATCAGTCAAGATATCCTTGATTACAGCAGAAACCATGGCAGCCGTTGACTTCTCCTTCCCCCTGGTGGTCATAGGGGTACTGTCAGACAGGTTCGCCATCAAGATGTGAAAACCGTCGATCTCTTTGAAGAAGACAAAAAGAAAGGCAAGAACAGGCTTCACAGCTTAAGCACAATGCAGGTAATAGAATTACCCCCACGACGCCTTACACGATTATAATATAGACTAGCTGAAGCATATTTGTTTGATTAACAAAATTTAGGTTCATTTACTTCATTGAATATCAAAATTATCCATAATTATCGTGATTCCTATAATATTTTAGAATAATAAATTTCATTCTGTAATTGGCTGCTTGAAACTTTTGTATTAAAAAAATGTGAAAATACTATTATCAATAAAAATGCTAAGTTCAGGTCATCTGTTATAATATCATTCATACAGTTATATAGAACATAATATATTTTTTAAGCAGATGTTTCTGCATTTATTAAGAAATCAAATACAAACATTGCATACAATAATGATATAAATCAGAATTGATACAAATAATGTGTGAAAACTGAATTACAAAAAGAATATTGAAATTATGGAGGTAAGTCAATAAATCGAGATAAATGCAGGGGCCAGCTATCATAAGCAAAAATGCTTGCGTGGATAGCAGCCGGGGGATGGGGGCTACATGATAGGGAGAGATCGAGGGGGAGGGGGTGGGCGGGGGTGGTTATGGCAGACAGAAGGGAGAACACAAACAGAAAGGAGTAATGGAGGTCTCTTTTCTCCTGTATTCTTATATTTGTTTGAGATCGTTTTTATTAGACTGTTTTGTAAAATAATTTTTCAAACAAATTATTATTCAGACATACATGGAAATATAAAAGGTGCCCAATCATGAAATAATTTCCTTGATTTTGATTAAGCTTTGAAGAGTTTAATGGTTTGGAATAATCAGGGGAATCATAATTTATTGTGAAAGGTGATCAATGGCAAAAAGGAAAAAAAAAAAAAAAAAATATATATATATATATATATATATATATATAAAATATCCGTCTGGCCGAGGTCAAATAAGATGACAGAGTTACTATATACTAAATAGAAGCAATCGGAAGAAAGATGATGCGACTCTTTCAGGATAGATAAGAAATATGTGAACCGCATTTAATTACATTTAATTGCTGATATTTGGATTAGCTGTGGCGCAAGAAGATAGTACATTCTAAGAACATTCTTCTCTTGATTTCGTGACAAGTAAAGACAAGTACATGTATATATAGCGCTTAACGAAAAAAGAGCGGCACGCCACAGCGCTCGCGGAGGAAGGTTGTTCACTCGACGAAGAGCATGAATCAAATGCCGATGCGCATGCGCGAAATCTAGACCAGCGTACGGACACGCTTAATGATATACAACCCAAATAAAATATGAAATGAATGAAGTATACAACGCAAATTTTTGTTTGTTTGTTTGTTTTTTTGTTTTGTTTTTGTTTTTAGTTTTTTTTATCGAATTGGAAATTGAACTGGAAATTGATTCGGCGCGTAACTTACGAATAATATACAACCCAAATAAAACATCAAATGGATGAAGTATACAACGCAAACTGTTTTTATCGAACTGAAAATTCAGTTGCCGCGTAATTTATGGAGAATCTACAACCCAAACAAAACAACAGATGAATCAAGTATTCAACGCAAAACGTTTAAATCGAATAGAAAATTGCTTCGGCGCATAAATTACAAAGAATCTAAAGACCAAATGAAACAACAAATAAATTAGAACTAAGTCGCAAAATTCATTTATCGAATCGAAAATTGAAAGTGAAGACGTTCCTGAATCGATATATCGTTAGGTGAGCTATCGTGATTGATCGACTAGTCTTTTTTTGTTGTTGTTTTGAAACAACTTTTTTTATTTTGATATATTCACAAACAAATCGTACATGTATCATAAAACAGGTCAAACTAGGTCAAAGGTCATGGAGCTCAATTTTTTTGAATTTTAGGTGTTAGCCTTGTTAATTACGCTATATCCCAAGTAATATTTGAGGTATGAACTTCAAACTTAGTACCATTAAGCCTATGTATCACAATAGGAAGACGATCTGATTAGATTTTGGGGAACGTAGGTCAAAGTTGAAAGGTCACAGCTGTTCTGAAATTCCAGGTCTTAATTACGCGATATCTAAAGAACCATTTGAGGTATGGACGTCAAACGTGATGCTAATTACCATAGGAAAACGATCTGATTAGATTTTGGGATATGTAGGTCAAAGGTGAAAGCTCATGGAGATAATTTTTTTTTTTTTTTTGATTTCAGGTGTTAGCCTCGTTAATGTGATATCTCACGAACCATTTGAGGTATGAAATTCAAACTTACTACAAGTATGTATCACAATAAGATGATCTGATTATATTTTTTGTGTACGTAGGCCATAGGTCAAAGGTCATAGAGCTCAATTCTGAAATTGCAGGTTTTTGCCTCATTAACGTGATATCTTTACTATTTTTATTGTGAACTTCAAACTTGATACTTTTATGCATCACCATAGTCAGACGACGTGATAAGATTTAGTAGGTATAGTATGTCAAAGATCATAGGTCATAGAGGTTAATATGCATAAAGTTAAGAGTTGTTCAGTTTTGTGTCGTCATATCATCGTATATCTCAACTATTTTGTTTGCATTACTTCGGAAGAGATAAAGTGATCAAATTCTAGGGTTGTCAGGACAAAGGTCAAATAGTTCAATTAACATGTATAGCAGGCTTTTTTGTTGTTGTTGGTTATTACACGATTTCAAGAACAGTTTGAGTCATGAACTTAACTGAATGTAGGCGGAGGCATATAGGACGCAGTTGCATTTATCTTGTTAAATATTGTGAAGCAATTATTTCAAAGTAATAGTAACCAAATTCCTCTTAAAACCTGAAAATTGAACGATGTGAGCTATTAACTTAACAAAATTTAGGCATATAGGAGACGCAGTCGCATTCATCTTGGTTAACCCTACATCAGATTAGGCGTGGAAGTTTCGGTTAACCTTTCATTGCCGCATTGGCACAATCGCAGGTGTGCTACAGGTGCACATCAGCATAATAATAGGAACCAATTATCAAAAGGACCTTGAAATTACCCCTTGTGACTAATATTGACCGGAAGTTTATATACAAATGGCAAACGTGGATTGTGCACACCACAAAAACCATTTCGTTTTCTACAGTTCGGCCTTTCAGTATTCATAATGTAGGATGGCACCGTCATTGTCCACATAACTATTCTTAAATTCACTAGACCTTTAGTACTCGAAGGTGGCCTAAGATTGCAATAACAAAAAACAACGTTAAAAATGGATTCTACGCCCCGCAAAGCGTCTATGAAGTAGAGGTAAAATACATCACAATCAGACGCGTAGTTCATGTGCAGTGTAACCTCTGGTCGTATCTTGGTCGTATCACAGGATCATTACGCGTTGGGTATCAGCGTGCAAATGCAGTTAGTACGTAGATCCGTTTACAAAGTAAGTTGTATTGTACTGCTAAATTTGTCTAACAGCAATTACTTTGGGATCTATGCAATTCATGTAAATTTATGCAAATGGCTCAAGGAAGCCCCATTGAACCTATACAACCCTGTTAGATCCGGCTTAGCAGTGTAGTAAATTAACGCAAAACCGTCATAACGCAAACCCATGATAAATTGACATCAAAATAGTTAATCGATTACTGGGAGATCACTCTCTGCGCTCCACTGTGCAAGAGAATTTGCACGCAAACACTATGAATGGAGAAGGCATGAACGATTCCATGATGCGTTCTCAATCTTTAAATTCACAGGGACGACTGCAAAATACGATACTCTTAAAGACAAATTTATACTTGATCAATCTATCCTGGCCGAATGTTATTTTACCATGGCGTTTTGCTATAAATCAATCAAAAGCATAATTCATCTTTTTTTGCAAGCAGCTGAAAAGAACGCCTGATAGATGCAATGACAGTCGTCATTGTCTTCCTTTTTCCTTATGCATTTCTTTGTTTTTCTTCCCTCTGTCTTCTTTTTTGTTCTTTATGTATTTTTTTGTTTTTCTTCTCTCTATCTTCTTTTAATATATTTATGTCTTCCTTTGTTTTTTCTCTCTGTCTTTTCCTTGTGTATTGCTTTGTTTTTCTTCACTCTATCTTTTAAAAATTTCTTCATGTATTTCTTTGTTTTTCTTCCCTCTGGCCAAACCGTTATAAGGCTTTTGCGTCAATTTACTACACTGCTTAGTCCAACTTGTAAACTTATGGTTTGATGTGAAAGACTCATCCCTCTAGTCTTGTCTATCGAAAACCTAAAAATGACCTACTTGGACCGATTTCAGTGAGTACCCTGCATAAGTATCGCATTTATAGCCTTGATCTTGCTCAACTTTAGCACATAACACCAGGAAAAAGAGAAGCATCTTGCATAATCATGATGAAAGGTCATATCAACAGAAACAATTACATTTTTCTTTTTAACTTTTGCATTCATCTTCAGATATTCTAACCAAGTAATTGCCAGCAAGGAGAAGCAAATTTTTGCTTTCTTGCTATTAGTATCTTCCGTCAGATTTGCAATGCATTCCTATTCCTGTTCATATTTTACTCAGCATCGAAAGGAAAGAGTTTTTTACTACACAAAAGGATTTGACAGATTAGTGAATTCCTATTTTAACAATCTGAAGTTTTCTTTTATCATCAAGCTTTTGCTTGGTATTTTGCAAGGTCGTCTTCTGCTAGCTTGAGCTCGTACTTTCGTCGGATAAATTTGCATCTTGAAATGTCCTCACCGCTTTTCTTTAAAGCTAATAGATTGATATATTTTGATATTGAATAGTTGATGATTCTCTCCTATCATTAAGAAATTGAGAAAGGTGAATTTAATCAGCCATAAAGCTGTTTAATCACACTTAATGGCAGTAAGGCGAATTGCTCTCTGCAGCAAAAAAAAAAAAAAAAAAAAAAAAAAAACTGTTAAGTTTTACTCTGCTTACACCTCAGCGCACTTACCGCTTTTGTGATATTTACCTCGAGGCATTTTTGAGCTGATGCTGGAGTTTATAAAGTACCTAAGTAAACTGTCAAACAATACCAGCTGCCACCCCGTACGCTTGTCATAGCAAGAACCCAGGAGCAGCATATAACATTTTACTTAAAGCGGAAATAAATGCTTGTTTTCTTATTCGGCCCATTTTTTTTTGGAAGCTGGAAGCGAAAGGTTCGATAAAGCATTTGCTCGAGGTCTTTACTATTCATTGTATAGATACTGCCCGATGCATTGACTCTTCACCCTCGTGGAGGCTTCATTCTTTCTCCTTACACCTAATTGTTTGCAATTGCTGCCATTCGCTGACGTATTTTTATCCAAAAGGGAAAAAGCTGAGAAGCAGTTAAGCAATGCATGTTCCAAAGGAGCAAATATACATCGACAGCATGCAGCGCTCTAAAAAAAAGAGAACTTCAGGGCTCAAACACGGCACTTTCACTTTATTTTATTACCTTTTTAGTTTTCCTTCTTTTCTTTTGTTTTTCTTTGTATCTCCCTTTTCTTATTAATTATATTTTTACACCCTAGCTAAACGAAGTTTGAAGGGGGTATAATTTATAAGAATCAGCGTACGGTCGGGCGGGTGGGCGGGCGGGCGGTCATTCGGACGGTCGGTCGGTCGGTCCGTTGCAAATCTTGCGCATCGAACTACTTCCTCATTTTTCGAGCAATGCTCTTGAAGTTCGCCACACACATTGGTCTTGGGATGAAGATGTGCAAGACATATTTCTTGAATGTGTCGGAAACTGCATTACCATTATAACGGCATATTATGGCAATAAATCAGGTTGAAATCTTGCGCAACGAACTACTTCCTCATTTTTCGAGCAATGCTCATGAAATTTGGCACACACATTTGTCTTTGGATGGAGATGTGCAAGACATATTTTTTGAATGTGTCGGTACTGCGTTGCCATTGTAACAGCATATTATGGCAATAAATCAGTTTGAAATCTTGCGCATCGAACTACTTCCTCATTTTTGGAGCAATGCTCATGGAATTTGGCACACGCATTTGTCTTGGGATGGAGATGTGCAAGACATATTTTTTGAATGTGTCGGTACTGCGTTGCCATGGTAATGGCATATTATGGCAATAAATCAGTTTGAAATCTTGCACATCGAATTACTTCCTTTTTTTTGGAGCAATGCTCTTGAAGTTCGCCACACACATTGGTCTTGGGATGAAGATGTGCAAGACATATTTGTTGAATGTGTCGGAAACTGCGTTGCCATACTACTACCACCACTACCACCACTACTGCTACTACTACTACTACTTCTACTACTTCTACTACTATTACTACTACTACTACTACTACTACTACTACTTCTACTACTATTACTACCACTACTAATACTACTACTTCTACTACTACTACTACTACTTCTATGGCAATAAATCAGTTTGAAATCTTGCGCATCGAACTACTTCCTCATTTTTGGAGCAATGCTCATGGAATTTGGCACACGCATTTGTCTTGGGATGGAGATGTGCAAGACATATTTTTTGAATGTGTCGGTACTGCGTTGCCATGGTAATGGCATATTATGGCAATAAATCAGTTTGAAATCTTGCACATCGAACTACTTCCTCATTTTTGGAGCAATGCTCTTGAAGTTCGCCACACACATTGGTCTTGGGATGAAGATGTGCAAGACATATTTTTGAATGTGTCGGAAACCGCGTTGCCATGGTAACGACATATGGCAATAAAACGGGAAAATATTGCAGATCAAACCACTTCCTCATTTTTGGAGCAATGCTCAGGAAATTTGGTAGACACATTGGGGCGGGGGTATTAATCACCTTTAGTGATATTCTAGTTTTAATTGTTTTTTCTTGTCTTCATTTTCTTATATTTTTCTTTTGCTTTCTTCATTCCTCTTTCTTTCTCATCTCCTACTACTACATTACCATCAACTACTCCAGCTACTACTACGGTACCATCAAGTACTCCTGCTAGTACTACTAGACCAGCGACAACTTCAGGTTTGATTATTTTTGTTTTTGTTTTTTTACAGGCTGATGCAAAAGGGAAAAAATATGTGCGAAAGTGATAATTGGTTGGTCATGTTTTTCTTTGTTGTGTTTTTCCAGAAAGTATTTCAAGCCCCCCCCCCAAAAAAAAAAAAAGAGAGAGAGAGAGAGAGAGGGGGGGGGGGAGGAATAATTGTTAAACAAATTAAAAGTTAATTTTGAAAAAAATCACGAATAACAAAACATGCAGTGTGAAAAAAAGAAATACCTTATTCAAGCCCCAATATCTTAAAATGCAAGTTAAATTGCTGGATTGTATCTTAATAGTATGCTATTAGATACGTGTACAAAATAAAGACCAAATGTAGGTGAACGAAATGAATTCCATGCATCATCTTAGCAAAAAACATTCATCATCATTACTATTATTATTATTATTATTATTATTATTATCATTATTATTATTGTTATTATTATTATTATTATCATTATTATTATCATTATTATTAGACGATATACATGTATAATACTTAAACATAATATTGGAACCAACGGAAACCTACATTTGATCCATGTGTCTTAAGTTTCTTTACATATGATTTGCAAAATCTTCATACATGCATATTCTTTTTAATTTATTAAAAGAAAAGAAGTCGCCTTGTCTGTAAAATGTTAAAGCTCCCAGACAGTCTTGGTAGCAAAAAAATACTGGCAGGAAACTTATCTAACATAGTCACATACTATTCTCCTTTTATCATAAGACACATGTACGAGATTATTTAACATTCCATTCACGATTTCGAACAATTTTTAGTGTCAATATCTGTAAGAAACGCTTGGTAACGGCTTTTCACTGCCTCACGCTAAGACCATATCCACCCGAAGGTTCCCCGCACAATAAACCCAGCGCTTCGCTCTGTATGTAGCGTATTCTATAACACACAACAATCCCCATGTGCGTAATGTGTGTGGCCGTTGTTTGAATTTACATCCCCTCTTTTTTGGGCCAGGGATTTTCATTACTTTTCACCTCTCATTCGATAAATATTTCACTTGAGGAAAAAACTTCACAGCATCTTAGTTATGTTAGTGCCCTGCTAAAATCAAAGAAATCTCACGAAAAGTTTTAGAGAGCTTGTTTCCTCTTATAATTCCTAATGTATTTCTTTGTTTATCCTTCTTTCATCGTCTCTCTTCTATTTTTTCCTCATGCATTTCTTTGTTTAATCTTAATTCTTAATGAATCTCATTGTTTTTCATTCTCTCTTCTTCCTTTCTTATGTTTTTCTTCTTTTCTTTTTGTTTTCCTTTTCATAAACTGCCGTGTTCGACACGGCTTTCTGTTTATACATCAAAAACAATTGCAGGGTCTGATACGACTCTCGGATCGAAACCTACTATTCTGGCGGAGCTAAAAAGGCGTGTTCGACCCGAGTCTCGGATCACACTGATCGCGTTTATACATCATAAAATTGCCGTGTTCGACACGACTTTCGTGTCGAACCCGAGAGTCGGATCAATGTGTAAACGCGGTAAAAGAGAGGGAGGAAGGGTGAGGCAATGAGATGAGAGAGAGAAAGGTAGGAAGACAGTGACGGTTGATGCAATAGAAGGTATAGTTTTAGTTTCATTTAGAATAGTATTAGAGGAAGGAAGGGAAGGGAGTTTAGAGGTAGAATCATAAAAGAGAGAGAGAGAGGAAGAGACAGACAGAGTGAGAGAGAGAGAGAGAATGGAAGATGGTAGTGGTGTGGAAAGAAGATTGAGGTAAACATGAAATTGTCAAGAAATAGATTTTTTTTTGGGGGGAGGGGAGGCGGGGAGGGTAATTGTTGCAAAAAAGAGTGATTATTTATGAAAAAAAAAATAATTATCTATATTTTTTATTTATAAGAAGGGAAATATTTTGTTGACATCATTTTCTCAAACATCTCATAGATTTTCTATCCCTTTTTTTTATAGGAATGTTGCACACACATGAAACATTTTTTTTTAATGAAAACATTTTCAACACATTGCATTTTTTTAAAGATAGTTTATTAAATAACGTTCTTTTCTTTTGTATTTTGTAGTTGAAGATACATTTATAATATACATAAATAAACACCTTATTTTTGTAAGCAAGAAAATGGCTTATAGGTTTTCTTACGTAGCTCTAAAACAATGGATTACACAATATTGTTTTATGTAGATTGAAATACATGTACATGATTAAAAGTATTATTATACATAACATATTTTGAAGAGTAAAAAAATAGGTTTAATGTCAGATAATAATAAAAGTTATTTGAAGTAATTATTTGGGTGTTAATAACTTTCATATATTTAACTTTAGTAAGTTTTCTTTTTTACTATTTATTATTATATGATCTAAATTTGGAAAGTCCGTCGATCAGCAATACAGTGTAACTGTTACTAAACGTGGAACGGTCCGGACTCACTTGAAATTTATCAACTTTTGGCTTAGGCACTGGCCTAAATAGTATTGCAAACCATAACAAAAATCATGGACACATCCGAACAATACAACTTTTCGCGTCTAATCGCGTCTAACTTGAATGTAAATTTTGGATGCATGGAAGATGATAACAACCAACAAAAACACCGTGGATCGCGATGTTCGGTGCAAATTATGTGCAAACTATCTAAGTGCAATGCGAAAATAATTCGTCCTTATAAAACTCGGTATAACGGACTCCACTCCGCGCCTGATTTTGTGCAACCTGGTACACGTGAAATGCGAAAATTCGTCTATTTCTGTTTATTCTTCTTTTGATCTTAAGTCAGTGACAATGACTATTACAAAATCAAATTCAAGAAGAAAAAGAAAGAAAAAAAAAATTAAAAAAAGTTATATTTTACTTGGATTCGAACTCACGACATTCCGCATGTGAGGCAGTAACGCTACCGCATGAGTTATCGAGGATTGCCTGTTCTATGGTGTGTATTTAGTAATCGTATAGAAATGTCCGTATCCATCAAATTTTGCGCCACCAAAATCAACATCTCACTGAATTTAAGAACGGTCAGAAGCACCCAAACTGCCCTTTAATATTAACAGATAGTGAGAAAAATGATAAAAAATATAGAATAAAGAGAAGAAAGACGTGTACGGATCAAGGATCAAGGATTTCGCAGTCATGTTCCAAATTACGCGCGTGTTCGTCATAGACGGACTCGCATGTCGTCTGCGATAGTTCGAATCGTCTCAAACCACGCAGATTAATGGCGTTTGGGCATGTAAAACACCGTGATTTTGAAGCAAACGGGGCAAATATAGGCCCAACGAATACCGTTCCGCACATCCAAGCAGAGAGCTGGACACGATGCAACGGAAGACGACCTCCGGGGTGAAGCTGGAAAAAAAGCCTTTCTTCGATATAGAATCACCTTTTTACAGTGTACGAATCCCGTTGAATTACGTACGATACCCCCACAGTTCAGTTCAGTTTATTAGATTCCATCACAATAAAAACATTTAACATTAATAAAAACATGCAATTCCACATTAAAAATTGTACATAATCGGAATAATACATGTATAAACATATTACTTTAAAAAAGGAATGAGGCACAGCTGTTAAAAAACCAGAGAAGGTTTTGTCAAGACAGCTTCCTGAATATTTAGAATTTAATGAGCATATATTAGAAACAAGAACCAAGTAAAGTCTTGGGTAATATCATAATATAAGAAATTGCACAGAATACCGGCACAAACCCTATACACACAAGGATACACAATAGGGATAGCAAAGGAGAAATTAGAGATGAGAAGAAAAAGAATAGAGGAGAGAGAAGGAGAAAGTTTGACACATACATTCAATGAGTGTCACGTGTGATCAAAAAAATTTTGAGTTTGCGTTTAAAACAGTTGTAGAATGAAATTTGAGTTAGATCAGTGGGAAGCGAGTTCCAAATCACAGGAGCATGATGTCTGCAGGAATATGATGCAGTTTCTGAATTAACATGCCATCGATGATATTTTTTCTTATTTCTAGTATCATAATTGTGTATTGCACTATTAATTATAAACATATTGGATATGGTATTAGGAAGCTGACTTTTTCCATTCTTAAATATAAGTATTGCACACATGTATTCATTTATCTCGTAAACATTTAGAATACCCAGTTTCTTGAACAATGGTCTAGAATGGGTTTGATAATGAGACAAGGTAATTATTCTTACAATCCTTTTCTGTAGAATATATAAACAGTGTAATTTCGTCGGGTGAGTATTAGCCCAAACGATATTACAATAAGTAAGAAATGGTAGTATTAATGTATTGTATAACATGAGAAGGACAGAATAAGGCAAGGTATGGCGAAGTTTGCTGATGACACCAGTATTCCTAGACATTATTTTTTTAATGTGAGTTATATGTGTTTTCCATGATAAGTTTTCGTCTATAAAAATACCTAAGAATTTGGTTTGAGCGACACGTTTAGGGATATTAGCTTCCATTCTGATGTTAAATGAATTAAGTATATTCGGAGAAATATACTTATATTTGGAATGAAAATATATAAAATTAGACTTTTCTGTGTTCAAAATCAATCTGTTACAATTAAACCAATTCGATACTTTACGCCATTCAACATTCAGTGTACAAGACACAATGTCGTTTGATGAGTATAAGATATTGGTGTCATCAGCAAAGAGAATGAATTTCAATTTATCGGAACAGTGTGGGAGGTCATTTACCTATAGTAAAAACAGAAGTGGCCCCAAGATTGACCCCTGGGGTACACCACATGATATCATTAATGAATCAGATAAAACACCATTGAATGATACACACTGAGTTCTACCATGTAAATAACTTTTAAACCAAAGAAGTGGTATACCTCTTATCCCATAACAATAAAGTTTAGTCAATAATATAGAAAAGTCAATAGTGTCAAAGGCTTTGCTTAAGTCTAAGAAGACACCAATAGCATGTAATCTTTTGTTGAGTGCATTAATTAGATAATCATGGAGATCGATAACAGCCATTTCTGTAGACACATTCTTTAGAAACCCATACTGTTTTTCATTCAAAAGAGAATTACTATATAAATAACAACACATACGATTGTAGATAAGCTTTTCTAAGATTTTCGAAAAATAAGGAAGAATAGATACAGGTCTATAATTATTAACATTATGAATGTCATTCTTTTTGTGAACAGGTACAACTTTAGCAATCTTTAATTTAGATGGAACAACTCCTGAGGAAACTAATAAATTAAAAATATAACATAATGGTGTAACAATATAATATATAACATTCTTAATGACCGTAGGGTTGAAGTTATCAATACCACAGCTGTTAGTGCAATTCAATTTATTAACACTATCAATAATTTCATTTTCAGATATAGCTTTAAAATATACAGAGTTAAGAGTTTGCTTTGGCAAGAATTTGGCAAAACTGTCGGAATTGCTTACGGATACGGAAGATCTCAAAGATGAACCCAGATTTACAAAAAAAAAAATTGTTGAAGTAATTAGCAATATCTTTAGAATTTGAAATTTGTTTACCATCTGCATTTATGAAATTAGGCAAAGCATTATGAGATTTACCCAAAATACCATTAATTATCTGCCATTTTTTTTCATGTTACCCTTAACTGCCTGGAATGTTATCCTGTAGTAGTCCCTACGTGCTATTCTCAATAATTTATTAGTGTAATTTCTACATCGAACATACTTCCTTCTATTATTTTCGGTACGAGTACGACAGTATAATCTATATTTTATATTCTTTACCCTTATCTTTTTATATAGGTCAAATGTAATCCAAGGTTTCCGAATTTTTTTACGAACAGGTTTATATGATTTGATTACAAATACTTTGTTGTAGAGTTCAGATAAAGTTGTTGAAAACTTTTCAAAAGCTACCACTGTATTGGTATAATTAAGAATTGTATTCCAATCATAGCGTATCAACTCTTCTTTAAAAGCATTAATAGATATATCATTGATGATGCGAGTATTATAAACAGGAATGTTATAGATTGGAAATGTTCGCTGTGTTATTTGAAATACTGGAAAATGATCAGATATATATCATTATAAAAAAGACCAGAAGAAACATTTAAATCAAAAGTATTTGTAAATATATTATCAATGAGGGACACCGATGTAGCAGTCACTCTAGAAGGTTTATCGATCAAAGGAATAAAGAAATTTGAGTGTATTGCACTTTAAAAAATTACTTACAGTAGTATTAGTATACTTCATGAGATCAATGTTAAAGTCACCCATTATATAGACCTGTTTATGTTCAGTATTAATTTTTACCAGACAATGTTCAAAGACAGAAATGAATTCATTAATATTAGACTGAGGTTTCCTGTATATAACACCTACAATGATATTTTTTTGTCTATGCATGTTAATTTCAACAAAGAGTGATTCATAATTAACTGATAGGCATAATAAATCATTACGTAAAACATAATTTAAATTGTCAGAAACTAATAGACCAACACCACCACCTTTGCTTTGTTGGCGATCAGAATGTATAAACGAATAACCGGGTATATTGAATAATAATAGTGTATCTTCACAAATCCAGGTTTCAGAGAAGCCATAGATAGAGAAATCTAGAGACAAAACAGATATGAAGTCCGATATAGCATTAAATTTTTTGTTTAAGCTACGATAATTAAAATGTAAAATACTAAAATGATGGTCAATCCTATTGAACGTAGCAGTAAAATCTTCATCAAAATAATATTTACAGTTTAAAAATCTACTGAAGTGAAATTCATCTTCATTTTCTGTTAAGTAACTCAAGGTGTTAATATCAACAGGGGTATCTTTGTCATGAAATATTGCACTAAGTTCATCGTTATGCAAATATTGAAAAGGAAATAAAGAATGGATGCAACTTGGAAATAAACAACCACATATACCTTTATCTAAATATTGCAATGAGGTATTATTTGCATTATTTCGATAGAACTCATTCCTGCATATGTGACATGTTAGAGAATTTATTTCAATTGCATAATTACAATATACACATGACATCAGAGAACATTATCAGTAGAGAGGAATTTAAAAGGTAACAAAAAAAGAATAGAAGAGAAGAGAGGGGGAAGAAAAAAGCCAAGAGATAGGAGAGAAAAAAGCAGAAGTTGAAAAAGGAGACATGAGAAAACATGATGAACATACATCAACAATCAAATCCCAAAAGTATGGGGGGGGGGGGGGAATCAATGTTCGAAGGCAAAAAAGAGAGAAGGTTGAATTATCAGAAGTCAACCAGCAGTCAACCAGAAGTCAACCAGAAGTCAACCAGAAGTCAACCAGAAGTCAAACCAGAAGTCTACTCATCTATATAGCGTGATTACAGTTTACCAATGTCCTCCTTGCATGTAATCAGTTTCTTCACACTGTCGGGTTGTTTAGAGATCGCAAAGATTCTGCCATCGACAGACCATGCTGACTTGACATTCACATGAAGACGGGTCTCATTAAGAAGTACAGCATTTCTGGCAGTTAAATCTTCAAGGATCGACATACGTTTCCCTGCGAATTTCCGCCGATTCGAAAGGACTTCTCGACGCTTCCTGTATGATGCGAACTTCACTATGATCGCGCGTGGCTTCCCATCCTTTCCAGTAGTTTCTCTGACAGGCCCGACACGGTGAGTACGATCAAGATCAGCCTTGGTGAGATCAACCCTGAGCACCTCGGTGCATAACTGAACGATGACATCGTCAGTGTTCTCCCCTTTCGACTCCTTTATCCCAAAAAATCGAAGGGAGTTTCTTCTTGAATACTGTTCTAAGGTATCCAGACGATGGGTCAAAGCACTGATGGTGTTGCTTCGGACTTCCAGTTGAGATTGAAGATTCTTGATTTCGGTGCTCTTTAATGCAGATGTAGATTCCAAATCTAAAATACGAGCCTTGTGTATTTCAAGTTCATCCTTTATTTCCTGAAGGCGTTTGTCGATGTGACCTGCGACCACAGATTCAAATCTAGGATCAGTCAAGATATCCTTGATTACAGCAGAAACCATGGCAGCCGTTGACTTCTCCTTCCCCCTGGTGGTCATAGGGGTACTGTCAGACAGGTTCGCCATCAAGATGTGAAAACCGTCGATCTCTTTGAAGAAGACAAAAAGAAGGGCAAGAACAGGCTTCACAGCTTAAGCACAATGCAGGTAATAGAATTACCCCCACGACGCCTTACACGATTATAATATAGACTAGCTGAAGCATATTTGTTTGATTAACAAAATTTAGGTTCATTTACTTCATTGAATATCAAAATTATCCATAATTATCGTGATTCCTATAATATTTTAGAATAATAAATTTCATTCTGTAATTGGCTGCTTGAAACTTTTGTATAAAAAAATGTGAAAATACTATTATCAATAAAAATGCTAAGTTCAGGTCATCTGTTATAATATCATTCATACAGTTATATAGAACATAATATATTTTTTAAGCAGATGTTTCTGCATTTATTAAGAAATCAAATACAAACATTGCATACAATAATGATATAAATCAGAATTGATACAAATAATGTGTGAAAACTGAATTACAAAAAGAATATTGAAATTATGGAGGTAAGTCAATAAATCGAGATAAATGCAGGGGCCAGCTATCATAAGCAAAAATGCTTGCGTGGATAGCAGCCGGGGGATGGGGGCTACATGATAGGGAGAGATCGAGGGGGAGGGGGTGGGCGGGGGTGGTTATGGCAGACAGAAGGGAGAACACAAACAGAAAGGAGTAATGGAGGTCTCTTTTCTCCTGTATTCTTATATTTGTTTGAGATCGTTTTTATTAGACTGTTTTGTAAAATAATTTTTCAAACAAATTATTATTCAGACATACATGGAAATATAAAAGGTGCCCAATCATGAAATAATTTCCTTGATTTTGATTAAGCTTTGAAGAGTTTAATGGTTTGGAATAATCAGGGGAATCATAATTTATTGTGAAAGGTGATCAATGGCAAAAAGGAAAAAAAAAAAAAAAAAAAAATATATATATATATATATATATATATAAAATATCCGTCTGGCCGAGGTCAAATAAGATGACAGAGTTACTATATACTAAATAGAAGCAATCGGAAGAAAGATGATGCGACTCTTTCAGGATAGATAAGAAATATGTGAACCGCATTTAATTACATTTAATTGCTGATATTTGGATTAGCTGTGGCGCAAGAAGATAGTACATTCTAAGAACATTCTTCTCTTGATTTCGTGACAAGTAAAGACAAGTACATGTATATATAGCGCTTAACGAAAAAAGAGCGGCACGCCACAGCGCTCGCGGAGGAAGGTTGTTCACTCGACGAAGAGCATGAATCAAATGCCGATGCGCATGCGCGAAATCTAGACCAGCGTACGGACACGCTTAATGATATACAACCCAAATAAAATATGAAATGAATGAAGTATACAACGCAAATTTTTGTTTGTTTGTTTGTTTTTTTGTTTTGTTTTTGTTTTTAGTTTTTTTTATCGAATTGGAAATTGAACTGGAAATTGATTCGGCGCGTAACTTACGAATAATATACAACCCAAATAAAACATCAAATGGATGAAGTATACAACGCAAACTGTTTTTATCGAACTGAAAATTCAGTTGCCGCGTAATTTATGGAGAATCTACAACCCAAACAAAACAACAGATGAATCAAGTATTCAACGCAAAACGTTTAAATCGAATAGAAAATTGCTTCGGCGCATAAATTACAAAGAATCTAAAGACCAAATGAAACAACAAATAAATTAGAACTAAGTCGCAAAATTCATTTATCGAATCGAAAATTGAAAGTGAAGACGTTCCTGAATCGATATATCGTTAGGTGAGCTATCGTGATTGATCGACTAGTCTTTTTTTGTTGTTGTTTTGAAACAACTTTTTTTATTTTGATATATTCACAAACAAATCGTACATGTATCATAAAACATTACATAATGAAAGAAAATATTACAAATGATTTTCAACAGTATAACATATATACTTGCACTTAATGAAGATTACGCAGTAACATAATAAGATTAATAATTGTATAATGCATGTACATGCTTTAAAAAAACAAAAACAAAAACAAAATAAAACAAAAAAACAACAGCACACAACAACGTAATATTGCATTATGCGCACCCAATCTGGAATTACTCTAATACTACCTGTTCCCATTTCTGGAGATGTATTGCCAATGTATTCCTCTCTTGTGCAATCTTATATTCTTCTTCCCTATATTTTTAAAAACTTTTGCTCATGGTTTCAACAGATGGCAGATCAGATTTCTGCCTTGCAGAATAAATTTCCTTTTTGACAATTAAGATTACTGTATTTAAACATTTTATCCTATTTGAACTTCCATCAATCCCTAATAAAGTGTCTTCCAAAGAGAGATTCTCCAATTCTTTCAACCTTAATTTGTGTCCGATAACTTTCCACAGTGCTTGAACTTTCAAGCAGCCTTTAAATAAGTGATCAAAAGTTTCAACTTCTTGATCACAAAACGAGCATTTGTTAGAAGGAATAAAACCTATTATATGGAGTTTTTTGTCTGTGTAGATAACTCCATGCAACTGTTTAAATTGAAACTCTCGAAGTTTACAATTCACGGTTGAAAAGCGAGGTCTCAAAAAGATGTGCTGAATTTGCTTTTCTGTTAAACCTGAGAAATTACTATTTATTTTATGCATATCATCTATCTTTTTTAAACAGTTAATGAAATATCTATATAAATTTATATTAATTTTGGGGGGTATTTTATTTTCAAAAATCAATATCTCCTGTATCCTGTCACCGTTGAATGTCGTGTTAAGTTTTCTGGGGTTGATTTTGTGTAAGCTAACTATACACAAATTATTTTTTTTCAGGCCTCAGGTACCCTTTAACGCTTGAATGATCAAACCGCTCGCACGCGCGGGTACAACAATGCTTCCGCTCTAGGTAAATTAATCTCGTTTCAGGAGAGTATTACAAGCTCAACAATGCCGTGGTCAACGGGTTAATTGAAAAGTCACCAAATGCTCTTATATAGGACCCAGTGGCTATTAACATATCCTGAGTTGGATACTTAAAATCGAACAAATTATTTGCATAATTACTCAGCTATTATGAACTGATTCATTCTGAATTAAACCTTGCCAAGCATTCGATGGTTAATTGTTGTAAAGCATCATTCATTATGATTTTAAAGTGACATTCTATTCATTTGGTTAGAGATATAGGACAAAAAAGTATTACGTCAAAGAGTCATAAATTAGTTTAACTTAGTATTAATGTATTAATTGCTATCTATATAATTCACTATCGAATTAGACTTGATAACTGAATATCAAATAAACAAATTTGAATTTCGGAAATATCAGTGACTGAAGTTAATGCTAATCTGAAACGACTTAATATCTTTTGTACCATCCATACAAGACTTGAGCCGTCTGCTCCTGCAGCCCAGTGGCCGGCGAACAACTTGAGCCTTCTGATCCTCCAGTCCAGTGGCCGGCAACTCATCCCCATCGGGATAGTTCATATCAAAACTTGAGCCTTTTGCTCCTCCAGCCCAGTGGCCGGTAACTCATCCCTTTTGGGATAGTTCATATCAAAACTTGAGCCTGATCTGTTCCTCCAGCCCAGTGGCCGGCAAACACATCCCTTATGGGATAGTTCATAAGTACTGTCACGAAAATGGATTAATTTCGTGTATAATTATGCCGAGAATCAAGAAAATCACTTGTCTTAGTTCATTTTGCAGAAAGCATCGTCGTAGATGGCGTTATTTCAGTCAAATAGACAGTGCTAGTCACGTGGTAGTAAGACGTTTCAGATAGGTGACCATTATGCATGTTTTTAGACAGTTTTGATCTAATAATTGTTTACCTAGGAGTTTCACTTACTTTGTTGTATTACATTATTATTAGGCAAAGAAAATGCTCTAAGTAGATGTATAACTCATCTGGTTTAGACAATGTTAACCTGAGTAATTAATTATTGTTTGTGCATTCTTGTATAAATCGTTTACTAAAACATTTGTATACATGATAAATGCATAAGTAGTACTGAACTTGTCGCGGTCGGAGGACTTTAGGCTGGTGTCTAAAAAAATACAGTAGCTCACGGAGCTCATTGCACTTGTACATGATTCAGGCAAAAATTTGGTTTGTAAACCAATAAAATGTGTGCAAACTAAATGATTAAAATGACTGTTTGCACATCTGCCCATTGTTAAACCTGGGATCCATTTCTAGTCTCAGGCTACGACCGTGGGTAGAATTGAGTGTTTTTGGTCCTTTGCACTCCAGCAAAAGACGATATACCAGGGTTGCCTCTAGCTCTTTGTTTGGTCCTGAACTTGGACGGTGGTCTGGTCGGATCTGGTGGTCTGGTCGGATCTGGTAGTCTGGTCGTCTACTGCAGACCTGATAGTGGTTTGGTCGTATGCATGCAGACTGCTGCGCCTGATGGTAGTTCACAAGCAGACAAGTGGTCGTCTGGCGGTGTATCTACAAGCAGGCTGGTCGTCGTCTGGTGGCGTACTACAGACCTGAAAGCATTTGGTAGTTATCGTCCGGAGTCGCAGAACAAAACCAAATTGCAATTTTTTCACAAAATGTCTTACTCAGTAGGATTTATTTCTTTTACGAGAAGATAGAAATATATGCTATTATTGTACAATATATATATATATATATATATATATATATATATATATATACATATATATATATATATATATATATATATATATATATATATATATATATATATATATATATATATATATATATATATATATATATATATATATATATTAAGTACTGCCCCGGGGAAAAAGACACTAAGGAGAAAACAGCGTGCATACGACAAACGGGACAGTTTCCGCCAACATGTCACATTCGACTCAACAAAATTAATTGTCAAATTGAGATTCGCATAGGTATAGAGATCTCATTTATCAGACATCCATAACTTTCTTATTCCGTGTCCGACTTCTATCAAACTTCCACCATCATGTTTTTCTAACTGAAGTTTTCTGCTTTCACACAAATCAGACTTTCCTTATATTTACATCTCCCGGTGTTCAAAAAGATATGTTTTTTCTATTTAAAGCAATCTCTAACAGTTCCCGGATTCACTATATTAATATACGACTTCCCGAATTAATATTGAGGATAATTGTTGTTCGAATATAGAATAGTTCGTTAAATTTGTTCGGATATGCTATAAAATTGGGCTTTTTAATAACTACCTGTTATTTATATCTATTGGTTTCTGTTTGAAAATTTCTCGATAAAAGATTCAGTTGGGGGTCATCTGATGAAAGTACATTTGACAAGGGAATGAGGCACAAAACACTGAAAGTGTTGGAAACCAAATAAACTATAGAAAACAGACACATCAATACTACTATACTTTTGCTACACAGAGGCGGATCCGAGGATTTTCTTGGAGGGGGAGGGGGGGGGGTTGTCACAAGTCCGAAAAGTCTTCGACAAGCAACGGCAAAAGGAAAGAAAGAAAGAAGAAGAAAAAAATAATAATTTGCAGGTGCCCTTTTGCAGCGGGCTCCAGCCAAGAGGTGATTTTGTGTGTGGAGTCTCCGCCTTGACCGGTCCGTATTTTGGCTTGACGATCCGTTGTTTTGTGTTCTTAAAGGCCAATTGATCGAAAAATAAAGTAAATGAGAAATTGTAAAAATGAACCCTTTAAAATGCTTTCTATAAACTCCATGTATATGCTACGTACATTGAGGAGATATTACGAGATTCTCGGAGAAAAAATCCGAGGGAGCTGCCAAGCTTCATTCATTTTTGCATTTAAAACCTAAAAAAAACAACAACACTGTTTCTAATATGCATTTTACTAATGATTTGGGTGGGTAATAATCCAGGACCACACCTTTTCTTCATTGTCTCCACTTCCTCTTTCTTTCATTTCCATCCCCCCCCCCCCCCCCCCGCAAGTGCTGCCCTGGGCACGTGTCCCCTCTATCCGCCCCGTTACACCACTGGAGCGTGCGAGACAGAAGAAAGGCGGATGTCGCAAAAATCGGATTATGGATCTCTCTTTTGAAGACTTTCTCGGGGGTGGGATGGGTATGGGACTCATGATAGGGCTTCCGCGTAGGTATCAGAGGGTAGTGGTTTATAAAGTCGCATGGTTAATATCCGGTCAAACAAAATTAATACCTCTTCAGAGTCGAATCCAGCACAGGGTGTAGGGCCTTATACTTTTCATCTTTGCATTGATTTCAATACGTATAGATCCGCCTTTATAATTTTCATATTGACTGTGGACGCAACGGTGTTTTGAACTATTAAACGAATAACGAAATGCTCATTCTGGCCTGAAAAATGGGAGCATAAACGCACCCACTGAATGTTTTTAAACTGTCCAGGAACTATTAAAGTCGCGTTTAGAAAACGAAAGCTTTATTCTCTATCCATCTTTTTAACCAACAGAGTGAGTAAAGCTCAGTGGTGTAGATACGCACGTGTGTGTGTGTGTGTCTGGAGGGGGGGGGGGGGATGATGAATAGATCACCCCCACTATAAACAATGAATAATTATGCCTGTCTACGCCCGTGGTAAAGCTACAGGATATGCATTGTTTCTCGCTTGGAGCAACGAACAAAAGAGATACTTCAGAACGAAATCGATAGACTTTCAATTTTAACCAAGCATAGGCTATCAATAAACACAGCTTTCCTAAACGTTTATAAGCTCCGTCTTTTTAATAGACATCCGAACCTTTTATAGGTAAGGAGGGATGTCTTGTTTAGGGCTTGAAAAAAAAAATCGACAGTACAAGTCGTCTTATTTCGGAGAAGTCTAACGGGAAGAAAGAGAGTGAAACTTAGAAAAAGAATCTTAGGTGTTGAATTTAATTTTCGCCAGGAACACAATAATAGATGTAATTCAAATGGGATTAATGATATAAACAATAAAACCCTAATTACAAAAAAACTCTTCTAATGCTATTCAAATTCTGAAACGTCCTTCTACATTGTAGACGGGAAGCACATTATGAATGACCCAAACTCCAACATGTTGCTGATATATATATATATATACATATATATTTTTTTTTTTTTGCCTCCACGATACAAAACTGCCAATATGAAATATTTATACCCTAACGATGAAGTTAGGTGTTGGCTCCTCTTTAGCTGATTTTCGCCCCCCCCCCCCCCCCGACAATCACCAGGGGCCAACTTCTTGACTGACTAAAAGTATAATGAAGGTTGAGTTCTGGTCGGTAAACAATAATTTGTGAGCTTTCTCATTCTTATTATGTTAGTTTGGAAGACTTATAGTAGAAATGTCCCCTGAAAAGGATTGCTCTTCAAATGCAATCACATGAAAAATATGAATAGAAACCAGGGGTGTCGATCCGTGTTCATGATTGGAGGGGGGGGGGGGATAACCCCTTAATTGATAATAACAATGCGAGTGAACGAATTTCCTTCCTTATTTTCGCATTGAAATTATGGCATTTCTTATTTCCTTACTTCTAATCATTAAAGAATGTGATGGTATTTCAAGATCAAACATCATGAGTTTGGATAATTATTACTTTTAAGATAATGTTTCATAATTCTTTTTTATTTCATCCAAAAATTTATATTGGGGGATGATAATACAGGCCACTCCCACCTCAAATTGTATTGGGGATATATACCCCCATCCCCCCGGGATCGACACCCATGCTAGAAACAGCTGAAATGTTCGGGCGGAATATTTTGCGTGTAGTCCCCTATACACATTTCTGCGTACAGTGCATGTGTTAACAGTGCTATACTGTATAATCAAACTTTCCCAAATGTCTTTGAGACAGTTTCTTTCACAATTCAATCTCATGACAATAACACAACTTTATCGCTGAATGAGTCGTATTAGCATCTAGCATGCTAAGAAAACAATACTATTGCCGGTATACTAACATCTCAAAGTGGTAGGCCTACTTCCCGCCTTCTTTCCATCCCTTGTATGTGCCTCTTTTTGTTGGTGCCGCCCCCCGGCCCCACTGTTTGAAAGACGCCGCCGCCCCGTTGACGATGAATGAATGGAGTGCTGAATGAACGTCGTTATACGTTAGGCTGTCTTGCCCCCCCCCCCCCCTTCCCATCCGAAAAACGGATCGACGCATCTGCTTTTTTGATGGATTCAAACATCGAAAAACTGCCCATGAATTCACAACTGATTTCAAATCAAAGTCCCATTATCAGTGGCGGATCCAGGATTACTTGAGAGAGGGGGCTCAGTATTCACAGAATTTTATGAAAAGCAAAAAGCAAAAAGCAAAAAAAAAATAATTATAAAATAATAAATAAAAAAAAAGGTCCTCAGCATTTTGGGGCCCCTTTTTAACTCCAAAAATCTCTGACAAGCAAAAAACTAAAAAATAATAATCTTCCTCAGCATTTTGGGGGCCCCTTTTTTGCCCCAGAGGAGGGGGCCCGGACCCTTCGCCCCTCCCCCACCCCCCCCCTGGATCCACCACTGCCCATTATTATTAAAAAGCGAGAGCGAAAAAGAGGGGAAAGTGAGAGAAAAAAAAAATTAAAAAGACGCTACGAGCCATTATCTTCCTCTCAAAATTTGCTAAAACGTCAAAGATGGGAAAATATTCCCTGCACCCACCCCTGTTACATACAGTGCAATTTTGCGTCCAAATAATTGAAAATCAGTCAGGGCGTCCAACTATAATTTTTCGCCTAAAAAAATTGCTTGCTACGAGCTGTTATCTTTCTCTCAAACTTGGTAAGAGGTCGGAGCTTTCGCGCTTCGCGCGGGAAGGGGGAAACTCCCCCTCCCTGCACCCATCCCTATTACATACAGCGCACTATTGCGTCCATATTATTGAAAAGCAGTCCGGTCCGGGCGTCGAACTTACTTTCCGCCTAAAGAAAGGTGCATTTGCTATAAAACGTTAGAGTTTTCCCGCTTCGGGCGTGAGGGGAAAATTCCCCCCTCCCTGCACCCCCCCCCCCTCCCCCCCACTAAAATGAAATCCTGGCTACGCGGTTGGATCCTTCACGTCTGCCCCCCCCCCTATTGAAAAATCCTGGCTACGCCAATGAGGATAGATTAAAGGAAAACAAAGAAATACATAAGGAAAGAACATTTCTTTAATTGTTTTTAATCTTTCCCCTTCTCCTTCCTCATGCATTTCTTTGTTTTTCCTTTTCTGTCCACTTCTCTTTCCCAATATAGTTCTTTGTTTTCCCTGAATCTATCCTCTTCTCTCCCCTTATGTTTTACTGTTTTATATATTTCTGCGTAGGCACTTGAAGGAATTTTCCGCGAATATGGCTAAACAGTTGTGTACAAAAAATGTTTCACCTGCCCCCCTCCCCCTCCCGTAGATATGCCACTGAAACGAATACATGCGAGGAAATAAAGTTATGTATCTTCAGGCGAAATTTCTTTCTCGTTTTTCCCCTCTAGCGTTTATTGTCCCCCCCCCCTCTTTTTCTCTTCCTTCTATTAGGCCTACATCGTTGCCAGCCCCCCCCCCCCCCCCCGATCCATGAGGAACAATTCGATATGCTCCCTAGCTTCCGGCCACTGAAATTCGCGACATCCCCACTGCTTCCCTGTGCATTCCAACAACTCCCGATTTCACTACCTATGGTTGTATTATTATGAAAGAGCGTCGAAGGCAAACAAACAAACAAATTAATTAATTGATTAATCATGGCACATGCATCTGCACCTTGTTTCATAACATTTGCTATCAAACACAAAAAATGTTGTTATAAGCAACTGAAAACGTTAAACTTGATTGGATTAGAGCAAATTTGTAATAGATAAATATCTAAGTAATAAAAATTAAAATTCATCTGGTATAACTATTTGCAGTCGGTGCAAGTGTGGGCATATCAGTACGATGTCTGGCAATATGGGAGGAGGGGGAGGGGGGGGGGGTGTCGGCGATGAAGCGATTTCACATCTACATAATACACAACCGTAATAGCTGTTTTATGCAACTTGTTCCAGGATTTTGAGCGAGCCAGAAATAATTAACCCCGTCCATAACAATAGTGTCTCCGCTGTATGCAAAAGCGTAGTGCGCAGTATAAAACTTTAATACACAATGAAACGAACGTGCTGTACGATAAACATGCCCAACGATTACATTTATATTTTTACAAAAATATATTAGCATCAAGGCAGAAAAGTGAATGTTTGATCATGAATTTACATTAGTAGTTAATCAAATTAGATTTTGTAGTACATTTCTTCATAGCTTAATAGGAGTTTTGTGTAGCACGAGGGAATATCACCAAACGAAAAATACCTTCACCTTCTTTTTGTTTGTACTATTTTATGATAAAAAGAAAGAAGAAGAAGAAAAATAAAATGGTTAAGAAGAAGAAAGAATTCATGGTTGTTGTATAAGCAATTTCAATCAATTTGAAATAATAACTCTTTTACATGTCAATAAGTTTCGCGCAATTTGTTGCATCTGCGCGTAGCCTGAATATCATCAGAATGACACGTGCGCGCCACTGATCTCTGTAGAGATCAGTGGTGCGCGCGCACAGAATCAATCTAAAAACACAAAATATTTCATAACTAATTCATAAAAAGGCCAGAATTCTACAAAACCAGTAGAAGTCAAAATAAGAAAGGTCAAACCTAGAACTCTTACTCTTTTAAGAAACCTTTTAACTGGTTAATTCCCACCATTAACAGCACTGCTAACCAATCAACAAAATTACCTTGTCACTGCGAGTCGATTACTTTCCCCATAGAAACACGTGTAATTTGGGTGTTCTACGTTTTTGTGAGGCAACATAAAAAGGCCGTTTTCAAACAAAATTGGCCAGAATTCTACATATGAGATGATTACATTTTTATGCTCAGCAGCTTCTTTGTTTCTTCAATATTCATATTCCTTTTTAACTGAATTAAATTGTTAAAAAGTGAAAAAGATATAAGTATTTCTAAAAGTTGAAATTTACGTTTTTCATGATTAATGTACAGGGTTCTATGGAGGGAATCGCAGAGGGAAAGTGATACGCGCGCGCGCATGGTTGAGAATGCAACACACTTTTTGGTATGAGCAGGGAATTACTCGACACAATATATAATTATATTAATTTCTGTTCATGGGTGTTGCACTGCCTCCGCCAGTTTCTAATTTTCTCAAGCCCTCCTTTTTGACAATTAAGATTTCGGCATCTTTTGATAGCATAAGTATAGCCATAACACTAGTACTAGATATAACATAAGTTAAAGAAAGAAAGAAAAAAAAAAGAATATATATATATATATATATATATATATATATATATATATACACTAACACAAGTTGATACGCATTCCAAAGCCGTCGCTGTTCGCCGTATTTTTCAAGTAGTTTGGCTTCAAGCATATACATAAACCAAACAATAGAGGGGGGTATTCAACAATCGCGATTGCCAAAACTGCCCCACAATGTCAGTGCGGGCTATTGTGGCGATCCACCTGCTAACGAGATAAATTAGAACTTCCGCCGTATCCCTCAGTCGGGGTGTTGAGAACAAAATAATGCCGCGCCGCAGGCGCGCCGAATCATTCGGCGGCGCCGAGGGCCCGCCGCTGTAAAAACATATAGGAAGAAGCCTAAGCAGATGTTCAACATGTAATATGTTCAATGAGAACAGCATCGTCCATACATTTGTATCTTAATGTATTTTAGTTCATGGTTAGTGTTTTTCTAATTCATGATTAATTACCTGTAATTGACACAAATTAATGAAATGACCTCATAATTGTTATTGGACCTTTACTTGTATTTTTGAAATGTATTACATGAAACTAAACCATAAGTAATTACAGAAATATGCTGTAAATCGAAATAAATCATAATAATAAGTACAGATCTACACAATGTAGTTATTATGCAAATTAACTGGTTTCAACTGGTATTCAACTGGTTTCCAACTGGAGCCAATGGAAAAACTGAAATATTTGTTAATTGGCATCAAACAGGACTAATTCGAGACAATGGAATAACACAAATAAAATTTGTTAATAACAAATGGCAGCTGGTAAAATCTATTAGATTTGACAAATTTTCTAATTTGAAAAACTGCGCAAAAAGTTGTGCCTGATAAACTGGGTAGTCACCAGTTGGAGATATTGGTTTCAACTGGTACTGGTTTCAACTGGGCAACTGCACCAGTTGGAGATACTGGTTTCAAGTGGGCAATTACGCCAGTTGGAGATATACTTGTTTCAACTGGTATTGGTTGCAATTGAGCAATTACGCCAGTTGGAGATACTGGTTTCAACTGGTACTGGTAATAAGTACACGTATTGTTTTCTTCCGGTTAAAACCAAATGAACCCACTGAAACCAGTTAAATCAAACTGGAAAATTCCCAACTGGATTCAATTGGAATCAACTGGCAGTTGCACCAGTTAGAGATATTGGTTTCAACTGGTATATATCTACTGGTTTCAATTGGTATTTGAACTGGTTTTAACTGATACTTTGCATGTTTATTACCTTCGACTGGAATCAACTGGTGTCAACTGGTACCAGTTGAGACCAGTTGAAACCAGGTAAAATTTCAACTGGAATCAACTGGTTTCAACTGTTTTTTCGACCAGGGTATACATGAAAACAATTAATAGGACAACAGGTCTGCAAGCTAGACTAATTCATAGATGAGCTAATCAGGTTACAGGCAGTTACAAGTTTGTAAATTCATTTGGAAGGTGCAAGGAGATGCTGGTCATGCTGTCCTGGCAGGAGTGGATATTTCACCAGAAATATGCGACGAATCACTGTATATTTGCAGACATCATTTCCTGAAATGTGAAGGATATCTTCATGCACTGAAATTTTTGTAATACTAAAAGAAATGGGTGAAAATTAGGTGTGTTTTAATGCAAAATGGCTATACAACAGGGCTATGCAGTCCCATGTACTTGTTCTCATGTAAGGCCTGTATTCTGGATTGCTATATGCCATATGTGAGTCACGACGTCAGCTAGACTAAGTAGACCGACAGCCAGCATCGACAGATGAGCTAGGCCGGTAGACCAACAGTCCATGAGACCGGTAGCCCAGCCGCTAGACCGACAGCCCACAGGACCGAGAAATGTTGGTAAAAATGAATCTCAGAATTTGCGGAAGGCAAGACCAACAGCCCACAAACTCGGTATGTTGGTCTCATAGGCCGTCTGCCAATTTTTCTTGAGATTCACTGGACCGACACGTCGGTCTTGTGGGCGTCAGTCAAGTTTACAATAAAACAATAACAAATAGGCAAAAAATATATTTTGCAAAATATATTTTTTCACTATTTATCTATTTTTCACCTATTTTTTGCTGAAAGAAAAATATTTAAAAAAATAGTTCAAAAATATATTTTCTACCTATTTTAGGGGTATTTTATGCTATATATATGTTTTTCTATTTTTTCAGTAGAAATGAAAAAATAGTAAAAAAAAAAAAAATTTAACTAGAAATTTCCGTTCCAATAATATATGAAAAAAATACATTTTTAAACTATTTTTCCACTATATTTTCGCATTATTTTACAAGCTATTTTTCCTTTATTTTTTCCATTGAAAAATAGTCTAAAAATATATTTTCCGCTATGTTCCCCATATTTTTAGGCTATTTCTTTCGGGCAGGTAAATTTGGTTTTATTTAAGGTACAAGTAACATTGATCCCAATTTCTTTAAAGTTTAATTTGTTCTTATCTAAGGTACCAGCAACAGTGATCCCAATTTCAAAATATTTCACAATTTCACAATTCAAAGCTTCTTTTAAATTCAATTTCACACATATTGCTTCAATAAAATATCTCCTTCGAAAAAATATCCAACCTTCATTATGAACCTTTATAGATATTGATGACTGTGATCCTGATCCTTGTGTAAATGGAAATTGCACCGATGGAGTGGACTACTACACTTGTGACTGTGTCCCTGGCTTTAGTGGCATGAACTGCTCTGAAGGTAAACTGTTCTTTGATGTTAAATAATTAAATTTTGTTTTATCTAAGGTACTAGCAACATTGATCCCAATTTCAAAATATTTCAAAAATGTCACTATTCAAATCTTCTTTTATTTCCATTTCACATGTATTGCTTTAATAACATATCTCCTTCGAAAAAATGTCAAACCCTTCATTATGAATTTTTATATAGATATTGATGACTGTGATCCTGATCCTTGTGTAAATGGAAATTGCACCGATGGAGTGGACTACTACACTTGTGACTGTTTCCCTGGCTTTACTGGCATGAACTGCTCTGAAGGTAAACTGTTCTTTCATGTTAAATTGTGTTTTATCTAAGGTACAAGTAACATTGATCCAAATTTCAAAATATTTTACAATTTCACAATTCAAAGCTTCTTTTTCATTCAATTTCACACATATTGCTTTAATAACATATCTCCTTTGAAAAAATATCAAACCTTCATTATGAACCTTTATAGATATTGATGACTGTGATCCTGATCCTTGTGTAAATGGAAATTGCACCGATGGAGTGGACTACTACACTTGTGACTGTGTCCCTGGCTTTACTGGCATGAACTGCTCTGAAGGTAAACTGTTCTTTCATGTTAAATTTGGTTTTATCTAAGGTACAAGTAACATTGATCCAAATTTCAAAATATTTCACAATTTCACAATTCAAAGCTTCTTTTACATTCAATTTCACACATATTGCTTTAATAACATATCTCCTTCCAAAAAATATCAAACCTTCATTATGAACCTTTATAGATATTGATGACTGTGATCCTGATCCTTGTGTAAATGGAAATTGCACCGATGGAGTGGACTACTACACTTGTGACTGTGTCCCTGGCTTTACTGGCATGAACTGCTCAGAAAGTAAATTGTTCTTTGATGTTAAATAATTAAATTTTGTTTTATCTAAGGTACCAGCAACATAGATCCCAATTTCAAAATATTTCAAAATGTCACAATTCAAATCTTCTTTTATTTTCAATTTACATGTATTGCTTTAGTAAAATATCTCCTTCGAAAAAATATCAAACCTTCATTATGAACCTTTATAGATATTGATGACTGTCATCCTGATCCTTGTGTAAATGGAAATTGCACCGATGGAGTGGACTACTACACTTGTGACTGTTTCCCTGGCTTTACTGGCATGAACTGTTCTGAAGGTAAATTGTTCTTTGATGTTAAATAATTAAATTTGGTTTTATCAAAGGTACCAGCAACATTGATCCCAATTTCAAAATGTTTCAAAAATGTCACAATTCAAATCTTCTTTTATTTCCATTTCACATGTATTGCTTTAATAAAATATCTCCTTCGAAAAAATGTCAAACCCTTCATTATGAATCTTTATATAGATATTGATGACTGTGATCCTGATCCTTGTGTAAATGGAAATTGCACCGATGGAGTGGACTACTACACTTGTGACTGTGTCCCAGGCTTTACTGGCATGAACTGCTCTGAAGGTAAACTGTTCTTTCATGTTAAATTGTGTTTTATCTAAGGTACAAGTAACATTGATCCAAATTTCAAAATATTTCACAATTTCACAATTCAAAGCTTCTTTTACATTCAATTTCACACATATTGCTTTAATAACATATCTCCTTCCAAAAAATATCAAACCTTCATTATGAACCTTTATAGATATTGATGACTGTGATCCTGATCCTTGTGTAAATGGAAATTGCACCGATGGAGTGGACTACTACACTTGTGACTGTGTCCCTGGCTTTAGTGGCATGAACTGCTCTGAAGGTAAACTGTTCTTTGATGTTAAATAATTAAATTTTGTTTTATCTAAGGTACCAGCAACATTGATCCCAGTTTCAAAATATTTCACAATGTCACAATTGAAATCTTCTTTTATTTTCATTTCACATGTACTGCTTTAATAAAATTATCTCCTTCGAAAAAATGTCAAACCCTTCATTATGAATTTTTATATAGATATTGATGACTGTGATCCTGATCCTTGTGTAAATGGAAATTGCACCGATGGAGTGGACTACTACACTTGTGACTGTGTCCCTGGCTTTACTGGCATGAACTGCTCTGAAGGTAAACTGTTCTTTGATGTTAGATAATTAAATTTGGTTTTATCTAAGGTACCAGCAACATTGATCCCAATTTCAAAATATTTCACAATTTCACAATTCAAAGCTTCTTTTAAATTCAATTTCACTCATATTGCTTTAATAAAATATCTCCTTCGAAAAAATATCCAACCTTCATTATGAACCTTTATAGATATTGATGACTGTGATCCTGATCCTTGTGTAAATGGAAATTGCACCGATGGAGTGGACTACTACACTTGTGACTGTGTCCCAGGCTTTACTGGCATGAACTGCTCTGAAGGTAAACTGTTCTTTCATGTTAAATTTGGTTTTATCTAAGGTACAAGTAACATTGATCCAAATTTCAAAATATTTCACAATTTCACAATTCAAAGCTTCTTTTACATTCAATTTCACACATATTGCTTTAATAACATATCTCCTTCCAAAAAATATCAAACCTTCATTATGAATCTTTATAGATATTGATGACTGTGATCCTGATCCTTGTGTAAATGGAAATTGCACCGATGGAGTGGACTACTACACTTGTGACTGTGTCCCTGGCTTTAGTGGCATGAACTGCTCTGAAGGTAAACTGTTCTTTGATGTTAAATAATTAAATTTTGTTTTATCTAAGGTACCAGCAACATTGATCCCAGTTTCAAAATATTTCACAATGTCACAATTGAAATCTTCTTTTATTTTCATTTCACATGTACTGCTTTAATAAAATTATCTCCTTCGAAAAAATGTCAAACCCTTCATTATGAATTTTTATATAGATATTGATGACTGTGATCCTAATCCTTGTGTAAATGGAAATTGCACCGATGGAGTGGACTACTACACTTGTGACTGTGTCCCTGGCTTTACTGGCATGAACTGCTCTGAAGGTAAACTGTTCTTTGATGTTAGATAATTAAATTTGGTTTTATCTAAGGTACCAGCAACATTGATCCCAATTTCAAAATATTTCACAATTTCACAATTCAAAGCTTCTTTTAAATTCAATTTCACTCATATTGCTTTAATAAAATATCTCCTTCGAAAAAATATCCAACCTTCATTATGAACCTTTATAGATATTGATGACTGTGATCCTGATCCTTGTGTAAATGGAAATTGCACCGATGGAGTGGACTACTACACTTGTGACTGTGTCCCTGGCTTTACTGGCATGAACTGCTCTGAAGGTAAACTGTTCTTTCATGTTAAATTTGGTTTTATCTAAGGTACAAGTAACATTGATCCAAATTTTAAAATATTTCACAATTTCACGATTCAAAGCTTATTTTATTTCCCTTTCACACATATTGCTTTAATAAAATATCTCCTTCGAACAAATATCCAACCTTCATTATGAACCTTTATAGATATTGATGACTGTGATCCTGATCCTTGTGTTAATGGAAATTGCACCGATGGAGTGGACTACTACACTTGTGACTGTTTCGCTGGCTTTACTGGCATGAACTGCTCTGAATGTAAACTGTTCTTTCATGTTAAATTTGGTTTTAGCTAAGGTACAAGTAACATTGATCCCAATTTCAAAATATTTCACAATTTGACAAAGCTTCTTTTAAATTCAATTTCACACATATTGCTTTAATAAAACATCTCCTTCGAAAAAATATCCAACCTTCATTATGAACCTTTATAGATATTGATGACTGTGATCCTGATCCTTGTGTAAATGGAAATTGCACCGATGGAGTGGACTACTACACTTGTGACTGTGTCCCTGGCTTTACTGGCATGAACTGCTCTGAAGGTAAATTGTTCTTTGATGTTAAATAATTAAATTTGGTTTTATCAAAGGTACCAACAACATTGATCCCAATTTCAAAATATTTCACTAATGTCAAAATTCAAATCTTCTTTTATTTCCATTTCACATGTATTGCTTTAATAAAATATCTCCTTCGAAAAAATGTCAAACCCTTCATTATGAATTTTTATATAGATATTGATGACTGTGATCCTGATCCTTGTGTAAATGGAAATTGCACCGATGGAGTGGACTACTACACTTGTGACTGTGTCCCAGGCTTTACTGGCATGAACTGCTCTGAAGGTAAACTGTTCTTTCATGTTAAATTGTGTTTCATCTAAGGTACAAGTAACATTGATCCAAATTTCAAAATATTTCACAATTTCACAATTCAAAGCTTATTTTACATTCAATTTCACACATATTGCTTTAATAACATATCTCCTTCCAAAAAATATCAAACCTTCATTATGAACCTTTATAGATATTGATGACTGTGATCCTGATCCTTGTGTAAATGGAAATTGCACCGATGGAGTGGACTACTACACTTGTGACTGTGTCCCTGGCTTTAGTGGCATGAACTGCTCTGAAGGTAAACTGTTCTTTGATTTTAAATAATTAAATTTTGTTTTATCTAAGGTACCAGCAACATTGATCCCAGTTTCAAAATATTTCACAATGTCACAATTGAAATCTTCTTTTATTTTCATTTCACATGTACTGCTTTAATAAAATTATCTCCTTCGAAAAAATGTCAAACCCTTCATTATGAATTTTTATATAGATATTGATGACTGTGATCCTAATCCTTGTGTAAATGGAAATTGCACCGATGGAGTGGACTACTACACTTGTGACTGTGTCCCTGGCTTTACTGGCATGAACTGCTCTGAAGGTAAACTGTTCTTTGATGTTAGATAATTAAATTTGGTTTTATCTAAGGTACCAGCAACATTGATCCCAATTTCAAAATATTTCACAATTTCACAATTCAAAGCTTCTTTTAAATTCAATTTCACTCATATTGCTTTAATAAAATATCTCCTTCGAAAAAATATCCAACCTTCATTATGAACCTTTATAGATATTGATGACTGTGATCCTGATCCTTGTGTAAATGGAAATTGCACCGATGGAGTGGACTACTACACTTGTGACTGTGTCCCAGGCTTTACTGGCATGAACTGCTCTGAAGGTAAACTGTTCTTTGATGTTAAATAATTAAATTTGGTTTTATCAAAGGTACCAACAACATTGATCCCAATTTCAAAATATTTCACTAATGTCAAAATTCAAATCTTCTTTTATTTCCATTTCACATGTATTGCTTTAATAAAATATCTCCTTCGAAAAAATGTCAAACCCTTCATTATGAATTTTTATATAGATATTGATGACTGTGATCCTGATCCTTGTGTGAATGGAAATTGCACCGATGGAGTGGACTACTACACTTGTGACTGTTTCCCTGGCTTTACTGGCATGAACTGCTCTGAAGGTAAACTGTTCTTTCATGTTAAATTTGGTTTTATCTAAGGTACAAGTAACATTGATCCCAATTTCAAAATCTTTCAAAATTTCACAATTCAAAGCCTCTTTTATTTCCCTTTCACACATATTGCTTCAATAAAATATCTCCTTTGAAAAAATATCTAACCTTCATTGTGAAACTTTATAGATATTGATGACTGTGACCCTGATCCTTGTGTAAATGGAAATTGCACCGATGGAGTGGACTACTACACTTGTGACTGTTTCGCTGGCTTTACTGGCATGAACTGCTCTGAAGGTAAACTGTTCTTTCATGTTAAATTTGGTTTTATCTAAGGTACAAGTAACATTGATCCAAATTTCAAAATATTTCACAATTTCACAATTCAAAGCTTCTTTTACATTCAATTTCACACATATTGCTTTAATAACATATCTCCTTCCAAAAAATATCAAACCTTCATTATGAACCTTTATAGATATTGATGACTGTGATCCTGATCCTTGTGTAAATGGAAATTGCACCGATGGAGTGGACTACTACACTTGTGACTGTGTCCCTGGCTTTACTGGCATGAACTGCTCAGAAAGTAAATTGTTCTTTGATGTTAAATAATTAAATTTTGTTTTATCTAAGGTACCAGCAACATAGATCCCAATTTCAAAATATTTCAAAATGTCACAATTCAAATCTTCTTTTATTTTCAATTTACATGTATTGCTTTAGTAAAATATCTCCTTCGAAAAAATATCAAACCTTCATTATGAACCTTTATAGATATTGATGACTGTCATCCTGATCCTTGTGTAAATGGAAATTGCACCGATGGAGTGGACTACTACACTTGTGACTGTGTCCCTGGCTTTACTGGCATGAACTGTTCTGAAGGTAAATTGTTCTTTGATGTTAAATAATTAAATTTGGTTTTATCAAAGGTACCAGCAACATTGATCCCAATTTCAAAATGTTTCAAAAATGTCACAATTCAAATCTTCTTTTATTTCCATTTCACATGTATTGCTTTAATAAAATATCTCCTTCGAAAAAATGTCAAACCCTTCATTATGAATCTTTATATAGATATTGATGACTGTGATCCTGATCCTTGTGTAAATGGAAATTGCACCGATGGAGTGGACTACTACACTTGTGACTGTGTCCCAGGCTTTACTGGCATGAACTGCTCTGAAGGTAAACTGTTCTTTCATGTTAAATTGTGTTTCATCTAAGGTACAAGTAACATTGATCCAAATTTCAAAATATTTCACAATTTCACAATTCAAAGCTTATTTTACATTCAATTTCACACATATTGCTTTAATAACATATCTCCTTCCAAAAAATATCAAACCTTCATTATGAACCTTTATAGATATTGATGACTGTGATCCTGATCCTTGTGTAAATGGAAATTGCACCGATGGAGTGGACTACTACACTTGTGACTGTGTCCCTGGCTTTAGTGGCATGAACTGCTCTGAAGGTAAACTGTTCTTTGATGTTAAATAATTAAATTTTGTTTTATCTAAGGTACCAGCAACATTGATCCCAGTTTCAAAATATTTCACAATGTCACAATTGAAATCTTCTTTTATTTTCATTTCACATGTACTGCTTTAATAAAATTATCTCCTTCGAAAAAATGTCAAACCCTTCATTATGAATTTTTATATAGATATTGATGACTGTGATCCTAATCCTTGTGTAAATGGAAATTGCACCGATGGAGTGGACTACTACACTTGTGACTGTGTCCCTGGCTTTACTGGCATGAACTGCTCTGAAGGTAAACTGTTCTTTGATGTTAGATAATTAAATTTGGTTTTATCTAAGGTACCAGCAACATTGATCCCAATTTCAAAATATTTCACAATTTCACAATTCAAAGCTTCTTTTAAATTCAATTTCACTCATATTGCTTTAATAAAATATCTCCTTCGAAAAAATATCCAACCTTCATTATGAACCTTTATAGATATTGATGACTGTGATCCTGATCCTTGTGTAAATGGAAATTGCACCGATGGAGTGGACTACTACACTTGTGACTGTGTCCCAGGCTTTACTGGCATGAACTGCTCTGAAGGTAAACTGTTCTTTCATGTTAAATTTGGTTTTATCTAAGGTACAAGTAACATTGATCCAAATTTCAAAATATTTCACAATTTCACAATTCAAAGCTTCTTTTACATTCAATTTCACACATATTGCTTTAATAACATATCTCCTTCCAAAAAATATCCAACCTTCATTATGAATCTTTATAGATATTGATGACTGTGATTCTGATCCTTGTGTAAATGGAAATTGCACCGATGGAGTGGACTACTACACTTGTGACTGTGTCCCTGGCTTTAGTGGCATGAACTGCTCTGAAGGTAAACTGTTCTTTGATGTTAAATAATTAAATTTTGTTTTATCTAAGGTACCAGCAACATTGATCCCAGTTTCAAAATATTTCACAATGTCACAATTGAAATCTTCTTTTATTTTCATTTCACATGTACTGCTTTAATAAAATTATCTCCTTCGAAAAAATGTCAAACCCTTCATTATGAATTTTTATATAGATATTGATGACTGTGATCCTAATCCTTGTGTAAATGGAAATTGCACCGATGGAGTGGACTACTACACTTGTGACTGTGTCCCTGGCTTTACTGGCATGAACTGCTCTGAAGGTAAACTGTTCTTTGATGTTAGATAATTAAATTTGGTTTTATCTAAGGTACCAGCAACATTGATCCCAATTTCAAAATATTTCACAATTTCACAATTCAAAGCTTCTTTTAAATTCAATTTCACTCATATTGCTTTAATAAAATATCTCCTTCGAAAAAATATCCAACCTTCATTATGAACCTTTATAGATATTGATGACTGTGATCCTGATCCTTGTGTAAATGGAAATTGCACCGATGGAGTGGACTACTACACTTGTGACTGTGTCCCTGGCTTTACTGGCATGAACTGCTCTGAAGGTAAACTGTTCTTTCATGTTAAATTTGGTTTTATCTAAGGTACAAGTAACATTGATCCAAATTTTAAAATATTTCACAATTTCACGATTCAAAGATTATTTTATTTCCCTTTCACACATATTGCTTTAATAAAATATCTCCTTCGAACAAATATCCAACCTTCATTATGAACCTTTATAGATATTGATGACTGTGATCCTGATCCTTGTGTTAATGGAAATTGCACCGATGGAGTGGACTACTACACTTGTGACTGTTTCGCTGGCTTTACTGGCATGAACTGCTCTGAATGTAAACTGTTCTTTCATGTTAAATTTGGTTTTAGCTAAGGTACAAGTAACATTGATCCCAATTTCAAAATATTTCACAATTTGACAAAGCTTCTTTTAAATTCAATTTCACACATATTGCTTTAATAAAACATCTCCTTCGAAAAAATATCCAACCTTCATTATGAACCTTTATAGATATTGATGACTGTGATCCTGATCCTTGTGTAAATGGAAATTGCACCGATGGAGTGGACTACTACACTTGTGACTGTGTCCCTGGCTTTACTGGCATGAACTGCTCTGAAGGTAAATTGTTCTTTGATGTTAAATAATTAAATTTGGTTTTATCAAAGGTACCAACAACATTGATCCCAATTTCAAAATATTTCACTAATGTCAAAATTCAAATCTTCTTTTATTTCCATTTCACATGTATTGCTTTAATAAAATATCTCCTTCGAAAAAATATCCAACCTTCATTATGAACCTTTATAGATATTGATGACTGTGATCCTGATCCTTGTGTAAATGGAAATTGCACCGATGGAGTGGACTACTACACTTGTGACTGTTTCGCTGGCTTTACTGGCATGAACTGCTCTGAATGTAAACTGTTCTTTCATGTTAAATTTGGTTTTATCTAAGGTACAAGTAACATTGATCCCAATTTCAAAATATTTCACAATTTGACAAAGCTTCTTTTAAATTCAATTTCACACATATTGCTTTAATAAAACATCTCCTTCGAAAAAATATCCAACCTTCATTATGAACCTTTATAGATATTGATGACTGTGATCCTGATCCTTGTGTAAATGGAAATTGCACCGATGGAGTGGACTACTACACTTGTGACTGTGTCCCTGGCTTTACTGGCATGAACTGCTCTGAAGGTAAACTGTTCTTTGATGTTAGATAATTAAATTTGGTTTTATCTAAGGTACCAGCAACATTGATCCCAATTTCAAAATATTTCACAATTTCACAATTCAAAGCTTCTTTTAAATTCAATTTCACTCATATTGCTTTAATAAAATATCTCCTTCGAAAAAATATCCAACCTTCATTATGAACCTTTATAGATATTGATGACTGTGATCCTGATCCTTGTGTAAATGGAAATTGCACCGATGGAGTGGACTACTACACTTGTGACTGTTTCGCTGGCTTTACTGGCATGAACTGCTCTGAATGTAAACTGTTCTTTCATGTTAAATTTGGTTTTATCTAAGGTACAAGTAACATTGATCCCAATTTCAAAATATTTCACAATTTGACAAAGCTTCTTTTAAATTCAATTTCACACATATTGCTTTAATAAAACATCTCCTTCGAAAAAATATCCAACCTTCATTATGAACCTTTATAGATATTGATGACTGTGATCCTGATCCTTGTGTAAATGGAAATTGCACCGATGGAGTGGACTACTACACTTGTGACTGTGTCCCTGGCTTTACTGGCATGAACTGCTCTGAAGGTAAATTGTTCTTTGATGTTAAATAATTAAATTTGGTTTTATCAAAGGTACCAACAACATTGATCCCAATTTCAAAATATTTCACTAATGTCAAAATTCAAATCTTCTTTTATTTCCATTTCACATGTATTGCTTTAATAAAATATCTCCTTCGAAAAAATGTCAAACCCTTCATTATGAATTTTTATATAGATATTGATGACTGTGATCCTGATCCTTGTGTGAATGGAAATTGCACCGATGGAGTGGACTACTACACTTGTGACTGTTTCCCTGGCTTTACTGGCATGAACTGCTCTGAAGGTAAACTGTTCTTTCATGTTAAATTTGGTTTTATCTAAGGTACAAGTAACATTGATCCCAATTTCAAAATCTTTCAAAATTTCACAATTCAAAGCCTCTTTTATTTCCCTTTCACACATATTGCTTCAATAAAATATCTCCTTTGAAAAAATATCTAACCTTCATTGTGAAACTTTATAGATATTGATGACTGTGACCCTGATCCTTGTGTAAGTGGAAATTGCACCGATGGAGTGGACTACTACACTTGTGACTGTTTCGCTGGCTTTACTGGCATGAACTGCTCTGAAGGTAAACTGTTCTTTCATGTTAAATTTGGTTTTATCTAAGGTACAAGTAACATTGATCCAAATTTCAAAATATTTCACAATTTCACAATTCAAAGCTTCTTTTACATTCAATTTCACACATATTGCTTTAATAACATATCTCCTTCCAAAAAATATCAAACCTTCATTATGAACCTTTATAGATATTGATGACTGTGATCCTGATCCTTATGTAAATGGAAATTGCACCGATGGAGTGGACTACTACACTTGTGACTGTGTCCCTGGCTTTACTGGCATGAACTGCTCAGAAAGTAAATTGTTCTTTGATGTTAAATAATTAAATTTTGTTTTATCTAAGGTACCAGCAACATAGATCCCAATTTCAAAATATTTCAAAATGTCACAATTCAAATCTTCTTTTATTTTCAATTTACATGTATTGCTTTAGTAAAATATCTCCTTCGAAAAAATATCAAACCTTCATTATGAACCTTTATAGATATTGATGACTGTCATCCTGATCCTTGTGTAAATGGAAATTGCACCGATGGAGTGGACTACTACACTTGTGACTGTTTCCCTGGCTTTACTGGCATGAACTGTTCTGAAGGTAAATTGTTCTTTGATGTTAAATAATTAAATTTGGTTTTATCAAAGGTACCAGCAACATTGATCCCAATTTCAAAATGTTTCAAAAATGTCACAATTCAAATCTTCTTTTATTTCCATTTCACATGTATTGCTTTAATAAAATATCTCCTTCGAAAAAATGTCAAACCCTTCATTATGAATCTTTATATAGATATTGATGACTGTGATCCTGATCCTTGTGTAAATGGAAATTGCACCGATGGAGTGGACTACTACACTTGTGACTGTGTCCCAGGCTTTACTGGCATGAACTGCTCTGAAGGTAAACTGTTCTTTCATGTTAAAGTGTGTTTCATCTAAGGTACAAGTAACATTGATCCAAATTTCAAAATATTTCACAATTTCACAATTCAAAGCTTATTTTACATTCAATTTCACACATATTGCTTTAATAACATATCTCCTTCCAAAAAATATCAAACCTTCATTATGAACCTTTATAGATATTGATGACTGTGATCCTGATCCTTGTGTAAATGGAAATTGCACCGATGGAGTGGACTACTACACTTGTGACTGTGTCCCTGGCTTTAGTGGCATGAACTGCTCTGAAGGTAAACTGTTCTTTGATGTTAAATAATTAAATTTTGTTTTATCTAAGGTACCAGCAACATTGATCCCAGTTTCAAAATATTTCACAATGTCACAATTGAAATCTTCTTTTATTTTCATTTCACATGTACTGCTTTAATAAAATTATCTCCTTCGAAAAAATGTCAAACCCTTCATTATGAATTTTTATATAGATATTGATGACTGTGATCCTAATCCTTGTGTAAATGGAAATTGCACCGATGGAGTGGACTACTACACTTGTGACTGTGTCCCTGGCTTTACTGGCATGAACTGCTCTGAAGGTAAACTGTTCTTTGATATTAGATAATTAAATTTGGTTTTATCTAAGGTACCAGCAACATTGATCCCAATTTCAAAATATTTCACAATTTCACAATTCAAAGCTTCTTTTAAATTCAATTTCACTCATATTGCTTTAATAAAATATCTCCTTCGAAAAAATATCCAACCTTCATTATGAACCTTTATAGATATTGATGACTGTGATCCTGATCCTTGTGTAAATGGAAATTGCACCGATGGAGTGGACTACTACACTTGTGACTGTGTCCCAGGCTTTACTGGCATGAACTGCTCTGAAGGTAAACTGTTCTTTCATGTTAAATTTGGTTTTATCTAAGGTACAAGTAACATTGATCCAAATTTCAAAATATTTCACAATTTCACAATTCAAAGCTTCTTTTACATTCAATTTCACACATATTGCTTTAATAACATATCTCCTTCCAAAAAATATCAAACCTTCATTATGAATCTTTATAGATATTGATGACTGTGATCCTGATCCTTGTGTAAATGGAAATTGCACCGATGGAGTGGACTACTACACTTGTGACTGTGTCCCTGGCTTTAGTGGCATGAACTGCTCTGAAGGTAAACTGTTCTTTGATGTTAAATAATTAAATTTTGTTTTATCTAAGGTACCAGCAACATTGATCCCAGTTTCAAAATATTTCACAATGTCACAATTGAAATCTTCTTTTATTTTCATTTCACATGTACTGCTTTAATAAAATTATCTCCTTCGAAAAAATGTCAAACCCTTCATTATGAATTTTTATATAGATATTGATGACTGTGATCCTAATCCTTGTGTAAATGGAAATTGCACCGATGGAGTGGACTACTACATTTGTGACTGTGTCCCTGGCTTTACTGGCATGAACTGCTCTGAAGGTAAACTGTTCTTTGATGTTAGATAATTAAATTTGGTTTTATCTAAGGTACCAGCAACATTGATCCCAATTTCAAAATATTTCACAATTTCACAATTCAAAGCTTCTTTTAAATTCAATTTCACTCATATTGCTTTAATAAAATATCTCCTTCGAAAAAATATCCAACCTTCATTATGAACCTTTATAGATATTGATGACTGTGATCCTGATCCTTGTGTAAATGGAAATTGCACCGATGGAGTGGACTACTACACTTGTGACTGTGTCCCTGGCTTTACTGGCATGAACTGCTCTGAAGGTAAACTGTTCTTTCATGTTAAATTTGGTTTTATCTAAGGTACAAGTAACATTGATCCAAATTTTAAAATATTTCACAATTTCACGATTCAAAGCTTATTTTATTTCCCTTTCACACATATTGCTTTAATAAAATATCTCCTTCGAACAAATATCCAACCTTCATTATGAACCTTTATAGATATTGATGACTGTGATCCTGATCCTTGTGTAAATGGAAATTGCACCGATGGAGTGGACTACTACACTTGTGACTGTTTCGCTGGCTTTACTGGCATGAACTGCTCTGAATGTAAACTGTTCTTTCATGTTAAATTTGGTTTTATCTAAGGTACAAGTAACATTGATCCCAATTTCAAAATATTTCACAATTTGACAAAGCTTCTTTTAAATTCAATTTCACACATATTGCTTTAATAAAACATCTCCTTCGAAAAAATATCCAACCTTCATTATGAACCTTTATAGATATTGATGACTGTGATCCTGATCCTTGTGTAAATGGAAATTGCACCGATGGAGTGGACTACTACACTTGTGACTGTGTCCCTGGCTTTACTGGCATGAACTGCTCTGAAGGTAAATTGTTCTTTGATGTTAAATAATTAAATTTGGTTTTATCAAAGGTACCAACAACATTGATCCCAATTTCAAAATATTTCACTAATGTCAAAATTCAAATCTTCTTTTATTTCCATTTCACATGTATTGCTTTAATAAAATTATCTCCTTCGAAAAAATGTCAAACCCTTCATTATGAATTTTTATATAGATATTGATGACTGTGATCCTGATCCTTGTGTAAATGGAAATTGCACCGATGGAGTGGACTACTACACTTGTGACTGTGTCCCTGGCTTTACTGGCATGAACTGCTCTGAAGGTAAACTGTTCTTTGATGTTAGATAATTAAATTTGGTTTTATCTAAGGTACCAGCAACATTGATCCCAATTTCAAAATATTTCACAATTTCACAATTCAAAGCTTCTTTTAAATTCAATTTCACTCATATTGCTTTAATAAAATATCTCCTTCGAAAAAATATCCAACCTTCATTATGAACCTTTATAGATATTGATGACTGTGATCCTGATCCTTGTGTAAATGGAAATTGCACCGATGGAGTGGACTACTACACTTGTGACTGTGTCCCTGGCTTTACTGGCATGAACTGTTCTGAAGGTAAATTTGGTTTTATCTAAGGTACAAGCAACATTGATCCCAATTTCAAAATATTTCAAAATGTCACAATTCAAAGCTTCTTTTATTTCCATTTCACACATATTGCTTTAATAAAATATCTCCTTCGAAAAAATATCAAACCTTCAGTATGAACCTTTATAGATATTGATGACTGTAATCCCGATCCTTGTGTAAATGGAAATTGTACAGATGGAATCGACTACTACACGTGTGACTGTTTTCCTGGCTTTACTGGCATAAACTGCGCATAAGGCAATCTTTTCTTTAAAGTTTAATTTGGTTTTATCTAAGGTACCAGCAACATTGATCCCAATTTCAAAATATTTCAAAATTTCACAATTCAAAGCTTCTTTTATTTCCATTTCACACATATTGCTTTAATAAAATATCTCCTTTTAAAAAATATCAAACCCTTCAATATGAACCTTAATAGATATTGATGACTGTGATCCTGATCCTTGTGTAAATGGAAATTGCACCGATGGAGTGGACTACTACACTTGTGACTGTTTCCCTGGCTTTACTGGCATAAACTGCTCAGAAGGCGATCGTTTCCTTAAAGTTTAATTTGTTTTTATCTAAGGTACCAGCAACATTGATCCCAATTTCAAAATATTTCAAAATTTCACAATTCAAAGCTTCTTTATTTCCCTTTCACACATATTGCTTTAATAAAATATCTCCTCCGAAAAAATATCCAACCTTCATTATGAAACTTTATAGATATTGATGACTGTGATCCTGATCCTTGTGTAAATGGAAATTGCACCGATGGAGTGGACTACTACACTTGTGACTGTTTCGCTGGCTTTACTGGCATGAACTGCTCTGAAGGTAAACTGTTCTTTCCTGTTAAATTTGGTTTTATCTAAGGTACAAGTAACATTGATCCCAATTTCAAAATATTTCACAATCTCACAATTCAAAGCTTCTTTTAAATTCAATTTTACACATATTGCTTTAATAAAATATCTCCTTGGAAAAAATATCAAACCTTCAGTATGAACCTTTATAGATATTGATGACTGTAATCCCGATCCTTGTGTAAATGGAAATTGCACCGATGGAGTAGACTTCTACACTTGTGACTGTTCCCCTGGCCTTGTGGCATAAACTGCTCAGAAGGCAATCGTTTCTTTAAAGTTTAATTTGTTTTTATCTAAGGTACCAGCAACATTGATCCCAATTTCAAAATATTTCAAAATTTCACAATTCAAAGCTTCTTTTATTTCCATTTCACACATATTGCTTCAATAAAATATCTCCTTCGAAAAAATATCCAACCTTCATTGTGAAACTTTATAGATATTGATGACTGTGATCCTGATCCTTGTGTAAATGGAAATTGCACCGATGGAGTGGACTACTACACTTGTGACTGTTTCGCTGGCTTTTCTGGCATGAACTGCTCTGAAGGTAAACTGTTTTTTCATGTTAAATTTCTTTTTATCTAAGGTACAAGTAACATTGATCCCAATTTCAAAATATTTCACAATTTCACAATTCAAAGCTTCTTTTAAATTCCATTTCACACATATTGCTTTAATAAACATCTCCTTCGAAAAAATATCAAACCTTCATTATGAATCTTTATAGATATTGATGACTGTAATCCCGATCCTTGTGTAAATGGAAATTGCACCGATGGAGTAGACTTCTACACTTGTGACTGTTCCCCTGGCTTTACTGGCATAAACTGCTCAGAAGGCAATCGTTTCTTTAAAGTTTAATTTGTTTTTATCTAAGGTACCAGCAACATTGATCCCAATTTCAAAATATTTCAAAATTTCACAATTCAAAGCTTCTTTTATTTCCATTTCACACATATTGCTTTAATAAAATATCTCCTTCTAAAAAATATCAACCCTTCAATATGAACCTTTATAGATATTGATAACTGTGATCCTGATCCTTGTGTAAATGGAAATTGCACCGATGGAGTAGACTTCTACACTTGTGACTGTTCCCTGGCTTTACTGGCATAAACTGCTCAGAAGGCAATCGTTTCTTTAAAGTTTAATTTGTTTTTATCTAAGGTACCAGCAACATTGATCCCAATTTCAAAATATTTCAAAATTTCACAATTCAAAGCTTCTTTTATTTCCATTTCACACATATTGCTTTAATAAAATATCTCCTTCTAAAAAATATCAACCCTTCAATATGAACCTTTATAGATATTGATAACTGTGATCCTGATCCTTGTGTAAATGGAAATTGCACCGATGGAGTAGACTTCTACACTTGTGACTGTTCCCCTGGCCTTGTGGCATAAACTGCTCAGAAGGCAATCGTTTCTTTAAAGTTTAATTTGTTTTTATCTAAGGTACCAGCAACATTGATCCCAATTTCAAAATATTTCAAAATTTCACAATTCAAAGCTTCTTTTATTTCCATTTCACACATATTGCTTCAATAAAATATCTCCTTCGAAAAAATATCCAACCTTCATTGTGAAACTTTATAGATATTGATGACTGTGATCCTGATCCTTGTGTAAATGGAAATTGCACCGATGGAGTGGACTACTACACTTGTGACTGTTTCGCTGGCTTTACTGGCATGAACTGCTCTGAAGGTAAACTGTTTTTTCATGTTAAATTTCTTTTTATCTAAGGTACAAGTAACATTGATCCCAATTTCAAAATATTTCACAATTTCACAATTCAAAGCTTCTTTTAAATTCCATTTCACACATATTGCTTTAATTAAACATCTCCTTCGAAAAAATATCAAACCTTCATTATGAAACTTTATAGATATTGATGACTGTAATCCTGATCCTTGTGTAAATGGAAATTGTACAGATGGAATCGACTACTACACGTCTGACTGTTTTCCTGGCTTTACTGGCATAAACTTCGCATAAGGCAATCTTTTCTTTAAAGTTTAATTTGGTCTTATCTAAGGTACCAGCAACAGTGATCCCAATTTCAAAATATTTCAAAATTTCACAATTCAAAGCTTCTTTTATTTCCATTTCACACATATTGCTTTAATAAAATATCTCCTTTTAAAAAAATATCAAACCCTTCAATATGAACCTTAATACATGTAGATATTGATGACTGTGATCCTGATCCTTGTGTAAATGAAAATTGCACCGATGGAGTGGACTACTACACTTGTGACTGTTTCCCTGGCTTTACTGGCATAAACTGCTCAGAAGGCGATCGTTTCTTTAAAGTTTAATTTGTTTTCATCTAAGGTACCAGCAACATTGATCCCAATTTCAAAATATTTCAAAATTTCACAATTCAAAGCTTCTTTATTTCCCTTTCACACATATTGCTTTAATAAAATATCTCCTCCGGAAAAATATCAAACCTTCATTATGAAACTTTATAGATATTGATGACTGTGATCCTGATCCTTGTGTAAATGGAAATTGCACCGATGGAGTGGACTACTACACTTGTGACTGTTTCCCTGGCTTTACTGGCATGAACTGCTCTGAAGGTAAACTGTTCTTTCCTGTTAAATTTGGTTTTATCTAAGGTACAAGTAACATTGATCCCAATTTCAAAATATTTCACAATCTCACAATTCAAAGCTTCTTTTAAATTCAATTTTACACATATTGCTTTAATAAAATATCTCCTTGGAAAAAATATCAAACCTTCAGTATGAACCTTTATAGATATTGATGACTGTGATCCTGATCCTTGTGTAAATGGAAATTGCACCGATGGAGTAGACTTCTACACTTGTGACTGTTCCCCTGGCCTTATGGCATAAACTGCTCAGAAGGCAATCGTTTCTTTAAAGTTTAATTTGTTTTTATCTAAGGTACCAGCAACATTGATGCCAATTTCAAAATATTTCAAAATGTCACAATTCAAATCCTCTTTTATTTCCATTTCACATGTATTGCTTTAATAAAATATCTCCTTCGAAAAAATGTCAAACCCTTCATTATGAATTTTTATATAGATATTGATGACTGTTATCCTGATCCTTGTGTTAATGGAAATTGCACCGATGGAGTGGACTACTACACTTGTGACTGTTTCCCTGGCTTTACTGGCATGAACTGCTCTGAAGGTAAATTTGGTTTCATCTAAGGTAGAAGCAACATTGGTCCCAATTTCAATATATTTTACAATTTTACAAGTCAAAGCTTCTTTAAAATTCCATTTCACACATATTGCTTTAATGAAATATCTCCTTCGAAAAATATCAAACCTTCACTATGAACCTTTATAGATATTGATGACTGTAATTCTGATCCTTGTGTAAATTGTACAGATGGAATCGACTACTACACGTGTGACTGTTTTTTTACTGGCTTTATTGACATAAACTGCTCAGAAGGCAATCGTTTCTTTAAAGTTTAATTTGTTTTTATCTAAGGTACCAGCAACATTGATCCCAATTTCAAAATATTTCAAAATTTCACAATTCAAAGCTTCTTTATTTCCCTTTCACACATATTGCTTTAATAAAATATCTTCTCCGAAAAAATATCTAACCTTCATTATGAAACTTTATAGATATTGATGACTGTGATCCTGATCCTTGTTTAAATGGAAATTGCACCGATGGAGTGGACTACTACACTTGTGACTGTTTCGCTGGCTTTACTGGCATGAACTGCTCTGAAGGTAAACTGTTCTTTCCTGTCAAATTTCTTTTTATCTAAGGTACAAGTAACATTGATCCCAATTTCAAAATATTTCACAATTTCACAATTCAAAGCTTCTTTTAAATTCCATTTCACACATATTGCTTTAATAAAATATCTCCTTCGAAAAAATATCAAACCTAAATTATGAACCTTTATAGATATTGATGACTGTAATCCCGATCCTTGTGTAAATGGAAATTGCACCGATGGAGTAGACTTCTACACTTGTGACTGTTCCCCTGGCTTTACTGGCATAAACTGCTCAGAAGGCAATCGTTTCTTTAAAGTTTAATTTGTTTTTATCTAAGGTACCAGCAACATTGATCCCAATTTCAAAATATTTCAAAATTTCACAATTCAAAGCTTCTTTTATTTCCATTTCACACATATTGCTTTAATAAAATATCTCCTTCTAAAAAATATCAACCTTCAATATGAACCTTTATAGATATTGATGACTGTGATCCTGATCCTTGTGTAAATGGAAATTGCACCGATGGAGTAGACTTCTACACTTGTGACTGTTCCCCTGGCTTTACTGGCATAAACTGCTCAGAAGGCAATCGTTTCTTGAAAGTTTAATTTGTTTTTATCTAAGGTACCAGCAACATTGATCCCAATTTCAAAATATTTCAAAATTTCACAATTCAAAGCTTCTTTTATTTCCATTTCACACATATTGCTTTAATAAAATATCTCCTTCTAAAAAATATCAACCCTTCAATATGAACCTTTATAGATATTGATGACTGTGATCCTGATCCTTGTGTAAATGGAAATTGCACCGATGGAGTAGACTTCTACACTTGTGACTGTTCCCCTGGCCTTATGGCATAAACTGCTCAGAAGGCAATCATTTCTTTAAAGTTTAATTTGTTTTTATCTAAGGTACCAGCAACATTGATCCCAATTTCAAAATATTTCAAAATTTCACAATTCAAAGCTTCTTTTATTTCCATTTCACACATATTGCTTCAATAAAATATCTCCTTCGAAAAAATATCCAACCTTCATTGTGAAACTTTATAGATATTGATGACTGTGATCCTGATCCTTGTGTAAATGGAAATTGCACCGATGGAGTGGACTACTACACTTGTGACTGTTTCGCTGGCTTTACTGGCATGAACTGCTCTGAAGGTAAACTGTTCTTTCCTGTTAAATTTGGTTTTATCTAAGGTACGAGTAACATTGATCCCAATTTCAAAATATTTCACAATCTCACAATTCAAAGCTTCTTTTAAATTCAATTTTACACATATTGCTTTAATAAAATATCTCCTTGGAAAAAATATCAAACCTTCAGTATGAACCTTTATAGATATTGATGACTGTAATCCCGATCCTTGTGTAAATGGAAATTGCACCGATGGAGTAGACTTCTACACTTGTGACTGTTCCCCTGGCTTTACTGGCATAAACTGCTCAGAAGGCAATCGTTTCTTTAAAGTTTAATTTGTTTTTATCTAAGGTACCAGCAACATTGATCCCAATTTCAAAATATTTCAAAATTTCACAATTCAAAGCTTCTTTTATTTCCATTTCACACATATTGCTTTAATAAAATATCTCCTTCTAAAAAATATCAACCCTTCAATATGAACCTTTATAGATATTGATGACTGTGATCCTGATCCTTGTGTAAATGGAAATTGCACCGATGGAGTAGACTTCTACACTTGTGACTGTTCCCCTGGCCTTGTGGCATAAACTGCTCAGAAGGCAATCGTTTCTTTAAAGTTTAATTTGTTTTTATCTAAGGTACCAGCAACATTGATCCCAATTTCAAAATATTTCAAAATTTCACAATTCAAAGCTTCTTTTATTTCCATTTCACACATATTGCTTCAATAAAATATCTCCTTCGAAAAAATATCCAACCTTCATTGTGAAACTTTATAGATATTGATGACTGTGATCCTGATCCTTGTGTAAATGGAAATTGCACCGATGGAGTAGACTTCTACACTTGTGACTGTTCCCCTGGCTTTACTGGCATAAACTGCTCAGAAGGCAATCGTTTCTTTAAAGTTTAATTTGTTTTTATCTAAGGTACCAGCAACATTGATCCCAATTTCAAAATATTTCAAAATTTCACAATTCAAAGCTTCTTTTATTTCCATTTCACACATATTGCTTTAATAAAATATCTCCTTCTAAAAAATATCAACCCTTCAATATGAACCTTTATAGATATTGATAACTGTGATCCTGATCCTTGTGTAAATGGAAATTGCACCGATGGAGTAGACTTCTACACTTGTGACTGTTCCCCTGGCTTTATGGCATAAACTGCTCAGAAGGCAATCATTTCTTTAAAGTTTAATTTGTTTTTATCTAAGGTACCAGCAACATTGATCCCAATTTCAAAATATTTCAAAATTTCACAATTCAAAGCTTCTTTTATTTCCATTTCACACATATTGCTTCAATAAAATATCTCCTTCGAAAAAATATCCAACCTTCATTGTGAAACTTTATAGATATTGATGACTGTGATCCTGATCCTTGTGTAAATGGAAATTGCACCGATGGAGTGGACTACTACACTTGTGACTGTTTCGCTGGCTTTACTGGCATGAACTGCTCTGAAGGTAAACTGTTCTTTCCTGTTAAATTTGGTTTTATCTAAGGTACGAGTAACATTGATCCCAATTTCAAAATATTTCACAATTTCACAATTCAAAGCTTCTTTTAAATTCAATTTTACACATATTGCTTTAATAAAATATCTCCTTGGAAAAAATATCAAACCTTCAGTATGAACCTTTATAGATATTGATGACTGTAATCCCGATCCTTGTGTAAATGGAAATTGCACCGATGGAGTAGACTTCTACACTTGTGACTGTTCCCCTGGCTTTACTGGCATAAACTGCTCAGAAGGCAATCGTTTCTTTAAAGTTTAATTTGTTTTTATCTAAGGTACCAGCAACATTGATCCCAATTTCAAAATATTTCAAAATTTCACAATTCAAAGCTTCTTTTATTTCCATTTCACACATATTGCTTTAATAAAATATCTCCTTCTAAAAAATATCAACCCTTCAATATGAACCTTTATAGATATTGATGACTGTGATCCTGATCCTTGTGTAAATGGAAATTGCACCGATGGAGTAGACTTCTACACTTGTGACTGTTCCCCTGGCCTTGTGGCATAAACTGCTCAGAAGGCAATCGTTTCTTTAAAGTTTAATTTGTTTTTATCTAAGGTACCAGCAACATTGATCCCAATTTCAAAATATTTCAAAATTTCACAATTCAAAGCTTCTTTTATTTCCATTTCACACATATTGCTTCAATAAAATATCTCCTTCGAAAAAATATCCAACCTTCATTGTGAAACTTTATAGATATTGATGACTGTGATCCTGATCCTTGTGTAAATGGAAATTGCACCGATGGAGTAGACTTCTACACTTGTGACTGTTCCCTGGCTTTACTGGCATAAACTGCTCAGAAGGCAATCGTTTCTTGAAAGTTTAATTTGTTTTTATCTAAGGTACCAGCAACATTGATCCCAATTTCAAAATATTTCAAAATTTCACAATTCAAAGCTTCTTTTATTTCCATTTCACACATATTGCTTTAATAAAATATCTCCTTCTAAAAAATATCAACCCTTCAATATGAACCTTTATAGATATTGATGACTGTGATCCTGATCCTTGTGTAAATGGAAATTGCACCGATGGAGTAGACTTCTACACTTGTGACTGTTCCCTGGCCTTATGGCATAAACTGCTCAGAAGGCAATCGTTTCTTGAAAGTTTAATTTGTTTTTATCTAAGGTACCAGCAACATTGATCCCAATTTCAAAATATTTCAAAATTTCACAATTCAAAGCTTCTTTTATTTCCATTTCACACATATTGCTTTAATAAAATATCTCCTTCGAAAAAATATCCAACCTTCATTATGAAACTTTATAGATATTGATGACTGTGATCCTGATCCTTGTGTAAATGGAAATTGCACCGATGGAGTGGACTACTACACTTGTGACTGTTTCCCTGGCTTTACTGGCATGAACTGCTCTGAAGGTAAACTGTTCTTTCCTGTTAAATTTGGTTTTATCTAAGGTACCAGTAACATTGATCCCAATTTCAAAATATTTCACAATTTCACAATTCAAAGCTTCTTTTAAATTCAATTTCACACATATTGCTTTAATAAAATATCTCCTTCGAAAAAATATCAAACCTTCAGTATGAACCTTTATAGATATTGATGACTGTAATCCTGATCCTTGTGTAAATGGAAATTGCACCGATGGAGTAGACTTCTACACTTGTGACTGTTCCCTGGCTTTACTGGCATAAACTGCTCAGAAGGCAATCGTTTCTTTAAAGTTTAATTTGTTTTTATCTAAGGTACCAGCAACATTGATCCCAATTTCAAAATATTTCAAAATTTCACAATTCAAAGCTTCTTTTATTTCCATTTCACACATATTGCTTTAATAAAATATCTCCTTCGAAAAAATATCCAACCTTCATTATGAAACTTTATAGATATTGATGACTGTGATCCTGATCCTTGTGTAAATGGAAATTGCACCGATGGAGTAGACTTCTACACTTGTGACTGTTCCCTGGCTTTACTGGCATAAACTGCTCAGAAGGCAATCGTTTCTTTAAAGTTTAATTTGTTTTTATCTAAGGTACCAGCAACATTGATCCCAATTTCAAAATATTTCAAAATTTCACAATTCAAAGCTTCTTTTATTTCCATTTCACACATATTGCTTTAATAAAATATCTCCTTCTAAAAAATATCAACCTTCAATATGAACCTTTATAGATATTGATGACTGTGATCCTGATCCTTGTGTAAATGGAAATTGCACCGATGGAGTAGACTTCTACACTTGTGACTGTTCCCTGGCCTTATGGCATAAACTGCTCAGAAGGCAATCGTTTCTTTAAAGTTTAATTTGTTTTTATCTAAGGTACCAGCAACATTGATCCCAATTTCAAAATATTTCAAAATTTCACAATTCAAAGCTTCTTTTATTTCCATTTCACACATATTGCTTTAATAAAATATCTCCTTCGAAAAAATATCCAACCTTCATTATGAAACTTTATAGATATTGATGACTGTGATCCTGATCCTTGTGTAAATGGAAATTGCACCGATGGAGTGGACTACTACACTTGTGACTGTTTCGCTGGCTTTACTGGCATGAACTGCTCTGAAGGTAAACTGTTCTTTCTGTTAAATTTGGTTTTATCTAAGGTACGAGTAACATTGATCCCAATTTCAAAATATTTCACAATTTCACAATTCAAAGCTTCTTTTAAATTCCATTTCACACATATTGCTTTAATAAAATATCTCCTTGGAAAAAATATCAAACCTTCAGTATGAACCTTTATAGATATTGATGACTGTAATCCTGATCCTTGTGTAAATGGAAATTGCACCGATGGAGTAGACTTCTACACTTGTGACTGTTCCCCTGGCTTTACTGGCATAAACTGCTCAGAAGGCAATCGTTTCTTTAAAGTTTAATTTGTTTTTATCTAAGGTACCAGCAACATTGATCCCAATTTCAAAATATTTCAAAATTTCACAATTCAAAGCTTCTTTTATTTCCATTTCACACATATTGCTTTAATAAAATATCTCCTTCTAAAAAATATCAACCCTTCAATATGAACCTTTATAGATATTGATGACTGTGATCCTGATCCTTGTGTAAATGGAAATTGCACCGATGGAGTAGACTTCTACACTTGTGACTGTTCCCTGGCTTGTGGCATAAACTGCTCAGAAGGCAATCGTTTCTTTAAAGTTTAATTTGTTTTTATCTAAGGTACCAGCAACATTGATCCCAATTTCAAAATATTTCAAAATTTCACAATTCAAAGCTTCTTTTATTTCCATTTCACACATATTGCTTTAATAAAATATCTCCTTCGAAAAAATATCCAACCTTCATTATGAAACTTTATAGATATTGATGACTGTGATCCTGATCCTTGTGTAAATGGAAATTGCACCGATGGAGTAGACTTCTACACTTGTGACTGTTCCCCTGGCTTTACTGGCATAAACTGCTCAGAAGGCAATCGTTTCTTTAAAGTTTAATTTGTTTTTATCTAAGGTACCAGCAACATTGATCCCAATTTCAAAATATTTCAAAATTTCACAATTCAAAGCTTCTTTTATTTCCATTTCACACATATTGCTTTAATAAAATATCTCCTTCTAAAAAATATCAACCCTTCAATATGAACCTTTATAGATATTGATGACTGTGATCCTGATCCTTGTGTAAATGGAAATTGCACCGATGGAGTAGACTTCTACACTTGTGACTGTTCCCCTGGCCTTATGGCATAAACTGCTCAGAAGGCAATCGTTTCTTTAAAGTTTAATTTGTTTTTATCTAAGGTACCAGCAACATTGATCCCAATTTCAAAATATTTCAAAATTTCACAATTCAAAGCTTCTTTTATTTCCATTTCACACATATTGCTTTAATAAAATATCTCCTTCGAAAAAATATCCAACCTTCATTGTGAAACTTTATAGATATTGATGACTGTGATCCTGATCCTTGTGTAAATGGAAATTGCACCGATGGAGTGGACTACTACACTTGTGACTGTTTCGCTGGCTTTACTGGCATGAACTGCTCTGAAGGTAAACTGTTCTTTCCTGTTAAATTTGGTTTTATCTAAGGTACCAGTAACATTGATCCCAATTTCAAAATATTTCACAATTTCACAATTCAAAGCTTCTTTTAAATTCAATTTTACACATATTGCTTTAATAAAATATCTCCTTCGAAAAAATATCAAACCTTCAGTATGAACCTTTATAGATATTGATGACTGTAATCCTGATCCTTGTGTAAATGGAAATTGCACCGATGGAGTAGACTTCTACACTTGTGACTGTTCCCCTGGCTTTACTGGCATAAACTGCTCAGAAGGCAATCGTTTCTTTAAAGTTTAATTTGTTTTTATCTAAGGTACCAGCAACATTGATCCCAATTTCAAAATATTTCAAAATTTCACAATTCAAAGCTTCTTTTATTTCCATTTCACACATATTGCTTTAATAAAATATCTCCTTCGAAAAAATATCAACCCTTCATTATGAACCTTTATAGATATTGATGACTGTGATCCTGATCCTTGTGTAAATGGAAATTGCACCGATGGAGTAGACTTCTACACTTGTGACTGTTCCCTGGCCTTGTGGCATAAACTGCTCAGAAGGCAATCGTTTCTTTAAAGTTTAATTTGTTTTTATCTAAGGTACCAGCAACATTGATCCCAATTTCAAAATATTTCAAAATTTCACAATTCAAAGCTTCTTTTATTTCCATTTCACACATATTGCTTTAATAAAATATCTCCTTCGAAAAAATATCCAACCTTCATTATGAAACTTTATAGATATTGATGACTGTGATCCTGATCCTTGTGTAAATGGAAATTGCACCGATGGAGTAGACTTCTACACTTGTGACTGTTCCCCTGGCTTTACTGGCATAAACTGCTCAGAAGGCAATCGTTTCTTTAAAGTTTAATTTGTTTTTATCTAAGGTACCAGCAACATTGATCCCAATTTCAAAATATTTCAAAATTTCACAATTCAAAGCTTCTTTTATTTCCATTTCACACATATTGCTTTAATAAAATATCTCCTTCTAAAAAATATCAACCCTTCAATATGAACCTTTATAGATATTGATGACTGTGATCCTGATCCTTGTGTAAATGGAAATTGCACCGATGGAGTAGACTTCTACACTTGTGACTGTTCCCCTGGCTTTATGGCATAAACTGCTCAGAAGGCAATCGTTTCTTTAAAGTTTAATTTGTTTTTATCTAAGGTACCAGCAACATTGATCCCAATTTCAAAATATTTCAAAATTTCACAATTCAAAGCTTCTTTTATTTCCATTTCACACATATTGCTTTAATAAAATATCTCCTTCGAAAAAATATCCAACCTTCATTGTGAAACTTTATAGATATTGATGACTGTGATCCTGATCCTTGTGTAAATGGAAATTGCACCGATGGAGTGGACTACTACACTTGTGACTGTTTCGCTGGCTTTACTGGCATGAACTGCTCTGAAGGTAAACTGTTTTTTCATGTTAAATTTCTTTTTATCTAAGGTACCAGTAACATTGATCCCAATTTCAAAATATTTCACAATTTCACAATTCAAAGCTTCTTTTAAATTCCATTTCACACATATTGCTTTAATAAAATCTCCTTCGAAAAAATATCAAACCTTCATTATGAAACTTTATAGATATTGATGACTGTAATCCTGATCCTTGTGTAAATGGAAATTGCACAGATGGAGTCGACTACTACACTTGTGACTGTTTTCCTGGCTTTACTGGCATAAACTGCGCATAAGGCAATCTTTTCTTTAAAGTTTAATTTGGTTTTATCTAAGGTACCAGCAACATTGATCCCAATTTCAAAATATTTCAAAATTTCACAATTCAAAGCTTCTTTTATTTCCATTTCACACATATTGCTTTAATAAAATATCTCCTTTTAAAAAAATATCAAACCTTCAATATGAACCTTTATAGATATTGATGACTGTGATCCTGATCCTTGTGTAAATGAAAATTGCACCGATGGAGTGGACTACTACACTTGTGACTGTTTCCCTGGCTTTACTGGCATAAACTGCTCAGAAGGCGATCGTTTCTTTAAAGTTTAATTTGTTTTATCTAAGGTACCAGCAACATTGATCCCAATTTCAAAATATTTCAAAATTTCACAATTCAAAGCTTCTTTATTTCCATTTCACACATATTGCTTTAATAAAATATCTCCTTCGAAAAAATATCCAACCTTCATTATGAAACTTTATAGATATTGATGACTGTGATCCTGATCCTTGTGTAAATGGAAATTGCACCGATGGAGTAGACTTCTACACTTGTGACTGTTCCCCTGGCCTTGTGGCATAAACTGCTCAGAAGGCAATCGTTTCTTTAAAGTTTAATTTGTTTTTATCTAAGGTACCAGCAACATTGATCCCAATTTCAAAATATTTCAAAATTTCACAATTCAAAGCTTCTTTTATTTCCATTTCACACATATTGCTTTAATAAAATATCTCCTTCGAAAAAATATCCAACCTTCATTGTGAAACTTTATAGATATTGATGACTGTGATCCTGATCCTTGTGTAAATGGAAATTGCACCGATGGAGTAGACTTCTACACTTGTGACTGTTCCCCTGGCTTTACTGGCATAAACTGCTCAGAAGGCAATCGTTTCTTTAAAGTTTAATTTGTTTTTATCTAAGGTACCAGCAACATTGATCCCAATTTCAAAATATTTCAAAATTTCACAATTCAAAGCTTCTTTTATTTCCATTTCACACATATTGCTTTAATAAAATATCTCCTTCTAAAAAATATCAACCCTTCAATATGAACCTTTATAGATATTGATGACTGTGATCCTGATCCTTGTGTAAATGGAAATTGCACCGAAGGAGTAGACTTCTACACTTGTGACTGTTCCCTGGCTTTATGGCATAAACTGCTCAGAAGGCAATCATTTCTTTAAAGTTTAATTTGTTTTTATCTAAGGTACCAGCAACATTGATCCCAATTTCAAAATATTTCAAAATTTCACAATTCAAAGCTTCTTTTATTTCCATTTCACACATATTGCTTTAATAAAATATCTCCTTCGAAAAAATATCCAACCTTCATTATGAAACTTTATAGATATTGATGACTGTGATCCTGATCCTTGTGTAAATGGAAATTGCACCGATGGAGTGGACTACTACACTTGTGACTGTTTCGCTGGCTTTACTGGCATGAACTGCTCTGAAGGTAAACTGTTCTTTCCTGTTAAATTTGGTTTTATCTAAGGTACGAGTAACATTGATCCCAATTTCAAAATATTTCACAATTTCACAATTCAAAGCTTCTTTTAAATTCCATTTCACACATATTGCTTTAATAAAATATCTCCTTCGAAAAAATATCAAACCTTCAGTATGAACCTTTATAGATATTGATGACTGTAATCCCGATCCTTGTGTAAATGGAAATTGCACCGATGGAGTAGACTTCTACACTTGTGACTGTTCCCCTGGCTTTACTGGCATAAACTGCTCAGAAGGCAATCGTTTCTTTAAAGTTTAATTTGTTTTTATCTAAGGTACCAGCAACATTGATCCCAATTTCAAAATATTTCAAAATTTCACAATTCAAAGCTTCTTTAATTTCCATTTCACACATATTGCTTTAATAAAATATCTCCTTCTAAAAAATATCAACCCTTCAATATGAACCTTTATAGATATTGATAACTGTGATCCTGATCCTTGTGTAAATGGAAATTGCACCGATGGAGTAGACTTCTACACTTGTGACTGTTCCCCTGGCCTTGTGGCATAAACTGCTCAGAAGGCAATCGTTTCTTTAAAGTTTAATTTGTTTTTATCTAAGGTACCAGCAACATTGATCCCAATTTCAAAATATTTCAAAATTTCACAATTCAAAGCTTCTTTTATTTCCATTTCACACATATTGCTTCAATAAAATATCTCCTTCGAAAAAATATCCAACCTTCATTGTGAAACTTTATAGATATTGATGACTGTGATCCTGATCCTTGTGTAAATGGAAATTGCACCGATGGAGTAGACTTCTACACTTGTGACTGTTCCCCTGGCTTTACTGGCATAAACTGCTCAGAAGGCAATCGTTTCTTTAAAGTTTAATTTGTTTTTATCTAAGGTACCAGCAACATTGATCCCAATTTCAAAATATTTCAAAATTTCACAATTCAAAGCTTCTTTTATTTCCATTTCACACATATTGCTTTAATAAAATATCTCCTTCTAAAAAATATCAACCCTTCAATATGAACCTTTATAGATATTGATAACTGTGATCCTGATCCTTGTGTAAATGGAAATTGCACCGAAGGAGTAGACTTCTACACTTGTGACTGTTCCCCTGGCCTTATGGCATAAACTGCTCAGAAGGCAATCATTTCTTTAAAGTTTAATTTGTTTTTATCTAAGGTACCAGCAACATTGATCCCAATTTCAAAATATTTCAAAATTTCACAATTCAAAGCTTCTTTTATTTCCATTTCACACATATTGCTTCAATAAAATATCTCCTTCGAAAAAATATCCAACCTTCATTGTGAAACTTTATAGATATTGATGACTGTGATCCTGATCCTTGTGTAAATGGAAATTGCACCGATGGAGTGGACTACTACACTTGTGACTGTTTCGCTGGCTTTACTGGCATGAACTGCTCTGAAGGTAAACTGTTTTTTCATGTTAAATTTCTTTTTATCTAAGGTACCAGTAACATTGATCCCAATTTCAAAATATTTCACAATTTCACAATTCAAAGCTTCTTTTAAATTCCATTTCACACATATTGCTTTAATTAAACATCTCCTTCGAAAAAATATCAAACCTTCATTATGAAACTTTATAGATATTGATGACTGTAATCCTGATCCTTGTGTAAATGGAAATTGTACAGATGGAATCGACTACTACACGTGTGACTGTTTTCCTGGCTTTACTGGCATAAACTGCGCATAAGGCAATCGTTTCTTTAAAGTTTAATTTGGTTTTATCTAAGGTACCAGCAACATTGATCCCAATTTCAAAATATTTCAAAATTTCACAATTCAAAGCTTCTTTTATTTCCATTTCACACATATTGCTTTAATAAAATATCTCCTTTTAAAAAAATATCAAACCCTTCAATATGAACCTTAATACATGATATTGATGACTGTGATCCTGATCCTTGTGTAAATGGAAATTGCACCGATGGAGTGGACTACTACACTTGTGACTGTTTCCCTGGCTTTACTGGCATAAACTGCTCAGAAGGCGATCGTTTCTTTAAAGTTTAATTTGTTTTCATCTAAGGTACCAGCAACATTGATGCCAATTTCAAAATATTTCAAAATGTCACAATTCAAATCTTCTTTTATTTCCATTTCACATGTATTGCTTTAATAAAATATCTCCTTCGAAAAAATATCAAACCTTCATTATGAATTTTTATATAGATATTGATGACTGTGATCCTGATCCTTGTGTTAATGGAAATTGCACCGATGGAGTGGACTACTACACTTGTGACTGTTTCCCTGGCTTTACTGGCATGAACTGCTCTGAAGGTAAATTTGGTTTCATCTAAGGTAGAAGCAACATTGATCCCAATTTCAAAATATTTTACAATTTTACAAGTCAAAGCTTCTTTAAAATTCCATTTCACACATATTGCTTTAATGAAATATCTCCTTCGAAAAATATCAAACCTTCACTATGAACCTTTATAGATATTGATGACTGTAATTCTGATCCTTGTGTAAATTGTACAGATGGAATCGACTACTACACGTGTGACTGTTTTTTTACTGGCTTTATTGACATAAACTGCTCAGAAGGCAATCGTTTCTTTAAAGTTTAATTTGTTTTTATCTAAGGTACCAGCAACATTGATCCCAATTTCAAAATATTTCAAAATTTCACAATTCAAAGCTTCTTTATTTCCCTTTCACACATATTGCTTTAATAAAATATCTTCTCCGAAAAAATATCCAACCTTCATTATGAAACTTTATAGATATTGATGACTGTGATCCTGATCCTTGTTTAAATGGAAATTGCACCGATGGAGTGGACTACTACACTTGTGACTGTTTCGCTGGCTTTACTGGCATGAACTGCTCTGAAGGTAAACTGTTCTTTCCTGTTAAATTTGGTTTTATCTAAGGTACAAGTAACATTGATCCCAATTTCAAAATATTTCACAATCTCACAATTCAAAGCTTCTTTTAAATTCAATTTTACACATATTGCTTTAATAAAATATCTCCTTCGAAAAAATATCAAACCTTCATTATGAACCTTTATAGATATTGATGACTGTGATCCTGATCCTTGTGTAAATGGAAATTGCACCGATGGAGTGGACTACTACACTTGTGACTGTGTCCCTGGCTTTACTGGCATGAACTGTTCTGAAGGTAAATTTGGTTTTATCTAAGGTACAAGCAACATTGATCCCAATTTCAAAATATTTCAAAAATGTCACAATTCAAATCTTCTTTTATTTCCATTTCACACATATTGCTTTAATAAAATATCTCCTTCGAAAAAATATCAAACCTTCAGTATGAACCTTTATAGATATTGATGACTGTAATCCCGATCCTTGTGTAAATGGAAATTGCACCGATGGAGTAGACTTCTACACTTGTGACTGTTCCCCTGGCTTTACTGGCATAAACTGCTCAGAAGGCAATCGTTTCTTTTAAGTTTAATTTGTTTTTATCTAAGGTACCAGCAACATTGATCCCAATTTCAAAATATTTCAAAATTTCACAATTCAAAGCTTCTTTTATTTCCATTTCACACATATTGCTTTAATAAAATATCTCCTCCGAAAAATTATCCAACCTTCATTATGAAACTTTATAGATATTGATGACTGTGATCCTGATCCTTGTGTAAATGGAAATTGCACCGATGGAGTGGACTACTACACTTGTGACTGTTTCCCTGGCTTTACTGGCATGAACTGCTCTGAAGGTAAACTGTTCTTTCCTGTTAAATTTGGTTTTATCTAAGGTACAAGTAACATTGATCCCAATTTCAAAATATTTCACAATCTCACAATTCAAAGCTTCTTTTAAATTCAATTTTACACATATTGCTTTAATAAAATATCTCCTTGGAAAAAATATCAAACCTTCAGTATGAACCTTTATAGATATTGATGACTGTGATCCTGATCCTTGTGTAAATGGAAATTGCACCGATGGAGTAGACTTCTACACTTGTGACTGTTCCCCTGGCTTTATGGCATAAACTGCTCAGAAGGCAATCGTTTCTTTAAAGTTTAATTTGTTTTTATCTAAGGTACCAGCAACATTGATGCCAATTTCAAAATATTTCAAAATGTCACAATTCAAATCCTCTTTTATTTCCATTTCACATGTATTGCTTTAATAAAATATCTCCTTCGAAAAAATGTCAAACCTTCATTATGAATTTTTATATAGATATTGATGACTGTTATCCTGATCCTTGTGTTAATGGAAATTGCACCGATGGAGTGGACTACTACACTTGTGACTGTTTCCCTGGCTTTACTGGCATGAACTGCTCTGAAGGTAAATTTGGTTTCATCTAAGGTAGAAGCAACATTGATCCCAATTTCAATATATTTTACAATTTTACAAGTCAAAGCTTCTTTAAAATTCCATTTCACACATATTGCTTTAATGAAATATCTCCTTCGAAAAATATCAAACCTTCACTATGAACCTTTATAGATATTGATGACTGTAATTCTGATCCTTGTGTAAATTGTACAGATGGAATCGACTACTACACGTGTGACTGTTTTTTTACTGGCTTTATTGACATAAACTGCTCAGAAGGCAATCGTTTCTTTAAAGTTTAATTTGTTTTTATCTAAGGTACCAGCAACATTGATCCCAATTTCAAAATATTTCAAAATTTCACAATTCAAAGCTTCTTTATTTCCCTTTCACACATATTGCTTTAATAAAATATCTTCTCCGAAAAAATATCCAACCTTCATTATGAAACTTTATAGATATTGATGACTGTGATCCTGATCCTTGTTTAAATGGAAATTGCACCGATGGAGTGGACTACTACACTTGTGACTGTTTCGCTGGCTTTACTGGCATGAACTGCTCTGAAGGTAAACTGTTCTTTCCTGTCAAATTTGGTTTTATCTAAGGTACAAGTAACATTGATCCCAATTTCAAAATATTTCACAATCTCACAATTTAAAGCTTCTTTTAAATTCAATTTTACACATATTGCTTTAATAAAATATCTCCTTCGAAAAAATATCAAACCTAAATTATGAACCTTTATAGATATTGATGACTGTGATCCCGATCCTTGTGTAAATGGAAATTGCACCGATGGAGTGGACTACTACACTTGTGACTGTGTCCCTGGCTTTACTGGCATGAACTGTTCTGAAGGTAAATTTGGTTTTATCTAAGGTACAAGCAACATTGATCCCAATTTAAAAATATTTCAAAAATGTCACAATTCAAAGCTTCTTTTATTTCCATTTCACACATATTGCTTTAATAAAATATCTCCTTCGAAAAAATATCAAACCTTCAGTATGAACCTTTATAGATATTGATGACTGTAATCCCGATCCTTGTGTAAATGGAAATTGCACCGATGGAGTAGACTTCTACACTTGTGACTGTTCCCCTGGCTTTACTGGCATAAACTGCTCAGAAGGCAATCGTTTCTTTTAAGTTTAATTTGTTTTTATCTAAGGTACCAGCAACATTGATCCCAATTTCAAAATATTTCAAAATTTCACAATTCAAAGCTTCTTTTATTTCCATTTCACACATATTGCTTTAATAAAATATCTCCTTCGAAAAAATATCCAACCTTCATTGTGAAACTTTATAGATATTGATGACTGTGATCCTGATCCTTGTGTAAATGGAAATTGCACCGATGGAGTGGACTACTACACTTGTGACTGTTTCGCTGGCTTTACTGGCATGAACTGCTCTGAAGGTAAACTGTTCTTTCATGTTAAATTTCTTTTTATCTAAGGTACAAGTAACATTGATCCCAATTTCAAAATATTTCACAATTTCACAATTCAAAGCTTCTTTTAAATTCCATTTCACACATATTGCTTTAATAAAACATCTCCTTCGAAAAAATATCAAACCTTCATTATGAAACTTTATAGATATTGATGACTGTGATCCCGATCCTTGTGTAAATGGAAATTGCACCGATGGAGTGGACTACTACACTTGTGACTGTTTCCCTGGCTTTACTGGCATGAACTGCTCTGAAGGTAAATTTGGTTTCATCTAAGGTAGAAGCAACATTGATCCCAATTTCAAAATATTTCACAATTTTACAATTCAAAGCTTCTTTAAAATTCCATTTCACACATATTGCTTTAATAAAATATCTCCTTCGAAAAATATCAAACCTTCACTATGAACCTTTATAGATATTGATGACTGTAATCCCGATCCTTGTGTAAATGGAAATTGCACCGATGGAGTAGACTTCTACACTTGTGACTGTTCCCCTGGCTTTACTGGCCTGAACTGCTCTGAAGGTAAATTTGGGTTTATCTAAGGTACAAGCAACATTGATCCAAATTTCAAAATATTTCAAAATTTCACAATTCAAAGCTTCTTTTATTTCCATTTCACACATATTGCTTTAATAAAATATCTCCTTCGAAAAAATATCAAACCTTCATTATGAACCTTTATAGATATTGATGACTGTAATCCCGATCCTTGTGTAAATGGAAATTGCACCGATGGAGTAGACTTCTACACTTGTGACTGTTCCCCTGGCCTTGTGGCATAAACTGCTCAGAAGGCAATCGTTTCTTTAAAGTTTAATTTGTTTTTATCTAAGGTACCAGCAACATTGATCCCAATTTCAAAATATTTCAAAATTTCACAATTCAAAGCTTCTTTTATTTCCATTTCACACATATTGCTTCAATAAAATATCTCCTTCGAAAAAATATCCAACCTTCATTGTGAAACTTTATAGATATTGATGACTGTGATCCTGATCCTTGTGTAAATGGAAATTGCACCGATGGAGTAGACTTCTACACTTGTGACTGTTCCCCTGGCTTTACTGGCATAAACTGCTCAGAAGGCAATCGTTTCTTTAAAGTTTAATTTGTTTTTATCTAAGGTACCAGCAACATTGATCCCAATTTCAAAATATTTCAAAATTTCACAATTCAAAGCTTCTTTTATTTCCATTTCACACATATTGCTTTAATAAAATATCTCCTTCTAAAAAATATCAACCCTTCAATATGAACCTTTATAGATATTGATAACTGTGATCCTGATCCTTGTGTAAATGGAAATTGCACCGAAGGAGTAGACTTCTACACTTGTGACTGTTCCCCTGGCCTTATGGCATAAACTGCTCAGAAGGCAATCATTTCTTTAAAGTTTATTTTGTTTTTATCTAAGGTACCAGCAACATTGATCCCAATTTCAAAATATTTCAAAATTTCACAATTCAAAGCTTCTTTTATTTCCATTTCACACATATTGCTTCAATAAAATATCTCCTTCGAAAAAATATCCAACCTTCATTGTGAAACTTTATAGATATTGATGACTGTGATCCTGATCCTTGTGTAAATGGAAATTGCACCGATGGAGTGGACTACTACACTTGTGACTGTTTCGCTGGCTTTACTGGCATGAACTGCTCTGAAGGTAAACTGTTTTTTCATGTTAAATTTCTTTTTATCTAAGGTACCAGTAACATTGATCCCAATTTCAAAATATTTCACAATTTCACAATTCAAAGCTTCTTTTAAATTCCATTTCACACATATTGCTTTAATTAAACATCTCCTTCGAAAAAATATCAAACCTTCATTATGAAACTTTATAGATATTGATGACTGTAATCCTGATCCTTGTGTAAATGGAAATTGTACAGATGGAATCGACTACTACACGTCTGACTGTTTTCCTGGCTTTACTGGCATAAACTTCGCATAAGGCAATCTTTTCTTTAAAGTTTAATTTGGTCTTATCTAAGGTACCAGCAACAGTGATCCCAATTTCAAAATATTTCAAAATTTCACAATTCAAAGCTTCTTTTATTTCCATTTCACACATATTGCTTTAATAAAATATCTCCTTTTAAAAAAATATCAAACCCTTCAATATGAACCTTAATACATGTAGATATTGATGACTGTGATCCTGATCCTTGTGTAAATGAAAATTGCACCGATGGAGTGGACTACTACACTTGTGACTGTTTCCCTGGCTTTACTGGCATAAACTGCTCAGAAGGCGATCGTTTCTTTAAAGTTTAATTTGTTTTCATCTAAGGTACCAGCAACATTGATCCCAATTTCAAAATATTTCAAAATTTCACAATTCAAAGCTTCTTTATTTCCTTTCACACATATTGCTTTAATAAAATATCTCCTCCGAAAAATTATCCAACCTTCATTATGAAACTTTATAGATATTGATGACTGTGATCCTGATCCTTGTGTAAATGGAAATTGCACCGATGGAGTGGACTACTACACTTGTGACTGTTTCCCTGGCTTTACTGGCATGAACTGCTCTGAAGGTAAACTGTTCTTTCCTGTTAAATTTGGTTTTATCTAAGGTACAAGTAACATTGATCCCAATTTCAAAATATTTCACAATCTCACAATTCAAAGCTTCTTTTAAATTCAATTTTACACATATTGCTTTAATAAAATATCTCCTTGGAAAAAATATCAAACCTTCAGTATGAACCTTTATAGATATTGATGACTGTGATCCTGATCCTTGTGTAAATGGAAATTGCACCGATGGAGTAGACTTCTACACTTGTGACTGTTCCCCTGGCCTTATGGCATAAACTGCTCAGAAGGCAATCGTTTCTTTAAAGTTTAATTTGTTTTTATCTAAGGTACCAGCAACATTGATGCCAATTTCAAAATATTTCAAAATGTCACAATTCAAATCCTCTTTTATTTCCATTTCACATGTATTGCTTTAATAAAATATCTCCTTCGAAAAAATGTCAAACCCTTCATTATGAATTTTTATATAGATATTGATGACTGTTATCCTGATCCTTGTGTTAATGGAAATTGCACCGATGGAGTGGACTACTACACTTGTGACTGTTTCCCTGGCTTTACTGGCATGAACTGCTCTGAAGGTAAATTTGGTTTCATCTAAGGTAGAAGCAACATTGGTCCCAATTTCAATATATTTTACAATTTTACAAGTCAAAGCTTCTTTTAAATTCCATTTCACACATATTGCTTTAATGAAATATCTCCTTCGAAAAATATCAAACCTTCACTATGAACCTTTATAGATATTGATGACTGTAATTCTGATCCTTGTGTAAATTGTACAGATGGAATCGACTACTACACGTGTGACTGTTTTTTTACTGGCTTTATTGACATAAACTGCTCAGAAGGCAATCGTTTCTTTAAAGTTTAATTTGTTTTTATCTAAGGTACCAGCAACATTGATCCCAATTTCAAAATATTTCAAAATTTCACAATTCAAAGCTTCTTTATTTCCCTTTCACACATATTGCTTTAATAAAATATCTCCTTCGAAAAAATATCCAACCTTCATTATGAAACTTTATAGATATTGATGACTGTGATCCTGATCCTTGTTTAAATGGAAATTGCACCGATGGAGTGGACTACTACACTTGTGACTGTTTCGCTGGCTTTACTGGCATGAACTGCTCTGAAGGTAAACTGTTCTTTCCTGTCAAATTTGGTTTTATCTAAGGTACAAGTAACATTGATCCCAATTTCAAAATATTTCACAATTTCACAAATTAAAGCTTCTTTTAAATTCCATTTTACACATATTGCTTTAATAAAATATCTCCTTCGAAAAAATATCAAACCTAAATTATGAACCTTTATAGATATTGATGACTGTGATCCTGATCCTTGTGTAAATGGAAATTGCACCGATGGAGTGGACTACTACACTTGTGACTGTGTCCCTGGCTTTACTGGCATGAACTGTTCTGAAGGTAAATTTGGTTTTATCTAAGGTACAAGCAACATTGATCCCAATTTCAAAATATTTCAAAATTTCACAATTCAAAGCTTCTTTTATTTCCATTTCACACATATTGCTTTAATAAAATATCTCCTTCGAAAAAATATCAAACCTTCAGTATGAACCTTTATAGATATTGATGACTGTGATCCTGATCCTTGTGTAAATGGAAATTGCACCGATGGAGTAGACTTCTACACTTGTGACTGTTCCCCTGGCTTTACTGGCATAAACTGCTCAGAAGGCAATCGTTTCTTTTAAGTTTAATTTGTTTTTATCTAAGGTACCAGCAACATTGATCCCAATTTCAAAATATTTCAAAATTTCACAATTCAAAGCTTCTTTTATTTCCATTTCACACATATTGCTTTAATAAAATATCTCCTTCGAAAAAATATCCAACCTTCATTATGAAACTTTATAGATATTGATGACTGTGATCCTGATCCTTGTGTAAATGGAAATTGCACCGATGGAGTCGACTACTACACTTGTGACTGTTTTCCTGGCTTTACTGGCATAAACTGCTCAGAAGGCAATCGTTTCTTTAAAGTTTAATTTGTTTTTATCTAAGGTACCAGCAACATTGATCCAATTTCAAAATATTTCAAAATTTCACAATTCAAAGCTTCTTTTATTTCCATTTCACACATATTGCTTTAATAAAATATCTCCTTCGAAAAAATATCAAACCCTTCATTATGAATTTTTATAGATATTGATGACTGTGATCCTGATCCTTGTGTAAATGGAAATTGCACCGATGGAGTGGACTACTACACTTGTGACTGTTTCCCTGGCTTTACTGGCATGAACTGCTCTGAAGGTAAATTTGGTTTCATCTAAGGTAGAAGCAACATTGATCCCAATTTCAAAATATTTCACAATTTCACAATTCAAAGCTTCTTTAAAATTCCATTTCACACATATTGCTTTAATAAAATATCTCCTTCGAAAAATATCAAACCTTCATTATGAACCTTTATAGATATTGATGACTGTAATCCTGATCCTTGTGTAAATTGCACAGATGGAATGGACTACTACACTTGTGACTGTTTCCCTGGCTTTACTGGCATAAACTGCTCAGAAGGCAATCGTTTCTTTAAAGTTTAATTTGTTTTTATCTAAGGTACCAGCAACATTGATCCCAATTTCAAAATATTTCAAAATTTCACAATTCAAAGCTTCTTTTATTTCCATTTCACACATATTGCTTTAATAAAATATCTCCTTCGAAAAAATATCCAACCTTCATTATGAAACTTTATAGATATTGATGACTGTGATCCTGATCCTTGTGTAAATGGAAATTGCACCGATGGAGTCGACTACTACACTTGTGACTGTTTTCCTGGCTTTACTGGCATAAACTGCTCATAAGGCAATCGTTTCTTTAAAGTTTAATTTGTTTTTATCTAAGGTACCAGCAACATTGATCCCAATTTCAAAATATTTCAAAATGTCACAATTCAAAGCTTCTTTTATTTCCATTTCACATGTATTGCTTTAATAAAATATCTCCTTCGAAAAAATATCAAACCTTCATTATGAATTTTTATATAGATATTGATGACTGTTATCCTGATCCTTGTGTTAATGGAAATTGCACCGATGGAGTGGACTACTACACTTGTGACTGTTTCCCTGGCTTTACTGGCATGAACTGCTCTGAAGGTAAATTTGGTTTCATCTAAGGTAGAAGCAACATTGATCCCAATTTCAAAATATTTTACAATTTCACAATTCAAAGCTTCTTTAAAATTCCATTTCACACATATTGCTTTAATAAAATATCTCCTTCGAAAAATATCAAACCTTCACTATGAACCTTTATAGATATTGATGACTGTAATTCTGATCCTTGTGTAAATTGTACAGATGGAATCGACTACTACACTTGTGACTGTTTTTTTACTGGCTTTATTGGCATAAACTGCTCAGAAGGCAATCGTTTCTTTAAAGTTTAATTTGTTTTTATCTAAGGTACCAGCAACATTGATCCCAATTTCAAAATATTTCAAAATTTCACAATTCAAAGCTTCTTTATTTCCCTTTCACACATATTGCTTTAATAAAATATCTCCTCCGAAAAAATATCCAACCTTCATTATGAAACTTTATAGATATTGATGACTGTGATCCTGATCCTTGTGTAAATGGAAATTGCACCGATGGAGTGGACTACTACACTTGTGACTGTTTCGCTGGCTTTACTGGCATGAACTGCTCTGAAGGTAAACTGTTCTTTCCTGTCAAATTTGGTTTTATCTAAGGTACAAGTAACATTGATCCCAATTTCAAAATATTTCACAATCTCACAATTCAAAGCTTCTTTTAAATTCAATTTTACACATATTGCTTTAATAAAATATCTCCTTCGAAAAAATATCAAACCTTCAATTATGAACCTTTATAGATATTGATGACTGTGATCCCGATCCTTGTGTAAATGGAAATTGCACCGATGGAGTGGACTACTACACTTGTGACTGTGTCCCTGGCTTTACTGGCATGAACTGTTCTGAAGGTAAATTTGGTTTTATCTAAGGTACAAGCAACATTGATCCCAATTTCAAAATATTTCAAAATTTCACAATTCAAAGCTTCTTTTATTTCCATTTCACACATATTGCTTTAATAAAATATCTCCTTCGAAAAAATATCAAACCTTCAGTATGAACCTTTATAGATATTGATGACTGTGATCCTGATCCTTGTGTAAATGGAAATTGCACCGATGGAGTAGACTTCTACACTTGTGACTGTTCCCCTGGCTTTACTGGCATAAACTGCTCAGAAGGCAATCGTTTCTTTTAAGTTTAATTTGTTTTTATCTAAGGTACCAGCAACATTGATCCCAATTTCAAAATATTTCAAAATTTCACAATTCAAAGCTTCTTTTATTTCCATTTCACACATATTGCTTTAATAAAATATCTCCTTCGAAAAAATATCCAACCTTCATTGTGAAACTTTATAGATATTGATGACTGTGATCCTGATCCTTGTGTAAATGGAAATTGCACCGATGGAGTGGACTACTACACTTGTGACTGTTTCGCTGGCTTTACTGGCATGAACTGCTCTGAAGGTAAACTGTTCTTTCATGTTAAATTTGTTTTTATCTAAGGTACAAGTAACATTGATCCCAATTTCAAAATATTTCACAATTTCACAATTCAAAGCTTCTTTTAAATTCCATTTCACACATATTGCTTTAATAAAATATCTCCTTCGAAAAAATATCAAACCTTCATTATGAAACTTTATAGATATTGATGACTGTGATCCCGATCCTTGTGTAAATGGAAATTGCACCGATGGAGTGGACTACTACACTTGTGACTGTTTCCCTGGCTTTACTGGCATGAACTGCTCTGAAGGTAAATTTGGTTTCATCTAAGGTAGAAGCAACATTGATCCCAATTTCAAAATATTTCACAATTTCACAATTCAAAGCTTCTTTAAAATTCCATTTCACACATATTGCTTTAATAAAATATCTCCTTCGAAAAATATCAAACCTTCACTATGAACCTTTATAGATATTGATGACTGTAATCCTGATCCTTGTGTAAATGGAAATTGCACCGATGGAGTAGACTACTACACTTGTGACTGTTCCCCTGGCTTTACTGGCATGAACTGCTCTGAAGGTAAATTTGGGTTTATCTAAGGTACAAGCAACATTGATCCAATTTCAAAATATTTCAAAATTGTCACAATTCAAAGCTTCTTTTATTTCCATTTCACACATATTGCTTTAATAAAATATCTCCTTCGAAAAAATATCAAACCTTCAGTATGAACCTTTATAGATATTGATGACTGTAATCCCGATCCTTGTGTAAATGGAAATTGCACCGATGGAGTAGACTTCTACACTTGTGACTGTTCCCCTGGCCTTGTGGCATAAACTGCTCAGAAGGCAATCGTTTCTTTAAAGTTTAATTTGTTTTTATCTAAGGTACCAGCAACATTGATCCCAATTTCAAAATATTTCAAAATTTCACAATTCAAAGCTTCTTTTATTTCCATTTCACACATATTGCTTTAATAAAATATCTCCTTCGAAAAAATATCCAACCTTCATTGTGAAACTTTATAGATATTGATGACTGTGATCCTGATCCTTGTGTAAATGGAAATTGCACCGATGGAGTAGACTTCTACACTTGTGACTGTTCCCCTGGCTTTACTGGCATAAACTGCTCAGAAGGCAATCGTTTCTTTAAAGTTTAATTTGTTTTTATCTAAGGTACCAGCAACATTGATCCCAATTTCAAAATATTTCAAAATTTCACAATTCAAAGCTTCTTTTATTTCCATTTCACACATATTGCTTTAATAAAATATCTCCTTCTAAAAAATATCAACCCTTCAATATGAACCTTTATAGATATTGATAACTGTGATCCTGATCCTTGTGTAAATGGAAATTGCACCGATGGAGTAGACTTCTACACTTGTGACTGTTCCCCTGGCCTTATGGCATAAACTGCTCAGAAGGCAATCATTTCTTTAAAGTTTAATTTGTTTTTATCTAAGGTACCAGCAACATTGATCCCAATTTCAAAATATTTCAAAATTTCACAATTCAAAGCTTCTTTTATTTCCATTTCACACATATTGCTTCAATAAAATATCTCCTTCGAAAAAATATCCAACCTTCATTGTGAAACTTTATAGATATTGATGACTGTGATCCTGATCCTTGTGTAAATGGAAATTGCACCGATGGAGTGGACTACTACACTTGTGACTGTTTCGCTGGCTTTACTGGCATGAACTGCTCTGAAGGTAAACTGTTTTTTCATGTTAAATTTCTTTTTATCTAAGGTACCAGTAACATTGATCCCAATTTCAAAATATTTCACAATTTCACAATTCAAAGCTTCTTTTAAATTCCATTTCACACATATTGCTTTAATTAAATATCTCCTTCGAAAAAATATCAAACCTTCATTATGAAACTTTATAGATATTGATGACTGTAATCCTGATCCTTGTGTAAATGGAAATTGTACAGATGGAATCGACTACTACACGTCTGACTGTTTTCCTGGCTTTACTGGCATAAACTTCGCATAAGGCAATCTTTTCTTTAAAGTTTAATTTGGTCTTATCTAAGGTACCAGCAACAGTGATCCCAATTTCAAAATATTTCAAAATTTCACAATTCAAAGCTTCTTTTATTTCCATTTCACACATATTGCTTTAATAAAATATCTCCTTTTAAAAAAATATCAAACCCTTCAATATGAACCTTAATACATGTAGATATTGATGACTGTGATCCTGATCCTTGTGTAAATGAAAATTGCACCGATGGAGTGGACTACTACACTTGTGACTGTTTCCCTGGCTTTACTGGCATAAACTGCTCAGAAGGCGATCGTTTCTTTAAAGTTTAATTTGTTTTCATCTAAGGTACCAGCAACATTGATCCCAATTTCAAAATATTTCAAAATTTCACAATTCAAAGCTTCTTTATTTCCCTTTCACACATATTGCTTTAATAAAATATCTCCTCCGAAAAAATATCCAACCTTCATTATGAAACTTTATAGATATTGATGACTGTGATCCTGATCCTTGTGTAAATGGAAATTGCACCGATGGAGTGGACTACTACACTTGTGACTGTTTCCTGGCTTTACTGGCATGAACTGCTCTGAAGGTAAACTGTTCTTTCCTGTTAATTTGGTTTTATCTAAGGTACAAGTAACATTGATCCCAATTTCAAAATATTTCACAATCTCACAATTCAAAGCTTCTTTTAAATTCAATTTTACACATATTGCTTTAATAAAATATCTCCTTGGAAAAAATATCAAACCTTCAGTATGAACCTTTATAGATATTGATGACTGTGATCCTGATCCTTGTGTAAATGGAAATTGCACCGATGGAGTAGACTTCTACACTTGTGACTGTTCCCCTGGCCTTATGGCATAAACTGCTCAGAAGGCAATCGTTTCTTTAAAGTTTAATTTGTTTTTATCTAAGGTACCAGCAACATTGATCCCAATTTCAAAATATTTCAAAATGTCACAATTCAAATCTTCTTTTATTTCCATTTCACACATATTGCTTTAATAAAATATCTCCTTCGAAAAAATATCAACCCTTCATTATGAATTTTTATATAGATATTGATGACTGTGATCCTGATCCTTGTGTAAATGGAAATTGCACCGATGGAGTGGACTACTACACTTGTGACTGTTTCCCTGGCTTTACTGGCATGAACTGCTCTGAAGGTAAATTTGGTTTCATCTAAGGTAGAAGCAACATTGATCCCAATTTCAAATATTTTACAATTTTACAATTCAAAGCTTCTTTAAAATTCCATTTCACACATATTGCTTTAATGAAATATCTCCTTCGAAAAATATCAAACCTTCACTATGAACCTTTATAGATATTGATGACTGTAATCCTGATCCTTGTGTAAATTGTACAGATGGAATCGACTACTACACGTGTGACTGTTTTTTTACTGGCTTTATTGGCATAAACTGCTCAGAAGGCAATCGTTTCTTTAAAGTTTAATTTGTTTTTATCTAAGGTACCAGCAACATTGATCCCAATTTCAAAATATTTCAAAATTTCACAATTCAAAGCTTCTTTTATTTCCATTTCACACATATTGCTTTAATAAAATATCTCCTTCGAAAAAATATCCAACCTTCATTATGAACCTTTATAGATATTGATGACTGTGATCCTGATCCTTGTGTAAATGGAAATTGCACCGATGGAGTGGACTACTACACTTGTGACTGTTTCCCTGGCTTTACTGGCATGAACTGCTCTGAAGGTAAATTTGGTTTTCATCTAAGGTACCAGCAACATTGATCCCAATTTCAAAATATTTCACAATTTCACAATTCAAAGCTTCTTTTAAATTCCATTTCACACATATTGCTTTAATAAAATATCTCCTTCGAAAAATATCAAACCTTCATTATGAACCTTTATAGATATTGATGACTGTGATCCTGATCCTTGTGTAAATGGAAATTGCACCGATGGAGTGGACTACTACACTTGTGACTGTTTCCCTGGCTTTACTGGCATGAACTGTTCTGAAGGTAAATTTGGTTTTATCTAAGGTACAAGCAACATTGATCCCAATTTCAAAATATTTCAAAATCTCACAATTCAAAGCTTCTTTTATTTCCATTTCACACATATTGCTTTAATAAAATATCTCCTTCGAAAAAATATCAAACCTTCAGTATGAACCTTTATAGATATTGATGACTGTGATCCTGATCCTTGTGTAAATGGAAATTGCACCGATGGAGTAGACTTCTACACTTGTGACTGTTCCCCTGGCTTTACTGGCATAAACTGCTCAGAAGGCAATCGTTTCTTTAAAGTTTAATTTGTTTTTATCTAAGGTACCAGCAACATTGATCCCAATTTCAAAATATTTCAAAATGTCACAATTCAAAGCTTCTTTTATTTCCATTTCACACATATTGCTTTAATAAAATATCTCCTTCGAAAAAATATCAAACCTTCATTATGAACCTTTATAGATATTGATGACTGTAATCCTGATCCTTGTGTAAATGGAAATTGCACCGATGGAGTAGACTACTACACTTGTGACTGTTTCCCTGGCTTTACTGGCATAAACTGCTCAGAAGGCAATCGTTTCTTAAAGTTTAATTTGTTTTTATCTAAGGTACCAGCAACATTGATCCCAATTTCAAAATATTTCAAAATTTCACAATTCAAAGCTTCTTTTATTTCCATTTCACACATATTGCTTTAATAAAATATCTCCTTCGAAAAAATATCCAACCTTCATTATGAAACTTTATAGATATTGATGACTGTGATCCTGATCCTTGTGTAAATGGAAATTGCACCGATGGAGTGGACTACTACACTTGTGACTGTTTCCCTGGCTTTACTGGCATGAACTGCTCTGAAGGCAAACTGTTCTTTCATGTTAAATTTGTTTTTATCTAAGGTACAAGCAACATTGATCCCAATTTCAAAATATTTCACAATTTCACAATTCAAAGCTTCTTTTAAATTCCATTTCACACATATTGCTTTAATAAAATATCTCCTTCGAAAAAATATCAAACCTTCATTATGAAACTTTATAGATATTGATGACTGTGATCCTGATCCTTGTGTAAATGGAAATTGCACCGATGGAGTGGACTACTACACTTGTGACTGTTTCCCTGGCTTTACTGGCATGAACTGCTCTGAAGGTAAATTTGGTTTTTATCTAAGGTACCAGCAACATTGATCCCAATTTCAAAATATTTCAAAATTTCACAATTCAAAGCTTCTTTTATTTCCATTTCACACATATTGCTTTAATAAAATATCTCCTTCGAAAAATATCAAACCTTCATTATGAACCTTTATAGATATTGATGACTGTGATCCTGATCCTTGTGTAAATGGAAATTGCACCGATGGAGTGGACTACTACACTTGTGACTGTTTCCCTGGCTTTACTGGCATGAACTGTCTGAAGGTAAATTTGGTTTTATCTAAGGTACAAGCAACATTGATCCCAATTTCAAAATATTTCAAAATTTCACAATTCAAAGCTTCTTTTATTTCCATTTCACACATATTGCTTTAATAAAATATCTCCTTCGAAAAATATCAAACCTTCATATGAACCTTTATAGATATTGATGACTGTAATCCCGATCCTTGTGTGGAAATTGCACCGATGGAGTAGACTTCTACACTTGTGACTGTTCCCCTGGCTTTACTGGCATAAACTGCTCAGAAGGCAATCGTTTCTTTAAAGTTTAATTTGTTTTTATCTAAGGTACCAGCAACATTGATCCCAATTTCAAAATATTTCAAAATTTCACAATTCAAAGCTTCTTTTATTTCCATTTCACACATATTGCTTTAATAAAATATCTCCTTCGAAAAAATATCAAACCTTCATTATGAAACTTTATAGATATTGATGACTGTGATCCTGATCCTTGTGTAAATGGAAATTGCACCGATGGAGTGGACTACTACACTTGTGACTGTTTCCTGGCTTTACTGGCATAAACTGCTCAGAAGGCAATCTGTTGTTAAATTTGTTTTTATCTAAGGTACCAGCAACATTGATCCCAATTTCAAAATATTTCAAAATTTCACAATTCAAAGCTTCTTTTATTTCCATTTCACACATATTGCTTTAATAAAATATCTCCTTCGAAAAAATATCCAACCTTCATTATGAAACTTTATAGATATTGATGACTGTGATCCTGATCCTTGTGTAAATGGAAATTGCACCGATGGAGTGGACTACTACACTTGTGACTGTTTCCCTGGCTTTACTGGCATGAACTGCTCTGAAGGCAAACGTTCTTTCATGTTAATTTGTTTTTATCTAAGGTACAAGCAACATTGATCCCAATTTCAAAATATTTCACAATTTCACAATTCAAAGCTTCTTTTATTTCCATTTCACACATATTGCTTTAATAAAATATCTCCTTCGAAAAAATATCAAACCTTCATTATGAAACTTTATAGATATTGATGACTGTGATCCTGATCCTTGTGTAAATGGAAATTGCACCGATGGAGTGGACTACTACACTTGTGACTGTTTCCCTGGCTTTACTGGCATAAACTGCTCTGAAGGCAATCGTTAAAGTTTAATTTGTTTTTATCTAAGGTACCAGCAACATTGATCCCAATTTCAAAATATTTCAAAATGTCACAATTCAAATCTTCTTTTATTTCCATTTCACACATATTGCTTTAATAAAATATCTCCTTCGAAAAAATATAACCTTCATTATGAATTTTTATAGATATTGATGACTGTGATCCTGATCCTTGTGTAAATGGAAATTGCACCGATGGAGTGGACTACTACACTTGTGACTGTTTCCTGGCTTTACTGGCATGAACTGCTCTGAAGGTAAATTTGGTTTCATCTAAGGTAGAAGCAACATTGATCCCAATTTCAAAATATTTCACAATTTTACAATTCAAAGCTTCTTTTAAATTCCATTTCACACATATTGCTTTAATAAAATATCTCCTTCGAAAAATATCAAACCTTCACTATGAACCTTTATAGATATTGATGACTGTAATCTGATCCTTGTGTTAAATTGTACAGATGGAATCGACTACTACACTGTGACTGTTTTCCTGGCTTTACTGGCATAAACTGCTCAGAAGGCAATCGTTTCTTTAAAGTTTAATTTGTTTTTATCTAAGGTACCAGCAACATTGATCCCAATTTCAAAATATTTCAAAATTTCACAATTCAAAGCTTCTTTATTTCCCTTTCACACATATTGCTTTAATAAAATATCTTCTCCGAAAAAATATCAAACCTTCATTATGAAACTTTATAGATATTGATGACTGTGATCCTGATCCTTGTTTAAATGGAAATTGCACCGATGGAGTGGACTACTACACTTGTGACTGTTTCGCTGGCTTTACTGGCATGAACTGCTCTGAAGGTAAACTGTTCTTTCCTGTTAAATTTGGTTTTATCTAAGGTACAAGTAACATTGATCCCAATTTCAAAATATTTCACAATCTCACAATTCAAAGCTTCTTTTAAATTCAATTTTACACATATTGCTTTAATAAAATATCTCCTTCGAAAAAATATCCAACCTTCATTATGAACCTTTATAGATATTGATGACTGTGATCCTGATCCTTGTGTAAATGGAAATTGCACCGATGGAGTAGACTACTACACTTGTGACTGTTCCCTGGCTTTACTGGCATAAACTGCTCAGAAGGCAATCGTTTCTTAAAGTTTAATTTGTTTTTATCTAAGGTACCAGCAACATTGATCCCAATTTCAAAATATTTCAAAATTTCACAATTCAAAGCTTCTTTTATTTCCATTTCACACATATTGCTTTAATAAAATATCTCCTTCTAAAAAATATCAACCCTTCAATATGAACCTTTATAGATATTGATGACTGTGATCCTGATCCTTGTGTAAATGGAAATTGCACCGATGGAGTAGACTTCTACACTTGTGACTGTTCCCCTGGCTTTATGGCATAAACTGCTCAGAAGGCAATCGTTTCTTAAAGTTTAATTTGTTTTTATCTAAGGTACCAGCAACATTGATCCCAATTTCAAAATATTTCAAAATTTCACAATTCAAAGCTTCTTTTATTTCCATTTCACACATATTGCTTTAATAAAATATCTCCTTCGAAAAAATATCCAACCTTCATTGTGAAACTTTATAGATATTGATGACTGTGATCCTGATCCTTGTGTAAATGGAAATTGCACCGATGGAGTGGACTACTACACTTGTGACTGTTTCGCTGGCTTTACTGGCATGAACTGCTCTGAAGGCAAACTGTTCTTTCATGTTAAATTTCTTTTATCTAAGGTACAAGTAACATTGATCCCAATTTCAAAATATTTCACAATTTCACAATTCAAAGCTTCTTTTAAATTCCATTTCACACATATTGCTTTAATAAAATATCTCCTTCGAAAAAATATCAAACCTTCATTATGAAACTTTATAGATATTGATGACTGTGATCCTGATCCTTGTGTAAATGGAAATTGCACCGATGGAGTGGACTACTACACTTGTGACTGTTTCCCTGGCTTTACTGGCATGAACTGCTCTGAAGGTGAATTGTTCTTTGATGTTAAATAATTAAATTTGGTTTTATCTAAGGTACCAGCAACATTGATCCCAATTTCAAAATATTTCAAAATTTCACAATTCAAAGCTTCTTTTATTTCCATTTCACATGTATTGCTTTAATAAAATATCTCCTTCGAAAAAATATCAAACCTTCATTATGAATTTTTATAGATATTGATGACTGTGATCCTGATCCTTGTGTAAATGGAAATTGCACCGATGGAGTGGACTACTACACTTGTGACTGTTTCCCTGGCTTTACTGGCATGAACTGCTCTGAAGGTAAATTTGGTTTCATCTAAGGTAGAAGCAACATTGATCCCAATTTCAAAATATTTCACAATTTCACAATTCAAAGCTTCTTTAAAATTCCATTTCACACATATTGCTTTAATAAAATATCTCCTTCGAAAAAATATCAAACCTTCACTATGAACCTTTATAGATATTGATGACTGTAATCCTGATCCTTGTGTAAATTGTACAGATGGAATCGACTACTACACTTGTGACTGTTTTTTACTGGCTTTATTGGCATAAACTGCTCAGAAGGCAATCGTTTCTTTAAAGTTTAATTTGTTTTTATCTAAGGTACCAGCAACATTGATCCCAATTTCAAAATATTTCAAAATTTCACAATTCAAAGCTTCTTTTATTTCCATTTCACACATATTGCTTTAATAAAATATCTCCTTCGAAAAAATATCAAACCTTCATTATGAACCTTTATAGATATTGATGACTGTGATCCTGATCCTTGTGTAAATGGAAATTGCACCGATGGAGTGGACTACTACACTTGTGACTGTTTCCCTGGCTTTACTGGCATGAACTGTTCTGAAGGTAAATTTGGTTTTATCTAAGGTACAAGCAACATTGATCCCAATTTCAAAATATTTCAAAATTTCACAATTCAAAGCTTCTTTTATTTCCATTTCACACATATTGCTTTAATAAAATATCTCCTTCGAAAAAATATCAAACCTTCAGTATGAACCTTTATAGATATTGATAACTGTGATCCTGATCCTTGTGTAAATGGAAATTGCACCGATGGAGTAGACTACTACACTTGTGACTGTTTTCCTGGCTTTACTGGCATAAACTGCTCAGAAGGCAATCGTTTCTTTAAAGTTTAATTTGTTTTTATCTAAGGTACCAGCAACATTGATCCCAATTTCAAAATATTTCACAATTTCACAATTCAAAGCTTCTTTTATTTCCATTTCACACATATTGCTTTAATAAAATATCTCCTTCGAAAAAATATCCAACCTTCATTATGAAACTTTATAGATATTGATGACTGTGATCCTGATCCTTGTGTAAATGGAAATTGCACCGATGGAGTGGACTACTACACTTGTGACTGTTTCGCTGGCTTTACTGGCATGAACTGCTCTGAAGGTAAACTGTTCTTTCCTGTTAAATTTGGTTTTATCTAAGGTACAAGTAACATTGATCCCAATTTCAAAATATTTCACAATTTCACAATTCAAAGCTTCTTTTAAATTCCATTTCACACATATTGCTTTAATAAAACATCTCCTTCGAAAAAATATCAAACCTTCATTATGAACCTTTATAGATATTGATGACTGTGATCCTGATCCTTGTGTAAATGGAAATTGCACCGATGGAGTGGACTACTACACTTGTGACTGTGTCCCTGGCTTTACTGGCATGAACTGTTCTGAAGGTAAATTTGGTTTTATCTAAGGTACAAGCAACATTGATCCCAATTTCAAAATATTTCAAAATTTCACAATTCAAAGCTTCTTTTATTTCCATTTCACACATATTGCTTTAATAAAATATCTCCTTTAAAAAAAATATCAAACCTTCAATATGAACCTTTATAGATATTGATGACTGTGATCCTGATCCTTGTGTAAATGGAAATTGCACCGATGGAGTGGACTACTACACTTGTGACTGTTCCCCTGGCTTTACTGGCATAAACTGCTCAGAAGGCAATCGTTTCTTTAAAGTTTAATTTGTTTTTATCTAAGGTACCAGCAACATTGATCCCAATTTCAAAATATTTCAAAATTTCACAATTCAAAGCTTCTTTTATTTCCATTTCACACATATTGCTTTAATAAAATATCTCCTTCGAAAAAATATCAACCCTTCATTATGAACCTTTATAGATATTGATGACTGTGATCCTGATCCTTGTGTAAATGGAAATTGCACCGATGGAGTAGACTACTACACTTGTGACTGTTTCCCTGGCTTTACTGGCATAAACTGCTCAGAAGGCAATCGTTTCTTTAAAGTTTAATTTGTTTTTTTATCTAAGGTACCAGCAACATTGATCCCAATTTCAAAATATTTCAAATTTTCACAATTCAAAGCTTCTTTTATTTCCATTTCACACATATTGCTTTAATAAAATATCTCCTTCGAAAAAATATCCAACCTTCATTATGAACCTTTATAGATATTGATGACTGTGATCCTGATCCTTGTGTAAATTGTACAGATGGAATCGACTACTACACTTGTGACTGTTTTCCTGGCTTTACTGGCATAAACTGCTCAGAAGGCAATCGTTTCTTTAAAGTTTAATTTGTTTTTATCTAAGGTACAAGTAACATTGATCCCAATTTCAAAATATTTCACAAATTCACAATTCAAAGCTTCTTTTAAATTCAATTTCACACATATTGCTTTAATAAAATATCTCCTTCGAAAAAATATCAAACCTTCATTATGAACCTTTATAGATATTGATGACTGTGATCCTGATCCTTGTGTAAATGGAAATTGCACCGATGGAGTGGACTACTACACTTGTGACTGTGTCCCTGGCTTTACTGGCATGAACTGTTCTGAAGGTAAATTTGGTTTTATCTAAGGTACAAGCAACATTGATCCCAATTTCAAAATATTTCAAAATTGTCACAATTCAAAGCTTCTTTTATTTCCATTTCACACATATTGCTTTAATAAAATATCTCCTTCGAAAAAATATCAAACCTTCAGTATGAACCTTTATAGATATTGATGACTGTAATCCTGATCCTTGTGTAAATGGAAATTGCACCGATGGAGTAGACTTCTACACTTGTGACTGTTCCCCTGGCTTTACTGGCATAAACTGCTCAGAAGGCAATCGTTTCTTAAAGTTTAATTTGTTTTTATCTAAGGTACCAGCAACATTGATCCCAATTTCAAAATATTTCAAAATTTCACAATTCAAAGCTTCTTTTATTTCCATTTCACACATATTGCTTTAATAAAATATCTCCTTCTAAAAAATATCAACCCTTCAATATGAACCTTTATAGATATTGATGACTGTGATCCTGATCCTTGTGTAAATGGAAATTGCACCGATGGAGTAGACTACTACACTTGTGACTGTTTTCCTGGCTTTACTGGCATAAACTGCTCAGAAGGCAATCGTTTCTTTAAAGTTTAATTTGTTTTTATCTAAGGTACCAGCAACATTGATCCCAATTTCAAAATATTTCAAAATTTCACAATTCAAAGCTTCTTTTATTTCCATTTCACACATATTGCTTTAATAAAATATCTCCTTCGAAAAAATATCCAACCTTCATTGTGAAACTTTATAGATATTGATGACTGTGATCCTGATCCTTGTGTAAATGGAAATTGCACCGATGGAGTGGACTACTACACTTGTGACTGTTCGCTGGCTTTACTGGCATGAACTGCTCTGAAGGTAAACTGTTCTTTCCTGTTAAATTTGGTTTTATCTAAGGTACAAGTAACATTGATCCCAATTTCAAAATATTTCACAATTTCACAATTCAAAGCTTCTTTTAAAAACATTTCACACATATTGCTTTAATAAAATATCTCCTTCGAAAAAATATCAAACCTTCATTATGAACCTTTATAGATATTGATGACTGTGATCCTGATCCTTGTGTAAATGGAAATTGCACCGATGGAGTGGACTACTACACTTGTGACTGTTCCCCTGGCTTTACTGGCATAAACTGCTCAGAAGGCAATCGTTTCTTTAAAGTTTAATTTGTTTTTATCTAAGGTACCAGCAACATTGATCCCAATTTCAAAATATTTCAAAATTTCACAATTCAAAGCTTCTTTTATTTCCATTTCACACATATTGCTTTAATAAAATATCTCCTTCTAAAAAATATCAACCCTTCAATATGAACCTTTATAGATATTGATGACTGTGATCCTGATCCTTGTGTAAATGGAAATTGCACCGATGGAGTAGACTTTTACACTTGTGACTGTTTCCCTGGCTTTACTGGCATAAACTGCTCAGAAGGCAATCGTTTCTTTAAAGTTTAATTTGTTTTTATCTAAGGTACCAGCAACATTGATCCCAATTTCAAAATATTTCAAATTTTCACAATTCAAAGCTTCTTTTATTTCCTTTCACACATATTGCTTTAATAAAATATCTCCTTCGAAAAAATATCCAACCTTCATTATGAACCTTTATAGATATTGATGACTGTAATCCTGATCCTTGTGTAAATTGTACAGATGGAGTCGACTACTACACTTGTGACTGTTTTCCTGGCTTTACTGGCATAAACTGCTCAGAAGGCAATCGTTTCTTTAAAGTTTAATTTGTTTTTATCTAAGGTACAAGCAACATTGATCCCAATTTCAAAATATTTCACAATTTCACAATTCAAAGCTTCTTTTAAATTCAATTTCACACATATTGCTTTAATAAAATATCTCCTTCGAAAAAATATCAAACCTTCATTATGAACCTTTATAGATATTGATGACTGTGATCCTGATCCTTGTGTAAATGGAAATTGCACCGATGGAGTGGACTACTACACTTGTGACTGTGTCCCTGGCTTTACTGGCATGAACTGTTCTGAAGGTAAATTTGGTTTTATCTAAGGTACAAGCAACATTGATCCCAATTTCAAAATATTTCAAAAATGTCACAATTCAAAGCTTCTTTTATTTCCATTTCACACATATTGCTTTAATAAAATATCTCCTTCGAAAAAATATCAAACCTTCATTATGAACCTTTATAGATATTGATGACTGTAATCCTGATCCTTGTGTAAATGGAAATTGCACCGATGGAGTAGACTTCTACACTTGTGACTGTTCCCCTGGCTTTACTGGCATAAACTGCTCAGAAGGCAATCGTTTCTTAAAAGTTTAATTTGTTTTTATCTAAGGTACCAGCAACATTGATCCCAATTTCAAAATATTTCAAAATTTCACAATTCAAAGCTTCTTTTATTTCCATTTCACACATATTGCTTTAATAAAATATCTCCTTCTAAAAAATATCAACCCTTCAATATGAACCTTTATAGATATTGATGACTGTGATCCTGATCCTTGTGTAAATGGAAATTGCACCGATGGAGTAGACTACTACACGTGTGACTGTTTTCCTGGCTTTACTGGCATAAACTGCTCAGAAGGCAATCGTTTCTTTAAAGTTTAATTTGTTTTTATCTAAGGTACCAGCAACATTGATCCCAATTTCAAAATATTTCAAAATTTCACAATTCAAAGCTTCTTTTATTTCCATTTCACACATATTGCTTTAATAAAATATCTCCTTCGAAAAAATATCCAACCTTCATTGTGAAACTTTATAGATATTGATGACTGTGATCCTGATCCTTGTTTAAATGGAAATTGCACCGATGGAGTGGACTACTACACTTGTGACTGTTTCGCTGGCTTTACTGGCATGAACTGCTCTGAAGGTAAACTGTTCTTTCCTGTTAAATTTGGTTTTATCTAAGGTACAAGTAACATTGATCCCAATTTCAAAATATTTCACAATCTCACAATTCAAAGCTTCTTTTAAAAACAATTTTACACATATTGCTTTAATAAAATATCTCCTTCGAAAAAATATCAAACCTTCATTATGAACCTTTATAGATATTGATGACTGTGATCCTGATCCTTGTGTAAATGGAAATTGCACCGATGGAGTGGACTACTACACTTGTGACTGTGTCCCTGGCTTTACTGGCATGAACTGTTCTGAAGGTAAATTTGGTTTTATCTAAGGTACAAGCAACATTGATCCCAATTTCAAAATATTTCAAAAATGTCACAATTCAAAGCTTCTTTTATTTCCATTTCACACATATTGCTTTAATAAAATATCTCCTTCGAAAAAATATCAAACCTTCAGTATGAACCTTTATAGATATTGATGACTGTAATCCCGATCCTTGTGTAAATGGAAATTGCACAGATGGAGTCGACTACTACACTTGTGACTGTTTTCCTGGCTTTACTGGCATAAACTGCTCATAAGGCAATCTTTTCTTTAAAGTTTAATTTGGTTTATCTAAGGTACCAGCAACATTGATCCCAATTTCAAAATATTTCAAAATTTCACAATTCAAAGCTTCTTTTATTTCCATTTCACACATATTGCTTTAATAAAATATCTCCTTTTAAAAAAATATCAAACCCTTCAATATGAACCTTTATAGATATTGATGACTGTGATCCTGATCCTTGTGTAAATGGAAATTGCACCGATGGAGTGGACTACTACACTTGTGACTGTTTCCCTGGCTTTACTGGCATAAACTGCTCAGAAGGCGATCGTTTCTTTAAAGTTTAATTTGTTTTTATCTAAGGTACCAGCAACATTGATCCCAATTTCAAAATATTTCAAAATTTCACAATTCAAAGCTTCTTTATTTCCCTTTCACACATATTGCTTTAATAAAATATCTCCTCCGAAAAAATATCCAACCTTCATTATGAAACTTTATAGATATTGATGACTGTGATCCTGATCCTTGTGTAAATGGAAATTGCACCGATGGAGTGGACTACTACACTTGTGACTGTTTCGCTGGCTTTACTGGCATGAACTGCTCTGAAGGTAAACTGTTCTTTCCTGTTAAATTTGGTTTTATCTAAGGTACAAGTAACATTGATCCCAATTTCAAAATATTTCACAATCTCACAATTCAAAGCTTCTTTTAAATTCAATTTTACACATATTGCTTTAATAAAATATCTCCTTGGAAAAAATATCAAACCTTCAGTATGAACCTTTATAGATATTGATGACTGTAATCCCGATCCTTGTGTAAATGGAAATTGCACCGATGGAGTAGACTTCTACACTTGTGACTGTTCCCCTGGCTTTACTGGCATAAACTGCTCAGAAGGCAATCGTTTCTTTAAAGTTTAATTTGTTTTCATCTAAGGTACCAGCAACATTGATCCCAATTTCAAAATATTTCAAAATTTCACAATTCAAAGCTTCTTTTATTTCCATTTCACACATATTGCTTTAATAAAATATCTCCTTCTAAAAAATATCAACCCTTCAATATGAACCTTTATAGATATTGATAACTGTGATCCTGATCCTTGTGTAAATGGAAATTGCACCGATGGAGTAGACTTCTACACTTGTGACTGTTCCCCTGGCCTTATGGCATAAACTGCTCAGAAGGCAATCGTTTCTTTAAAGTTTAATTTGTTTTTATCTAAGGTACCAGCAACATTGATCCCAATTTCAAAATATTTCAAAATTTCACAATTCAAAGCTTCTTTTATTTCCATTTCACACATATTGCTTCAATAAAATATCTCCTTCGAAAAAATATCCAACCTTCATTGTGAAACTTTATAGATATTGATGACTGTGATCCTGATCCTTGTGTAAATGGAAATTGCACCGATGGAGTGGACTACTACACTTGTGACTGTTTCGCTGGCTTTACTGGCATGAACTGCTCTGAAGGTAAACTGTTCTTTCATGTTAAATTTCTTTTTATCTAAGGTACAAGTAACATTGATCCCAATTTCAAAATATTTCACAATTTCACAATTCAAAGCTTCTTTTAAATTCCATTTCACACATATTGCTTTAATAAAATCTCCTTCGAAAAAATATCAAACCTTCATTATGAAACTTTATAGATATTGATGACTGTAATCCTGATCCTTGTGTAAATGGAAATTGTACAGATGGAATCGACTACTACACGTGTGACTGTTTTCCTGGCTTTACTGGCATAAACTGCTCATAAGGCAATCTTTTCTTTAAAGTTTAATTTGGTTTTATCTAAGGTACCAGCAACATTGATCCCAATTTCAAAATATTTCAAAATTTCACAATTCAAAGCTTCTTTTATTTCCATTTCACACATATTGCTTTAATAAAATATCTCCTTTTAAAAAATATCAAACCTTCAATATGAACCTTAATAGTAGATATTGATGACTGTGATCCTGATCCTTGTGTAAATGGAAATTGCACCGATGGAGTGGACTACTACACTTGTGACTGTTTCCCTGGCTTTACTGGCATAAACTGCTCAGAAGGCGATCGTTTCTTTAAAGTTTAATTTGTTTTTATCTAAGGTACCAGCAACATTGATCCCAATTTCAAAATATTTCAAAATTTCACAATTCAAAGCTTCTTTATTTCCCTTTCACACATATTGCTTTAATAAAATATCTCCTCCGAAAAAATATCCAACCTTCATTATGAAACTTTATAGATATTGATGACTGTGATCCTGATCCTTGTGTAAATGGAAATTGCACCGATGGAGTGGACTACTACACTTGTGACTGTTTCGCTGGCTTTACTGGCATGAACTGCTCTGAAGGTAAACTGTTCTTTCCTGTTAAATTTGGTTTTATCTAAGGTACGAGTAACATTGATCCCAATTTCAAAATATTTCACAATTTCACAATTCAAAGCTTCTTTTAAATTCAATTTTACACATATTGCTTTAATAAAATATCTCCTTGGAAAAAATATCAAACCTTCAGTATGAACCTTTATAGATATTGATGACTGTAATCCTGATCCTTGTGTAAATGGAAATTGCACCGATGGAGTAGACTTCTACACTTGTGACTGTTCCCCTGGCTTTACTGGCATAAACTGCTCAGAAGGCAATCGTTTCTTTAAAGTTTAATTTGTTTTTATCTAAGGTACCAGCAACATTGATCCCAATTTCAAAATATTTCAAAATTTCACAATTCAAAGCTTCTTTTATTTCCATTTCACACATATTGCTTTAATAAAATATCTCCTTCTAAAAAATATCAACCCTTCAATATGAACCTTTATAGATATTGATAACTGTGATCCTGATCCTTGTGTAAATGGAAATTGCACCGATGGAGTAGACTTCTACACTTGTGACTGTTCCCCTGGCCTTGTGGCATAAACTGCTCAGAAGGCAATCGTTTCTTTAAAGTTTAATTTGTTTTTATCTAAGGTACCAGCAACATTGATCCCAATTTCAAAATATTTCAAAATTTCACAATTCAAAGCTTCTTTATTTCCATTTCACACATATTGCTTTAATAAAATATCTCCTTCGAAAAAATATCCAACCTTCATTATGAAACTTTATAGATATTGATGACTGTGATCCTGATCCTTGTGTAAATGGAAATTGCACCGATGGAGTGGACTACTACACTTGTGACTGTTTCGCTGGCTTTACTGGCATGAACTGCTCTGAAGGTAAACTGTTCTTTCCTGTTAAATTTGGTTTTATCTAAGGTACGAGTAACATTGATCCCAATTTCAAAATATTTCACAATCTCACAATTCAAAGCTTCTTTTAAATTCAATTTTACACATATTGCTTTAATAAAATATCTCCTTGGAAAAAATATCAAACCTTCAGTATGAACCTTTATAGATATTGATGACTGTAATCCTGATCCTTGTGTAAATGGAAATTGCACCGATGGAGTAGACTTCTACACTTGTGACTGTTCCCCTGGCTTTACTGGCATAAACTGCTCAGAAGGCAATCGTTTCTTTAAAGTTTAATTTGTTTTTATCTAAGGTACCAGCAACATTGATCCCAATTTCAAAATATTTCAAAATTTCACAATTCAAAGCTTCTTTTATTTCCATTTCACACATATTGCTTTAATAAAATATCTCCTTCTAAAAAATATCAACCCTTCAATATGAACCTTTATAGATATTGATAACTGTGATCCTGATCCTTGTGTAAATGGAAATTGCACCGATGGAGTAGACTTCTACACTTGTGACTGTTCCCCTGGCCTTGTGGCATAAACTGCTCAGAAGGCAATCGTTTCTTTAAAGTTTAATTTGTTTTTATCTAAGGTACCAGCAACATTGATCCCAATTTCAAAATATTTCAAAATTTCACAATTCAAAGCTTCTTTTATTTCCATTTCACACATATTGCTTCAATAAAATATCTCCTTCGAAAAAATATCCAACCTTCATTGTGAAACTTTATAGATATTGATGACTGTGATCCTGATCCTTGTGTAAATGGAAATTGCACCGATGGAGTGGACTACTACACTTGTGACTGTTTCGCTGGCTTTACTGGCATGAACTGCTCTGAAGGTAAACTGTTCTTTCATGTTAAATTTCTTTTTATCTAAGGTACAAGTAACATTGATCCCAATTTCAAAATATTTCACAATTTCACAATTCAAAGCTTCTTTTAAATTCCATTTCACACATATTGCTTTAATTAAACATCTCCTTCGAAAAAATATCAAACCTTCATTATGAAACTTTATAGATATTGATGACTGTAATCCTGATCCTTGTGTAAATGGAAATTGTACAGATGGAATCGACTACTACACGTCTGACTGTTTTCCTGGCTTTACTGGCATAAACTGCGCATAAGGCAATCTTTTCTTTAAAGTTTAATTTGGTCTTATCTAAGGTACCAGCAACAGTGATCCCAATTTCAAAATATTTCAAAATTTCACAATTCAAAGCTTCTTTTATTTCCATTTCACACATATTGCTTTAATAAAATATCTCCTTTTAAAAAATATCAAACCCTTCAATATGAACCTTAATACATGTAGATATTGATGACTGTGATCCTGATCCTTGTGTAAATGGAAATTGCACCGATGGAGTGGACTACTACACTTGTGACTGTTTCCCTGGCTTTACTGGCATAAACTGCTCAGAAGGCGATCGTTTCTTTAAAGTTTAATTTGTTTTTATCTAAGGTACCAGCAACATTGATCCCAATTTCAAAATATTTCAAAATTTCACAATTCAAAGCTTCTTTATTTCCCTTTCACACATATTGCTTTAATAAAATATCTCCTCCGAAAAAATATCCAACCTTCATTATGAAACTTTATAGATATTGATGACTGTGATCCTGATCCTTGTGTAAATGGAAATTGCACCGATGGAGTGGACTACTACACTTGTGACTGTTTCGCTGGCTTTACTGGCATGAACTGCTCTGAAGGTAAACTGTTCTTTCCTGTTAAATTTGGTTTTATCTAAGGTACGAGTAACATTGATCCCAATTTCAAAATATTTCACAATCTCACAATTCAAAGCTTCTTTTAAATTCAATTTTACACATATTGCTTTAATAAAATATCTCCTTGGAAAAAATATCAAACCTTCAGTATGAACCTTTATAGATATTGATGACTGTAATCCCGATCCTTGTGTAAATGGAAATTGCACCGATGGAGTAGACTTCTACACTTGTGACTGTTCCCCTGGCTTTACTGGCATAAACTGCTCAGAAGGCAATCGTTTCTTTAAAGTTTAATTTGTTTTTATCTAAGGTACCAGCAACATTGATCCCAATTTCAAAATATTTCAAAATTTCACAATTCAAAGCTTCTTTTATTTCCATTTCACACATATTGCTTTAATAAAATATCTCCTTCTAAAAAATATCAACCCTTCAATATGAACCTTTATAGATATTGATAACTGTGATCCTGATCCTTGTGTAAATGGAAATTGCACCGATGGAGTAGACTTCTACACTTGTGACTGTTCCCCTGGCCTTGTGGCATAAACTGCTCAGAAGGCAATCGTTTCTTTAAAGTTTAATTTGTTTTTATCTAAGGTACCAGCAACATTGATCCCAATTTCAAAATATTTCAAAATTTCACAATTCAAAGCTTCTTTATTTCCCTTTCACACATAATGCTTTAATAAAATATCTCCTCCGAAAAAATATCCAACCTTCATTATGAAACTTTATAGATATTGATGACTGTGATCCTGATCCTTGTGTAAATGGAAATTGCACCGATGGAGTGGACTACTACACTTGTGACTGTTTCGCTGGCTTTACTGGCATGAACTGCTCTGAAGGTAAACTGTTCTTTCCTGTTAAATTTGGTTTTATCTAAGGTACGAGTAACATTGATCCCAATTTCAAAATATTTCACAATCTCACAATTCAAAGCTTCTTTTAAATTCAATTTTACACATATTGCTTTAATAAAATATCTCCTTGGAAAAAATATCAAACCTTCAGTATGAACCTTTATAGATATTGATGACTGTAATCCCGATCCTTGTGTAAATGGAAATTGCACCGATGGAGTAGACTTCTACACTTGTGACTGTTCCCCTGGCTTTACTGGCATAAACTGCTCAGAAGGCAATCGTTTCTTTAAAGTTTAATTTGTTTTTATCTAAGGTACCAGCAACATTGATCCCAATTTCAAAATATTTCAAAATTTCACAATTCAAAGCTTCTTTTATTTCCATTTCACACATATTGCTTTAATAAAATATCTCCTTCTAAAAAATATCAACCCTTCAATATGAACCTTTATAGATATTGATGACTGTGATCCTGATCCTTGTGTAAATGGAAATTGCACCGATGGAGTAGACTTCTACACTTGTGACTGTTCCCCTGGCCTTGTGGCATAAACTGCTCAGAAGGCAATCGTTTCTTTAAAGTTTAATTTGTTTTTATCTAAGGTACCAGCAACATTGATCCCAATTTCAAAATATTTCAAAATTTCACAATTCAAAGCTTCTTTTATTTCCATTTCACACATATTGCTTCAATAAAATATCTCCTTCGAAAAAATATCCAACCTTCATTGTGAAACTTTATAGATATTGATGACTGTGATCCTGATCCTTGTGTAAATGGAAATTGCACCGATGGAGTGGACTACTACACTTGTGACTGTTTCGCTGGCTTTACTGGCATGAACTGCTCTGAAGGTAAACTGTTTTTTCATGTTAAATTTCTTTTTATCTAAGGTACAAGTAACATTGATCCCAATTTCAAAATATTTCACAATTTCACAATTCAAAGCTTCTTTTAAATTCCATTTCACACATATTGCTTTAATTAAACATCTCCTTCGAAAAAATATCAAACCTTCATTATGAATCTTTATAGATATTGATGACTGTAATCCCGATCCTTGTGTAAATGGAAATTGCACCGATGGAGTAGACTTCTACACTTGTGACTGTTCCCCTGGCTTTACTGGCATAAACTGCTCAGAAGGCAATCGTTTCTTTAAAGTTTAATTTGTTTTTATCTAAGGTACCAGCAACATTGATCCCAATTTCAAAATATTTCAAAATTTCACAATTCAAAGCTTCTTTTATTTCCATTTCACACATATTGCTTTAATAAAATATCTCCTTCTAAAAAATATCAACCCTTCAATATGAACCTTTATAGATATTGATAACTGTGATCCTGATCCTTGTGTAAATGGAAATTGCACCGATGGAGTAGACTACTACACGTGTGACTGTTTTCCTGGCTTTACTGGCATAAACTGCTCAGAAGGCAATCGTTTCTTTAAAGTTTAATTTGTTTTTATCTAAGGTACCAGCAACATTGATCCCAATTTCAAAATATTTCAAAATTTCACAATTCAAAGCTTCTTTTATTTCCATTTCACACATATTGCTTCAATAAAATATCTCCTTCGAAAAAATATCCAACCTTCATTGTGAAACTTTATAGATATTGATGACTGTGATCCTGATCCTTGTTTAAATGGAAATTGCACCGATGGAGTGGACTACTACACTTGTGACTGCTTCGCTGGCTTTACTGGCATGAACTGCTCTGAAGGTAAACTGTTCTTTCCTGTTAAATTTGGTTTTATCTAAGGTACAAGTAACATTGATTCCAATTTCAAAATATTTCACAATCTCACAATTCAAAGCTTCTTTTAAAAACAATTTTACACAAATTGCTTTAATAAAATATCTCCTTCGAAAAAATATCAAACCTTCATTATGAACCTTTATAGATATTGATGACTGTGATCCTGATCCTTGTGTAAATGGAAATTGCACCGATGGAGTGGACTACTACACTTGTGACTGTGTCCCTGGCTTTACTGGCATGAACTGTTCTGAAGGTAAATTTGGTTTTATCTAAGGTACAAGCAACATTGATCCCAATTTCAAAATATTTCAAAAATGTCACAATTCAAAGCTTCTTTTATTTCCATTTCACACATATTGCTTTAATAAAATATCTCCTTCGAAAAAATATCAAACCTTCAGTATGAACCTTTATAGATATTGATGACTGTAATCCTGATCCTTGTGTAAATGGAAATTGCACAGATGGAATCGACTACTACACGTGTGACTGTTTTCCTGGCTTTACTGGCATAAACTGCGCATAAGGCAATCTTTTCTTTAAAGTTTAATTTGGTCTTATCTAAGGTACCAGCAACATTGATCCCAATTTCAAAATATTTCAAAATTTCACAATTCAAAGCTTCTTTTATTTCCATTTCACACATATTGCTTTAATAAAATATCTCCTTTTAAAAAAATATCAAACCCTTCAATATGAACCTTAATAGATATTGATGACTGTGATCCTGATCCTTGTGTAAATGGAAATTGCACCGATGGAGTGGACTACTACACTTGTGACTGTTTCCCTGGCTTTACTGGCATAAACTGCTCAGAAGGCAATCGTTTCCTTAAAGTTTAATTTGTTTTTATCTAAGGTACCAGCAACATTGATCCCAATTTCAAAATATTTCAAAATTTCACAATTCAAAGCTTCTTTATTTCCCTTTCACACATATTGCTTTAATAAAATATCTCCTCCGAAAAAATATCCAACCTTCATTATGAAACTTTATAGATATTGATGACTGTGATCCTGATCCTTGTGTAAATGGAAATTGCACCGATGGAGTGGACTACTACACTTGTGACTGTTTCGCTGGCTTTACTGGCATGAACTGCTCTGAAGGTAAACTGTTCTTTCCTGTTAAATTTGGTTTTATCTAAGGTACAAGTAACATTGATCCCAATTTCAAAATATTTCACAATCTCACAATTTAAAGCTTCTTTTAAATTCAATTTTACACATATTGCTTTAATAAAATATCTCCTTGGAAAAAATATCAAACCTTCAGTATGAACCTTTATAGATATTGATGACTGTAATCCCGATCCTTGTGTAAATGGAAATTGCACCGATGGAGTAGACTTCTACACTTGTGACTGTTCCCCTGGCTTTACTGGCATAAACTGCTCAGAAGGCAATCGTTTCTTTAAAGTTTAATTTGTTTTTATCTAAGGTACCAGCAACATTGATCCCAATTTCAAAATATTTCAAAATTTCACAATTCAAAGCTTCTTTTATTTCCATTTCACACATATTGCTTTAATAAAATATCTCCTTCTAAAAAATATCAACCCTTCAATATGAACCTTTATAGATATTGATAACTGTGATCCTGATCCTTGTGTAAATGGAAATTGCACCGATGGAGTAGACTTCTACACTTGTGACTGTTCCCCTGGCCTTGTGGCATAAACTGCTCAGAAGGCAATCGTTTCTTTAAAGTTTAATTTGTTTTTATCTAAGGTACCAGCAACATTGATCCCAATTTCAAAATATTTCAAAATTTCACAATTCAAAGCTTCTTTTATTTCCATTTCACACATATTGCTTCAATAAAATATCTCCTTCGAAAAAATATCCAACCTTCATTGTGAAACTTTATAGATATTGATGACTGTGATCCTGATCCTTGTGTAAATGGAAATTGTACAGATGGAATCGACTACTACACGTGTGACTGTTTTCCTGGCTTTACTGGCATAAACTTCGCATAAGGCAATCTTTTCTTTAAAGTTTAATTTGGTTTTATCTAAGGTACCAGCAACATTGATCCCAATTTCAAAATATTTCAAAATTTCACAATTCAAAGCTTCTTTTATTTCCATTTCACACATATTGCTTTAATAAAATATCTCCTTTTAAAAAAATATCAAACCCTTCAATATGAACCTTAATACATGTAGATATTGATGACTGTGATCCTGATCCTTGTGTAAATGAAAATTGCACCGATGGAGTGGACTACTACACTTGTGACTGTTTCCCTGGCTTTACTGGCATAAACTGCTCAGAAGGCGATCGTTTCTTTAAAGTTTAATTTGTTTTCATCTAAGGTACCAGCAACATTGATCCCAATTTCAAAATATTTCAAAATTTCACAATTCAAAGCTTCTTTATTTCCCTTTCACACATATTGCTTTAATAAAATATCTCCTCCGAAAAAATATCCAACCTTCATTATGAAACTTTATAGATATTGATGACTGTGATCCTGATCCTTGTGTAAATGGAAATTGCACCGATGGAGTGGACTACTACACTTGTGACTGTTTCCCTGGCTTTACTGGCATGAACTGCTCTGAAGGTAAACTGTTCTTTCCTGTTAAATTTGGTTTTATCTAAGGTACAAGTAACATTGATCCCAATTTCAAAATATTTCACAATCTCACAATTCAAAGCTTCTTTTAAATTCAATTTTACACATATTGCTTTAATAAAATATCTCCTTGGAAAAAATATCAAACCTTCAGTATGAACCTTTATAGATATTGATGACTGTGATCCTGATCCTTGTGTAAATGGAAATTGCACCGATGGAGTAGACTTCTACACTTGTGACTGTTCCCCTGGCCTTATGGCATAAACTGCTCAGAAGGCAATCGTTTCTTTAAAGTTTAATTTGTTTTTATCTAAGGTACCAGCAACATTGATCCCAATTTCAAAATATTTCAAAATTTCACAATTCAAAGCTTCTTTATTTCCCTTTCACACATATTGCTTTAATAAAATATCTCCTTCGAAAAAATATCCAACCTTCATTATGAAACTTTATAGATATTGATGACTGTGATCCTGATCCTTGTGTAAATGGAAATTGCACCGATGGAGTGGACTACTACACTTGTGACTGTTTCGCTGGCTTTACTGGCATGAACTGCTCTGAAGGTAAACTGTTCTTTCCTGTTAAATTTGGTTTTATCTAAGGTACAAGTAACATTGATCCCAATTTCAAAATATTTCACAATCTCACAATTTAAAGCTTCTTTTAAATTCAATTTTACACATATTGCTTTAATAAAATATCTCCTTGGAAAAAATATCAAACCTTCAGTATGAACCTTTATAGATATTGATGACTGTAATCCCGATCCTTGTGTAAATGGAAATTGCACCGATGGAGTAGACTTCTACACTTGTGACTGTTCCCCTGGCTTTACTGGCATAAACTGCTCAGAAGGCAATCGTTTCTTTAAAGTTTAATTTGTTTTTATCTAAGGTACCAGCAACATTGATCCCAATTTCAAAATATTTCAAAATTTCACAATTCAAAGCTTCTTTTATTTCCATTTCACACATATTGCTTTAATAAAATATCTCCTTCTAAAAAATATCAACCCTTCAATATGAACCTTTATAGATATTGATAACTGTGATCCTGATCCTTGTGTAAATGGAAATTGCACCGATGGAGTAGACTTCTACACTTGTGACTGTTCCCCTGGCCTTGTGGCATAAACTGCTCAGAAGGCAATCGTTTCTTTAAAGTTTAATTTGTTTTTATCTAAGGTACCAGCAACATTGATCCCAATTTCAAAATATTTCAAAATTTCACAATTCAAAGCTTCTTTTATTTCCATTTCACACATATTGCTTCAATAAAATATCTCCTTCGAAAAAATATCCAACCTTCATTGTGAAACTTTATAGATATTGATGACTGTGATCCTGATCCTTGTGTAAATGGAAATTGTACAGATGGAATCGACTACTACACGTCTGACTGTTTTCCTGGCTTTACTGGCATAAACTTCGCATAAGGCAATCTTTTCTTTAAAGTTTAATTTGGTCTTATCTAAGGTACCAGCAACAGTGATCCCAATTTCAAAATATTTCAAAATTTCACAATTCAAAGCTTCTTTTATTTCCATTTCACACATATTGCTTTAATAAAATATCTCCTTTTAAAAAAATATCAAACCCTTCAATATGAACCTTAATACATGTAGATATTGATGACTGTGATCCTGATCCTTGTGTAAATGAAAATTGCACCGATGGAGTGGACTACTACACTTGTGACTGTTTCCCTGGCTTTACTGGCATAAACTGCTCAGAAGGCGATCGTTTCTTTAAAGTTTAATTTGTTTTCATCTAAGGTACCAGCAACATTGATCCCAATTTCAAAATATTTCAAAATTTCACAATTCAAAGCTTCTTTATTTCCCTTTCACACATATTGCTTTAATAAAATATCTCCTCCGAAAAAATATCCAACCTTCATTATGAAACTTTATAGATATTGATGACTGTGATCCTGATCCTTGTGTAAATGGAAATTGCACCGATGGAGTGGACTACTACACTTGTGACTGTTTCCCTGGCTTTACTGGCATGAACTGCTCTGAAGGTAAACTGTTCTTTCCTGTTAAATTTGGTTTTATCTAAGGTACAAGTAACATTGATCCCAATTTCAAAATATTTCACAATCTCACAATTCAAAGCTTCTTTTAAATTCAATTTTACACATATTGCTTTAATAAAATATCTCCTTGGAAAAAATATCAAACCTTCAGTATGAACCTTTATAGATATTGATGACTGTGATCCTGATCCTTGTGTAAATGGAAATTGCACCGATGGAGTAGACTTCTACACTTGTGACTGTTCCCCTGGCCTTATGGCATAAACTGCTCAGAAGGCAATCGTTTCTTTAAAGTTTAATTTGTTTTTATCTAAGGTACCAGCAACATTGATGCCAATTTCAAAATATTTCAAAATGTCACAATTCAAATCCTCTTTTATTTCCATTTCACATGTATTGCTTTAATAAAATATCTCCTTCGAAAAAATGTCAAACCCTTCATTATGAATTTTTATATAGATATTGATGACTGTTATCCTGATCCTTGTGTTAATGGAAATTGCACCGATGGAGTGGACTACTACACTTGTGACTGTTTCCCTGGCTTTACTGGCATGAACTGCTCTGAAGGTAAATTTGGTTTCATCTAAGGTAGAAGCAACATTGGTCCCAATTTCAATATATTTTACAATTTTACAAGTCAAAGCTTCTTTAAAATTCCATTTCACACATATTGCTTTAATGAAATATCTCCTTCGAAAAATATCAAACCTTCACTATGAACCTTTATAGATATTGATGACTGTAATTCTGATCCTTGTGTAAATTGTACAGATGGAATCGACTACTACACGTGTGACTGTTTTTTTACTGGCTTTATTGACATAAACTGCTCAGAAGGCAATCGTTTCTTTAAAGTTTAATTTGTTTTTATCTAAGGTACCAGCAACATTGATCCCAATTTCAAAATATTTCAAAATTTCACAATTCAAAGCTTCTTTATTTCCCTTTCACACATATTACTTTAATAAAATATCTTCTCCGAAAAAATATCCAACCTTCATTATGAAACTTTATAGATATTGATGACTGTGATCCTGATCCTTGTGTAAATGGAAATTGCACCGATGGAGTGGACTACTACACTTGTGACTGTTTCGCTGGCTTTACTGGCATAAACTGCTCTGAAGGTAAACTGTTTTTTCATGTTAAATTTCTTTTTATATAAGGTACCAGTAACATTGATCCCAATTTCAAAATATTTCAAAATTTCACAATTCAAAGCTTCTTTTATTTCCATTTCACACATATTGCTTCAATAAAATATCTCCTTCGAAAAAATATCCAACCTTCATTGTGAAACTTTATAGATATTGATGACTGTGATCCTGATCCTTGTGTAAATGGAAATTGCACCGATGGAGTGGACTACTACACTTGTGACTGTTTCGCTGGCTTTACTGGCATGAACTGCTCTGAAGGTAAACTGTTTTTTCATGTTAAATTTCTTTTTATCTAAGGTACAAGTAACATTGATCCCAATTTCAAAATATTTCACAATTTCACAATTCAAAGCTTCTTTTAAATTCCATTTCACACATATTGCTTTAATTAAACATCTCCTTCGAAAAAATATCAAACCTTCATTATGAAACTTTATAGATATTGATGACTGTAATCCTGATCCTTGTGTAAATGGAAATTGTACAGATGGAATCGACTACTACACGTCTGACTGTTTTCCTGGCTTTACTGGCATAAACTGCTCAGAAGGCAATCTTTTCTTTAAAGTTTAATTTGGTCTTATCTAAGGTACCAGCAACAGTGATCCCAATTTCAAAATATTTCAAAATTTCACAATTCAAAGCTTCTTTTATTTCCATTTCACACATATTGCTTTAATAAAATATCTCCTTTTAAAAAAATATCAAACCCTTCAATATGAACCTTAATACATGTAGATATTGATGACTGTGATCCTGATCCTTGTGTAAATGAAAATTGCACCGATGGAGTGGACTACTACACTTGTGACTGTTTCCCTGGCTTTACTGGCATAAACTGCTCAGAAGGCGATCGTTTCTTTAAAGTTTAATTTGTTTTCATCTAAGGTACCAGCAACATTGATCCCAATTTCAAAATATTTCAAAATTTCACAATTCAAAGCTTCTTTATTTCCCTTTCACACATATTGCTTTAATAAAATATCTCCTCCGAAAAAATATCCAACCTTCATTATGAAACTTTATAGATATTGATGACTGTGATCCTGATCCTTGTGTAAATGGAAATTGCACCGATGGAGTGGACTACTACACTTGTGACTGTTTCCCTGGCTTTACTGGCATGAACTGCTCTGAAGGTAAACTGTTCTTTCCTGTTAAATTTGGTTTTATCTAAGGTGCAAGTAACATTGATCCCAATTTCAAAATATTTCACAATCTTACAATTCAAAGCTTCTTTTAAATTCAATTTTACACATATTGCTTTAATAAAATATCTCCTTGGAAAAAATATCAAACCTTCAGTATGAACCTTTATAGATATTGATGACTGTGATCCTGATCCTTGTGTAAATGGAAATTGCACCGATGGAGTAGACTTCTACACTTGTGACTGTTCCCCTGGCCTTATGGCATAAACTGCTCAGAAGGCAATCGTTTCTTTAAAGTTTAATTTGTTTTTATCTAAGGTACCAGCAACATTGATGCCAATTTCAAAATATTTCAAAATGTCACAATTCAAATCCTCTTTTATTTCCATTTCACATGTATTGCTTTAATAAAATATCTCCTTCGAAAAAATGTCAAACCCTTCATTATGAATTTTTATATAGATATTGATGACTGTTATCCTGATCCTTGTGTTAATGGAAATTGCACCGATGGAGTGGACTACTACACTTGTGACTGTTTCCCTGGCTTTACTGGCATGAACTGCTCTGAAGGTAAATTTGGTTTCATCTAAGGTAGAAGCAACATTGGTCCCAATTTCAATATATTTTACAATTTTACAAGTCAAAGCTTCTTTAAAATTCCATTTCACACATATTGCTTTAATGAAATATCTCCTTCGAAAAATATCAAACCTTCACTATGAACCTTTATAGATATTGATGACTGTAATTCTGATCCTTGTGTAAATTGTACAGATGGAATCGACTACTACACGTGTGACTGTTTTTTTACTGGCTTTATTGACATAAACTGCTCAGAAGGCAATCGTTTCTTTAAAGTTTAATTTGTTTTTATCTAAGGTACCAGCAACATTGATCCCAATTTCAAAATATTTCAAAATTTCACAATTCAAAGCTTCTTTATTTCCCTTTCACACATATTACTTTAATAAAATATCTTCTCCGAAAAAATATCCAACCTTCATTATGAAACTTTATAGATATTGATGACTGTGATCCTGATCCTTGTTTAAATGGAAATTGCACCGATGGAGTGGACTACTACACTTGTGACTGTTTCGCTGGCTTTACTGGCATGAACTGCTCTGAAGGTAAACTGTTCTTTCCTGTCAAATTTCTTTTTATCTAAGGTACAAGTAACATTGATCCCAATTTCAAAATATTTCACAATTTCACAATTCAAAGCTTCTTTTAAATTCCATTTCACACATATTGCTTTAATTAAATATCTCCTTCGAAAAAATATCAAACCTAAATTATTAACCTTTATAGATATTGATGACTGTAATCCCGATCCTTGTGTAAATGGAAATTGCACCGAAGGAGTAGACTTCTACACTTGTGACTGTTCCCCTGGCCTTATGGCATAAACTGCTCAGAAGGCAATCGTTTCTTTAAAGTTTAATTTGTTTTTATCTAAGGTACCAGCAACATTGATCCCAATTTCAAAATATTTCAAAATTTCACAATTCAAAGCTTCTTTTATTTCCATTTCACACATATTGCTTTAATAAAATATCTCCTTCTAAAAAATATCAACCCTTCAATATGAACCTTTATAGATATTGATAACTGTGATCCTGATCCTTGTGTAAATGGAAATTGCACCGATGGAGTAGACTTCTACACTTGTGACTGTTCCCCTGGCTTTACTGGCATAAACTGCTCAGAAGGCAATCGTTTCTTGAAAGTTTAATTTGTTTTTATCTAAGGTACCAGCAACATTGATCCCAATTTCAAAATATTTCAAAATTTCACAATTCAAAGCTTCTTTTATTTCCATTTCACACATATTGCTTTAATAAAATATCTCCTTCTAAAAAATATCAACCCTTCAATATGAACCTTTATAGATATTGATAACTGTGATCCTGATCCTTGTGTAAATGGAAATTGCACCGAAGGAGTAGACTTCTACACTTGTGACTGTTCCCCTGGCCTTATGGCATAAACTGCTCAGAAGGCAATCATTTCTTTAAAGTTTAATTTGTTTTTATCTAAGGTACCAGCAACATTGATCCCAGTTTCAAAATATTTCAAAATTTCACAATTCAAAGCTTCTTTTATTTCCATTTCACACATATTGCTTCAATAAAATATCTCCTTCGAAAAAATATCCAACCTTCATTGTGAAACTTTATAGATATTGATGACTGTGATCCTGATCCTTGTGTAAATGGAAATTGCACCGATGGAGTGGACTACTACACTTGTGACTGTTTCGCTGGCTTTACTGGCATGAACTGCTCTGAAGGTAAACTGTTTTTTCATGTTAAATTTCTTTTTATCTAAGGTACAAGTAACATTGATCCCAATTTCAAAATATTTCACAATTTCACAATTCAAAGCTTCTTTTAAATTCCATTTCACACATATTGCTTTAATTAAACATCTCCTTCGAAAAAATATCAAACCTTCATTATGAAACATTATAGATATTGATGACTGTAATCCCGATCCTTGTGTAAATGGAAATTGCACCGATGGAGTAGACTTCTACACTTGTGACTGTTCCCCTGGCTTTACTGGCATAAACTGCTCAGAAGGCAATCGTTTCTTTAAAGTTTAATTTGTTTTTATCTAAGGTACCAGCAACATTGATCCCAATTTCAAAATATTTCAAAATTTCACAATTCAAAGCTTCTTTTATTTCCATTTCACACATATTGCTTTAATAAAATATCTCCTTCTAAAAAATATCAACCCTTCAATATGAACCTTTATAGATATTGATAACTGTGATCCTGATCCTTGTGTAAATGGAAATTGCACCGATGGAGTAGACTTCTACACTTGTGACTGTTCCCCTGGCTTTACTGGCATAAACTGCTCAGAAGGCAATCGTTTCTTGAAAGTTTAATTTGTTTTTATCTAAGGTACCAGCAACATTGATCCCAATTTCAAAATATTTCAAAATTTCACAATTCAAAGCTTCTTTTATTTCCATTTCACACATATTGCTTTAATAAAATATCTCCTTCTAAAAAATATCAACCCTTCAATATGAACCTTTATAGATATTGATAACTGTGATCCTGATCCTTGTGTAAATGGAAATTGCACCGAAGGAGTAGACTTCTACACTTGTGACTGTTCCCCTGGCCTTATGGCATAAACTGCTCAGAAGGCAATCATTTCTTTAAAGTTTAATTTGTTTTTATCTAAGGTACCAGCAACATTGATCCCAGTTTCAAAATATTTCAAAATTTCACAATTCAAAGCTTCTTTTATTTCCATTTCACACATATTGCTTCAATAAAATATCTCCTTCGAAAAAATATCCAACCTTCATTGTGAAACTTTATAGATATTGATGACTGTGATCCTGATCCTTGTGTAAATGGAAATTGCACCGATGGAGTGGACTACTACACTTGTGACTGTTTCGCTGGCTTTACTGGCATGAACTGCTCTGAAGGTAAACTGTTTTTTCATGTTAAATTTCTTTTTATCTAAGGTACAAGTAACATTGATCCCAATTTCAAAATATTTCACAATTTCACAATTCAAAGCTTCTTTTAAATTCCATTTCACACATATTGCTTTAATTAAACATCTCCTTCGAAAAAATATCAAACCTTCATTATGAAACATTATAGATATTGATGACTGTAATCCCGATCCTTGTGTAAATGGAAATTGCACCGATGGAGTAGACTTCTACACTTGTGACTGTTCCCCTGGCTTTACTGGCATAAACTGCTCAGAAGGCAATCGTTTCTTTAAAGTTTAATTTGTTTTTATCTAAGGTACCAGCAACATTGATCCCAATTTCAAAATATTTCAAAATTTCACAATTCAAAGCTTCTTTTATTTCCATTTCACACATATTGCTTTAATAAAATATCTCCTTCTAAAAAATATCAACCCTTCAATATGAACCTTTATAGATATTGATAACTGTGATCCTGATCCTTGTGTAAATGGAAATTGCACCGATGGAGTAGACTTCTACACTTGTGACTGTTCCCCTGGCCTTGTGGCATAAACTGCTCAGAAGGCAATCGTTTCTTTAAAGTTTAATTTGTTTTTATCTAAGGTACCAGCAACATTGATCCCAATTTCAAAATATTTCAAAATTTCACAATTCAAAGCTTCTTTTATTTCCATTTCACACATATTGCTTCAATAAAATATCTCCTTCGAAAAAATATCCAACCTTCATTGTGAAACTTTATAGATATTGATGACTGTGATCCTGATCCTTGTGTAAATGGAAATTGCACCGATGGAGTGGACTACTACACTTGTGACTGTTTCGCTGGCTTTACTGGCATGAACTGCTCTGAAGGTAAACTGTTTTTTCATGTTAAATTTCTTTTTATCTAAGGTACAAGTAACATTGATCCCAATTTCAAAATATTTCACAATTTCACAATTCAAAGCTTCTATTAAATTCCATTTCACACATATTGCTTTAATTAAACATCTCCTTCGAAAAAATATCAAACCTTCATTATGAAACATTATAGATATTGATGACTGTAATCCCGATCCTTGTGTAAATGGAAATTGCACCGATGGAGTAGACTTCTACACTTGTGACTGTTCCCCTGGCTTTACTGGCATAAACTGCTCAGAAGGCAATCGTTTCTTTAAAGTTTAATTTGTTTTTATCTAAGGTACCAGCAACATTGATCCCAATTTCAAAATATTTCAAAATTTCACAATTCAAAGCTTCTTTTATTTCCATTTCACACATATTGCTTTAATAAAATATATCCTTCTAAAAAATATCAACCCTTCAATATGAACCTTTATAGATATTGATAACTGTGATCCTGATCCTTGTGTAAATGGAAATTGCACCGATGGAGTAGACTTCTACACTTGTGACTGTTCCCCTGGCTTTACTGGCATAAACTGCTCAGAAGGCAATCGTTTCTTTAAAGTTTAATTTGTTTTTATCTAAGGTACCAGCAACATTGATCCCAATTTCAAAATATTTCAAAATTTCACAATTCAAAGCTTCTTTTATTTCCATTTCACACATATTGCTTTAATAAAATATCTCCTTCTAAAAAATATCAACCCTTCAATATGAACCTTTATAGATATTGATAACTGTGATCCTGATCCTTGTGTAAATGGAAATTGCACCGAAGGAGTAGACTTTTACACTTGTGACTGTTCCCCTGGCCTTATGGCATAAACTGCTCAGAAGGCAATCATTTCTTTAAAGTTTAATTTGTTTTTATCTAAGGTACCAGCAACATTGATCCCAATTTCAAAATATTTCAAAATTTCACAATTCAAACTTCTTTTATTTCCATTTCACACATATTGCTTCAATAAAATATCTCCTTCGAAAAAATATCCAACCTTCATTGTGAAACTTTATAGATATTGATGACTGTGATCCTGATCCTTGTGTAAATGGAAATTGCACCGATGGAGTGGACTACTACACTTGTGACTGTTTCGCTGGCTTTACTGGCATGAACTGCTCTGAAGGTAAACTGTGTTTATACGAGAAAAAGTTTATCACATTTAAGTACCTTTCGGGTGTAACATTGCTTTTGGTTTATTGACACAATCATGGGAACTTTCATTTTCATACGTGAGGTGCATTTGAGATATGCCTGACTGGGTTTTAACCCTCCCCTACGCTAATGCACAATTTATAACTTTAACAGTGTTTGACGGATTTTAATTCAACTTTTTAAGAAGGCACATGGTATCAAAATACAGCCTAAGTTCGATTTCGGAGGATGTAGGTCAAAGGTCAAATGTCATAGCTCATTAAATATGCGAAAAAAAATAAAAATCTGGTTTTCATTCGATAACTTTTAACAGTGTTTGACGGATTTTAATTAATTTTGGTAATAAGGCACATGGTATCAAAATACAGCCTAAGTTCGATTTCGGAGAATGTAGGTCTAAGGTCAAATGTCATAACTCATTATATGTGCAAAAATAGCTAAAAATCTGGTTTTTGTTTGATAACTGTAACAACGTTTGACGAATTTTAATGAAATTTTGTAAGAAGGTACATGGTAAGAAGATATAGCCTAAGTTCGATCTTCGATTATGTTATAGCTCATTCAATATGCAAAAATAGCTAATTTTGTATGCGAAAATGTGGTTTACGTTCAATAAATTTAGTAATGTTTCACGGATTTTAATAAAATTTGGTATGAAGGTACGTGGTATTAAAGTCAGGTTTCAAAGTATTTACGACAAAGGTCACAGCTCATTAACTATGCGAAAATAGCTAATTATATGTGTGCGAAAATGTGGTTTCCGTTCGATAGTAATATTTGACAGATTTTAATCAAATTTAGTAAGAAGCTACATGGTATGAAGATATACCCCAAGTTTGATCTTCGAGTATGAAGGTCAAAGGTCAAAGGTCATAGCTCATTAAATATGCGAAAATGTGGTTTCCGTTCGATAACTTTAGTGTATCAGACAGATTTTAATCAAATTTGGTAAGAAGGTACATTATATGAAGATACAGCCCAAGTTCGATCTTCGAGTATGTCATAGCTCATTAACTATGCAAAAATACCTAAATATGTGTGCAAAAATGTGGTTTCCGTTCGATAACTTTAGTAATATTAGACAGATTTTAATGAAATTTTGTAAGGAGATACATGGTATGAAGATAGCCTAAGTTCGATCTTCGAGTATGTAGGTTTAATGTCAAAGTTCACAGTTCATTAGATATGCAAAAATAACTAATTATTCGAAAATGTGGTTTTCATTCGATAACGTAAGTAATATTGTTGAGTATGTAAGTCAAGGCTCAAAGCTCAAAGCTCATTAAATATGCATAACATGTTTTTTTTTTTAATGGGCTTGAGAAAGTTTATTTCGGATCTTCTCATGGGTCATTCCACAAAGTAGTAAACATCCAGTCGCCAGGTATTAGTTACTTCCTTAATAAACTTAATATAATAGTATAGTCTAATGGAGGTAACTTGTTCTGACGTATATAGGCCATTTGTATCCGGCGAGGAGATGCTACGCTTTGCGTCGCCCTTGTTTCGTTGGTGGTGGTGCCGCTGCAGGCATTATGTTTTCGGGTTGTCTGTCCGTCCCGCTTTCTAGTTACAAACCATTTGAGGTATGAACTTCAAACTGAGTGCTAGTATGTATCACCGTAGGAAGACCATCAGATTCGATTTTGTATCACCTAGGTCAAAGGTCATGGAGCTCAATTTTTTTGAATTTTAGGTGTTAGCCTTGTTAATTACGCTATATCCCAAGTAATATTTGAGGTATGAACTTCAAACTTAGTACCATTATCCCTATGTATCACAATAGGAAGACGATCTGATTAGATTTTGGGGAACGTAGGTCAAAGTTGAAAGGTCACAGCTGTTAGTTCTGAAATTCCAGGTCTTAAAGTGACCAGCAAATGAGCTGACATGTGTGTTTGCTTCGGAAAATATGACAATTTGTGTGAAGTGACCGTGGGCGTGTCTTCAGCCACGGTACATACCAATCAGCGGTGAGGAATAGCTAAACTCTATCTGACCTCCAGCTCTACATACATCCCGGTGTATGTTGATTGCAAGCTGTGTGTTGGTCAGTGGTCAGTGGCAGTGCCATAGTGTGTACTGCGTGTAATACACACACACACACACACTGACCTTATGTCAGAGGTGTCACTCAGAAATGTCAGCAGCCAAAGTGCAAATCCTTTCCAGCCGTTGGGTATAACTGAAAATAACGTGATATACACTTCAAACGGTTTATTATGATAAGACAACCTGCAAAGAGCCTATAAGGGTTAGAATGGGGCGGGGAGTGCCGTTTTTGCTCACATTTCTAGCGACCAGCCGTTTTTTAATCAGTTCAGTAGCTGTACTGTACATGCGTAGGCTTGTATCATGATCCTGAGACTTGTACAACGTCTATGAATGTGGTATCGGGGGAAGGTCGCTTAACTCTCGGCAGTTCGGGCAGTTCGGTCAACTTCGTATGATCTAATTTTATGGCCTTCAGTCCGATGCAAACACACATGGGATCCCAATTGCTAGTCCCTTTAAGAGTTGTTTACGCGATATCTAAAGAACCATTTGAGGTATGGACGTCAAACGTGATGCTAATTACCATAGGAAAACGATCTGATTAGATTTTGGGATATGTAGGTCAAAGGTGAAAGCTCATGGAGATAATTTTTTTTTTTTTTTTTTTTTTTCAGGTGTTAGCCTCGTTAATGTGATATCTCACGAACCATTTGAGGTATGAAATTCAAACTTACTACAAGTATGTATCACAATAAGATGATCTGATTATATTTTTTGTGTACGTAGGCCATAGGTCAAAGGTCATAGAGCTCAATTCTGAAATTGCAGGTTTTTGCCTCATTAACGTGATATCTTTACTATTTTTATTGTGAACTTCAAACTTGATACTTTTATGCATCACCATAGTCAGACGACGTGATAAGATTTAGTAGGTATAGTATGTCAAAGATCATAGGTCATAGAGGTCAATATGCATAAAGTTAAGAGTTGTTCAGTTTTGTGTCGTCATATCATCGTATATCTCAACTATTTTGTTTGCATTACTTCGGAAGAGATAAAGTGATCAAATTCTAGGGTTGTCAGGACAATGGTCAAATAGTTCAATTAACATGTATAGCAGGCTTTTTTGTTGTTGTTGGTTATTACACGATTTCAAGAACAGTTTGAGTCATGAACTTAACTGAATGTAGGCGGAGGCATATAGGACGCAGTTGCATTCATCTTGTTAAATATTGTGAAGCAATTATTTCAAAGTAATAGTAACCAAATTCCTCTTAAAACCTGAAAATTGAACGATGTGAGCTATTAACTTAACAAAATTTAGGCATATAGGAGACGCAGTCGCATTCATCTTGGTTAACCCTACATCAGATTAGGCGTGGAAGTTTCCGTTAACCTTTCATTGCCGCATTGGCACAATCGCAGGTGTGCTACAGGTGCACATCAGCATAATAATAGGAACCAATTATCAAAAGGACCTTGAAATTACCCCTTGTGACTAATATTGACCGGAAGTTTATATACAAATGGCAAACGTGGATTGTGCACACCACAAAAACCATTTCGTTTTCTACAGTTCGGCCTTTCAGTATTCATAATGTAGGATGGCACCGTCATTGTCCACATAACTATTCTTAAATTCACTAGACCTTTAGTACTCGAAGGTGGCCTAAGATTGCAATAACAAAAAACAACGTTAAAAATGGATTCTACGCCCCGCAAAGCGTCTATGAAGTAGAGGTAAAATACATCACAATCAGACGCGTAGTTCATGTGCAGTGTAACCTCTGGTCGTATCTTGGTCGTATCACAGGATCATTACGCGTTGGGTATCAGCGTGCAAATGCAGTTAGTACGTAGATCCGTTTACAAAGTAAGTTGTATTGTACTGCTAAATTTGTCTAACAGCAATTACTTTGGGATTTATGCAATTCATGTAAATTTATGCAAATGGCTCAAGGAAGCCCCATTGAACCTATACAACCCTGTTAGATCCGGCTTAGCAGTGTAGTAAATTAACGCAAAACCGTCATAACGCAAACCCATGATAAATTGACATCAAAATAGTTAATCGATTACTGGGAGATCACTCTCTGCGCTCCACTGTGCAAGAGAATTTGCACGCAAACACTATGAATGGAGAAGGCATGAACGATTCCATGATGCGTTCTCAATCTTTAAATTCACAGGGACGGCTGCAAAATACGATACTTTTAAAGACAAATTTATACTTGATCAATCTATCCTGGCCGAATAGGTGTGTCTTCATCAGAACGAAGTTCTGCTCTAGCCCGCTTCAAGGTGGATCAGGGATATTTTCTTGAAGCTAGCTTCAGTTTGCAATCGCGTCTTCATCAGACCGAAGTATCCCCACTTCGAGCTTAAGCCCGAAGTTGGTGCGCATGCGCACTTTAAGTGAACAAGCGCGGTTTTAAAATCTTACCCGCGCTCGCCCGACCAGCTATACAAACCCAAAATATATACGGTATCTCTCGACTACGCTGCCTTAATCATTAATGTACTTACGGAAGTGTATGTTGAACAAAAATAGGTGTAATTTCATTTTGCAGTATGATTCTTCCGGAAACTACAGTGGTCCTCAGCATGAGAAGGAGACGTCGAGAGGCGTACGTGCACTGTGTACAGCTCATGCACACAGCGCTAGCGCTAGCGCACAGCTGATGTTTACAAACAACACCATGAAACCGGAAATCGTGCTTCGATAGTTGGAGCACAGGTGCATGATGGGATCGGGCTTAACTTCGGGCTGATGAAGACGCTCGAGGAATAGCGGGCTAGAGCAGGCTGATTTTCGGTTAAGCGGGCTATTCTGAAGATAAGTCCAAGATGATGTGGGCTGACTTTTCGAGCGAAATAGCGGGCTAGAGCAGAGAATTAGCTGGCTATTCTCTGATCGGGCTAATTTACCGGATCAGCAATAGCGGGCTAGAGCAGCAACTTCGTTCTGATGAAGACGCACCTAATGTTATTTTACCATGGCGTTTTGCTATAAATCAATCAAAAGCATAATTCATCTTTTTTTGCAAGCAGCTGAAAAGAACGCCTGATAGATGCAATGACAGTCGTCATTGTCTCCCTTTTTCCTTATGTATTTCTTTGTTTTTCTTCCCTCTGTCTTCTTTTTTGTTCTTTATGTATTTTTTTGTTTTTCTTCTCTCTATCTTCTTTTAATATATTTATGTCTTCCTTTGTTTTTTCTCTCTGTCTTTTCCTTGTGTATTGCTTTGTTTTTCTCCTCTCTATCTTTTAAAAATTTCTTCATGTATTTCTTTGTTTTTTTTCTCTCTGGCCAAACCGTTATAAGGCTTTCGCGTCAATTTACTACACTGCTTAGTCCAACTTGTAAACTTATGGTTTGATGTGAAAGACTCATCCCTCTAGTCTTGTCTATCGAAAATTCATCTTTTTTTGCAAGCAGCTGAAAAGAACGCCTGATAGATGCAATGACAGTCGTCATTGTCTCCCTTTTTCCTTATGTATTTCTTTGTTTTTCTTCCCTCTGTCTTCTTTTTTGTTCTTTATGTATTTTTTTGTTTTTCTTCTCTCTATCTTCTTTTAATATATTTATGTCTTCCTTTGTTTTTTCTCTCTGTCTTTTCCTTGTGTATTGCTTTGTTTTTCTCCTCTCTATCTTTTAAAAATTTCTTCATGTATTTCTTTGTTTTTTTTCTCTCTGGCCAAACCGTTATAAGGCTTTCGCGTCAATTTACTACACTGCTTAGTCCAACTTGTAAACTTATGGTTTGATGTGAAAGACTCATCCCTCTAGTCTTGTCTATCGAAAATTCATCTTTTTTTGCAAGCAGCTGAAAAGAACGCCTGATAGATGCAATGACAGTCGTCATTGTCTCCCTTTTTCCTTATGTATTTCTTTGTTTTTCTTCCCTCTGTCTTCTTTTTTGTTCTTTATGTATTTTTTTGTTTTTCTTCTCTCTATCTTCTTTTAATATATTTATGTCTTCCTTTGTTTTTTCTCTCTGTCTTTTCCTTGTGTATTGCTTTGTTTTTCTCCTCTCTATCTTTTAAAAATTTCTTCATGTATTTCTTTGTTTTTTTTCTCTCTGGCCAAACCGTTATAAGGCTTTCGCGTCAATTTACTACACTGCTTAGTCCAACTTGTAAACTTATGGTTTGATGTGAAAGACTCATCCCTCTAGTCTTGTCTATCGAAAACCTAAAAATGACCTACTTGGACCGATTTCAGTGAGTACCCTGCATAAGTATCGCATTTATAGCCTTGATCTTGCTCAACTTTAGCACATAACACCAGGAAAAAGAGAAGCATCTTGCATAATCATGATGAAAGGTCATATCAACAGAAACAATTACATTTTTCTTTTTAACTTTTGCATTCATCTTCAGATATTCTAACCAAGTAATTGCCAGCAAGGAGAAGCAAATTTTTGCTTTCTTGCTATTAGTATCTTCCGTCAGATTTGCAATACATTCCTATTCCTGTTCATATTTTACTCAGCATCGAAAGGAAAGAGTTTTTTACTACACAAAAGGATTTGACAGATTAGTGAATTCCTATTTTAACAATCTGAAGTTTTCTTTTATCATCAAGCTTTTGCTTGGTATTTTGCAAGGTCGTCTTCTGCTAGCTTGAGCTCGTACTTTCGTCGGATAAATTTGCATCTTGAAATGTCCTCACCGCTTTTCTTTAAAGCTAATAGATTGATATATTTTGATATTGAATAGTTGATGATTCTCTCCAATCATTAAGAAATTGAGAAAGGTGAATTTAATCAGCCATAAAGCTGTTTAATCACACTTAATGGCAGTAAGGCGAATTGCTCTCTGCAGCAAAAAAAAAAAAAAAAAAAAAAAACTGTTAAGTTTTACTCTGCTTACACCTCAGCGCACTTACCGCTTTTGTGATATTTACCTCGAGGCATTTTTGAGCTGATGCTGGAGTTTATAAAGTACCTAAGTAAACTGTCAAACAATACCAGCTGCCACCCCGTACGCATGTCATAGCAAGAACCCAGGAGCAGCATATAACCTTTTACTTAAAGCGGAAATAAATGCTTGTTTTCTTATTCGGCCCATTTTTTTTTGGAAGCTGGAAGCGAAAGGTTCGATAAAGCATTTGCTCGAGGTCTTTACTATTCATTGTATAGATACTGCCCGATGCATTGACTCTTCACCCTCGTGGAGGCTTCATTCTTTCTCCTTACACCTAATTGTTTGCAATTGCTGCCATTCGCTGACGTATTTTTATCCAAAAGGGAAAAAGCTGAGAAGCAGTTAAGCAATGCATGTTCCAAAGGAGCAAATATACATCGACAGCATGCAGCGCTCTAAAAAAAAGAGAACTTCAGGGCTCAAACACGGCACTTTCACTTTATTTTATTACCTTTTTAGTTTTCCTTCTTTTCTTTTGTTTTTCTTTGTATCTCCCTTTTCTTATTAATTATATTTTTACACCCCAGCTAAACGAAGTTTGAAGGGGGTATAATTTATAAGAATCAGCGTACGGTCGGGCGGGTGGGCGGGCGGGCGGTCATTCGGACGGTCGGTCGGTCGGTCCGTTGCAAATCTTGCGCATCGAACTACTTCCTCATTTTTCGAGCAATGCTCTTGAAGTTCGCCACACACATTGGTCTTGGGATGAAGATGTGCAAGACATATTTCTTGAATGTGTCGGAAACTGCATTACCATTATAACGGCATATTATGGCAATAAATCAGGTTGAAATCTTGCGCAACGAACTACTTCCTCATTTTTCGAGCAATGCTCATGAAATTTGGCACACACATTTGTCTTTGGATGGAGATGTGCAAGACATATTTTTTGAATGTGTCGGAAACTGCGTTGCCATTGTAACAGCATATTATGGCAATAAATCAGTTTGAAATCTTGCGCATCGAACTACTTCCTCATTTTTGGAGCAATGCTCATGGAATTTGGCACACGCATTTGTCTTGGGATGGAGATGTGCAAGACATATTTTTTGAATGTGTCGGTACTGCGTTGCCATGGTAATGGCATATTATGGCAATAAATCAGTTTGAAATCTTGCACATCGAACTACTTCCTTTTTTTTGGAGCAATGCTCTTGAAGTTCGCCACACACATTGGTCTTGGGATGAAGATGTGCAAGACATATTTTTTGAATGTTTAGGAAACTGCGTTGCCATACTACTACCACCACTACCACCACTACTACTACTACTACTACTACTTCTACTACTTCTATTACTTCTACTACTATTACTACTACTACTACTACTACTACTACTACTTCTACTACTATTACTACCACTACTAATACTACTACTTCTACTACTACTACTACTACTTCTACTACTACTACTTCTATGGCAGTAAATCAGTTTGAAATCTTGCGCATCGAACTACTTCCTCATTTTTGGTGCAATGCTCATGGAATTTGGCACACGCATTTGTCTTGGGATGGAGATGTGCAAGACATATTTTTTGAATGTGTCGGTACTGCGTTGCCATGGTAATGGCATATTATGGCAATAAATCAGTTTCAAAACCTTCCACATCGAACTACTTCCTCATTTTTGGAGCAATGCTCTTGAAGTTCGCCACGCACATTGGTCTTGGGATGAAGATGTGCAAGACATATCTATTTAATGTGTCGGAAACTGCGTTGCCATGGTAATGGCATATTATGGCAATAAATCAGTTTGAAATCTTGAGCATTGAACTACTTCCTCATTTTTCGAGCAATGCTCATGAAATTTGGCACACACATTTGTCTTTGGATGGAGATGTGCAAGACATATTTTTTGAATGTGTCGGAAACTGCGTTGCCATTGTAACAGCATATTATGGCAATAAATCAGTTTGAAATCTTGCGCATCGAACTACTTCCTCATTTTTGGAGCAATGCTCATGGAATTTGGCACACGCATTTGTCTTGGGATGGAGATGTGCAAGACATATTTTTTGAATGTGTCGGTACTGCGTTGCCATGGTAATGGCATATTATGGCAATAAATCAGTTTGAAATCTTGCACATCGAACTACTTCCTTTTTTTTGGAGCAATGCTCTTGAAGTTCGCCACACACATTGGTCTTGGATGAAGATGTGCAAGACATATTTGTTGAATGTGTCGGAAACTGCGTTGCCATACTACTACCACCACTACCACCACTACTACTACTACTACTACTACTACTACTACTACTACTTCTACTACTATTACTACTACTACTACTACTACTACTACTACTACTTCTACTACTATTACTACCACTACTAATACTACTACTTCTACTACTACTACTACTACTTCTACTACTACTACTTCTATGGCAGTAAATCAGTTTGAAATCTTGCGCATCGAACTACTTCCTCATTTTTGGAGCAATGCTCATGGAATTTGGCACACGCATTTGTCTTGGGATGGAGATGTGCAAGACATATTTTTTGAATGTGTCGGTACTGCGTTGCCATGGTAATGGCATATTATGGCAATAAATCAGTTTCAAAACCTTCCACATCGAACTACTTCCTCATTTTTGGAGCAATGCTCTTGAAGTTCGCCACGCACATTGGTCTTGGGATGAAGATGTGCAAGACATATCTATTTAATGTGTCGGAAACTGCGTTGCCATGGTAATGGCATATTATGGCAATAAATCAGTTTGAAATCTTGCGCATCGAACTACTTCCTCATTTTTGGAGCAATGCTCATGGAATTTGGCACACGCATTTGTCTTGGGATGGAGATGTGCAAGACATATTTTTTGAATGTGTGGAAACTGCGTTGCTATGGTAACGACATATGGCAATAAAACGGGAAAATATTGCAGATCAAACCACTTCCTCATTTTTGGAGCAATGCTCAGGAAATTTGGTAGACACATTGGGGCGGGGGTATTAATCACCTTTAGTGATATTCTAGTTTTAATTGTTTTTTCTTGTCTTCATTTTCTTATATTTTTCTTTTGCTTTCTTCATTCCTCTTTCTTTCTCATCTCCTACTACTACATTACCATCAACTACTCCAGCTACTACTACGGTACCATCAAGTACTCCTGCTAGTACTACTAGACCAGCGACAACTTCAGGTTTGATTATTTTTGTTTTTGTTTTTTTACAGGCTGATGCAAAAGGGAAAAAATATGTGCGAAAGTGATAATTGGTTGGTCATGTTTTTCTTTGTTGTTGTGTTTTTCCAGAAAATATTTCAAGCCCCCCCCCCCCCCCAAAAAAAAAGAGAGAGAGGGGGGGAGGAATAATTGTTAAACAAATTAAAAGTTAATTTAAAAAAAAAATCACGAATAACAAAACATGCAGTGTGAACAAAAAGAAATACCTTATTCAAGCCCCAATATCTTAAAATGCAAGTTAAATTGCTGGATTGTATCTTAATAGTATGCTATTAGATACGTGTACAAAATAAAGACCAAATCTAGGTGAACGAAATGAATTCCATGCATCATCTTAGCAAAAAACATTCATCATCATTACTATTATTATTATTATTATCATTATTATTATTGTTGTTATTATTATTATTATTATCATTATTATTATCATTATTATTAGACGATATACATGTATAATACTTAATCATAATATTGGAACCAACGGAAACCTACATTTGATCCATGTGTCTTAAGTTTCTTTACATATGATTTGCAAAATCTTCATACATGCATATTCTTTTTAATTTATTAAAAGAAAAGAAGTCGCCTTGTCTGTAAAATGTTAAAGCTCCCAGACAGTCTTGGTAGCAAAAAAATACTGGCAGGAAACTTATCTAACATAGTCACATACTATTCTCCTTTTATCATAAGACACATGTACGAGATTATTTAACATTCCATTCACGATTTCGAACAATTTTTAGTGTCAATATCTGTAAGAAACGCTTGGTAACGGCTTTTCACTGCCTCACGCTAAGACCATATCCACCCGAAGGTTCCCCGCACAATAAACCCAGCGCTTCGCTCTGTGTGTAGCGTATTCTATAACACACAACAATCCCCATGTGCGTAATGTGTGTGGCCGTTGTTTGAATTTACATCCCCTCTTTTTGGGGCCAGGGATTTTCATTACTTTTCACCTCTCATTCGATAAATATTTCACTTGAGGAAAAAACTTCACAGCATCTTAGTTATGTTAGTGCCCTGCTATTTATTAAGTAAAATCAAAGAAATCTCACGAAAAGTTTTTGAGAGCTTCCCAAAACTATCTGTTACCTTTAACATTCGCTTGAATAATAAAGTTAACTACGGATGAATGTATTTCATTATGTGCATTTACTTTTTACCTCTTGGTATTTTTTCTTTTCTCAGGTGACTCTACTCCACCTGTTGTGGACTGCCCAGCACATCATTTCGAGATAGTTGTATGGGGTGCAACGTCTACACGGGTGTATTTTGATGAACCTACTGCAGTTGATGACAGTGGTTCAGTCTTTCTTGTTAACCAAACTCATTTCCGAGGAGATACGTTTCAGTTAAACATAACTGAGGTAACTTACGTATTCAGAGATGGCTCCAACAACATCGCAGCGCCATGCACGTTTCTCGTTCAGGTTTACCAAGGTAACCAGTAAATGATACTTGGATTATATTAGCCAATACTGCAAAACAATTACACACAAACAAATAAAAATAGGAAAAGGGTTCACCTAAACGGGAAATTAAGACGATTGGCAAAGTTGTCGTAAATGGATGTCATTTGAACTTTTTTTTTTCTGGAATGTAAAAAAAGTCTCACTTTCAGTGTAATCGTATGACAAAATTCTGTAGCATCGATGTAGAATTTGACAAATAGTATGAATGGAATAAGGTTTACGATTATTGTTACTTGTGTACCAAGAGTTTGCCACGTGAAATGGATAATTAATTTTGGATAAAGATAAGCTAGCCAACGCTATTCATTTTTGTTGTTGGGGGGGGGGGGGATAAAGAATATAGATATTCCTGCTGTGATTGGAACCTGAGAGAGAGAGAGAAAAAAAAAAACAACAGCCATATTCTATAAGAAATACTGGTATACAAACGGCACAGATAAGATAACTTGGAAGACTTTTCTTTTTTGCAGTTTGCGTGAAAGGTCAGATCCTATATTAAGAAAAAAAACATTACTAAGCTAACTAAAATGCTTCCTGGTTGTCAACTAGTTTTAGTTTGCGACTAGACACTATTCATAAGCTTAGTTGTGAGCTATATCTACATGTACTTTACGTGGCAACGAAATTAAAATTTTTATTCCCCAAAAAAAAGAACATTCTAACTCCACTTGACGAGGAAAGAAAAACGAGAGAAAAAAATAAAAAGAAAGATAAAATGAAAAAAGAGAGAAAAAAAGAGGAAAAAAGGAAACTGAGAAGAATAGATATAAAAGAAACAAATTCTAAGGAGAAAATAGGAAAAAGCAAATAAAGTGAAAAAGGGATAGAATGGAAGAAAAAGAGAAAGCATACACAAGGAAGGAAAATGGGGAATATTGAGCCTATAACTGATTATCAAATAGTTTATAAAACCCTTCACATTCATTGAAATAACAGGTATTCATCAGTGGCTGTGTACATTTCGGCAGATAAAGCATTGTAAAGCTCCTGGGGAAAAATCCTTTGGAAATCTGTCTGACAGAGCATTGTCTACGCATTCCTATCTTTCTACCAATGCCCATTTTATCCTCAAACACATAACTGCATTCTATATTTGGCAACTTAATTCTTCCTAACTTAATACTCGTTGCCATGGTTCTCAGTAAGTTTTTATGAAAAACAGTTTTGTTCTCGACGTCACATAAAAGGCTCTTTTGCTGTACGAAGAATATACTCTGCACTCTACATTCGTTTTCTATACTACCCACCTCAACACCAGCAGACACACATTGCCAAGTTCGTAACAAGCTGAGTTATTTTACCACTCTGGATTTTAGTCGCATACTAGTTTGTAACAAGCTTAGTGAAGTTTTATGAATAAATTGGCCCAGGTCAGCCGGTTATCTGAAATGTGCCTAGAATGCCAGTTAATAAACCTTTAGAAATAAGCCTGTACGCAAAGCATAATCTTGAAAGGGGGCTTATTTTTCACATTTTACATTTTACGCGCCCACACTGTATATATTTCATTCGGTACTTGATTTTTATTATTAGATGACGAGTGTGCATGCTACCCTTGCCGCAATGGAGGAACCTGTCAGAACATAGTAGGAGGTGGTTTTAACTGCACGTGCCCAGACAGCCACAAGGGAGAAACATGTAATGTAAAGAAAGGTGAAAATTTTATCACCCCTGTATATAGCTGCTTCTAAAGAAGAATATTTTTTTATTTAAGTAATATGCCTAATCATCATGAAACTGAAGATATAAAATAAAATAAGGTCTTTTGTTTCCCCTAATTTCTACAAGAAGAGAATACCATACATGATATTAGAAAAGAAAAGCATTTTGTTACGTTGTTTCTTATTACGTCCCTCTTATGTAGCCGGGTGCAGTTGGTTTCCCAGAGATCAAAGATCCCCAGTGATTTGTGAGCAGAAGTTTCATGATCATGGAAACCGTTTGAAATGTAACTGCACTGCTGGATTTAGAATGGAGCCCGTTTACTGCAACGATGGAAACCTGTTAAACGCAAATAAATTTGAAGACCTAATGGTAGAACAATCCCTCGTACCGACATGCACTGGTAAGTAAATGTTAAGGTTTCCAGAGTTACATTATTATTAGTAGTAGTAGTATTTTTTTTTTCTGGGGGAGGGGGGGGGGGATGGCTGTTTTGTGTGGAGAAACCAATGTAAAAATGAGCAAAGAGCTCCTTTAGAAAATAAAAACCCACACTTTATAACGCAAGTTATGGAATTTGTCGCGGTAGAATTATTTTGAAAATAACCAATAGGAGTCAAACTAAGTGTAAATGTAACACTATACAGTTTCCTGTTCAGGAGGTTAACAAGATACATGTATCGACATTGTCAAACTTTTTCTCAAGTGCGCTATATTTCACCGAGGCAGCAGATGAAATTGGTGAGGTTTCATTTGCGGTATTAATCGATCATTTGCATGAATTAACATTCATTGCGTAAAATCAGTGTATTGTCAAATACATACCTTGCTTGTAAGCCGATTCATCATTAAACAAAATTATCGTCAGTGTACTATAGAAAGTGAAAATGAGTACTCTTTGGCAACATAAAGCGATCACCTTTCAACCATTACAAATTGTATTGATAATAAGTATATTAATCTTTGTGTGACATTCGATCACTTTATGTAGAAACAAATGCAAATGAAAATCGGATGCTTACTCTCAGCTCCCAAGCTTTGTATGAAAGGTTTGATTAACGGGATTCGGTAACTTTGTGGAGGCTTGATTTAATAAATTGTTGAATTTTGATATCTGTCTTGTATACTGATGTTCAGACAAATAAATAGCCAGGCATAGAAAGGTTTTCAAATATAATTATAGTACTATTATTAAGACATCTATGACTGAATACTCCAATTTACGAAAGCGTATGGCCATACACTTTAGTCTTACACTGAGTCTATTGGGGAAAATGAGTCTGGCATTTCCGGTCACTTGCATATGTTTACTTTTTGAATGACATGGTGATATTGAAGTGTTTTTTTTTTCCTGGGCTACATTTTTTACACCATATTAAATACACTGACAGCATGTAAGGCCAGGCAGCTCAGATTTTATCAAGCCTCTACAAAGTTACCAAATAACTTTAAAATATAACATCCATAAAACCAATTTCTGAAGAAAAAAAAAGGGATATTTAATTCTCCTATATGGCAATATCGCTTGAGGAACGCAGCAAGACTTTTAGTTATGTTTAATTACCTGAATCCTTTTTTACTTTCCAATGGGAACTGTAGGCCTAACTCTTTGGAGTGTCAGCAGCGATGTATCTAAAGGGGGGGGGGGGGGGGGGGGGGGGGGGGGGGGCGTACTCCGGGTGGCACTGAGGGAGCGCAAAATAATCCCGCTTTAAAATAGAGAGAGAAAGGGGATAAAAGAAATAACAATTATGTCCTGATTATGCGCCCCATATCCAGTGTAAATTGCATACGAAGTAGCGTTTTTAAAGATGTTCAAAATGCTAAATTTTCTACCTAAAGCTCGGTCGTCTTGCTCCCTCGCACATATTTCTTTAGGATCTCGTAATTTCGCACCCCCAATATAGGATTTAGTTTATACATTTCGTTGTTTAAGTGTTGGAAATTCGAAATCCTCTAACTCCCTTTTGTTTTATCTTGAGAGCATAATTATACGTTCTATCAGGGTCTTGTTACATTCTGGGCCAAAATATAGAATAAAGATAGCATTTTTCAAAGTTCGAAAAAATATTTCCAACTTCCGTTTACTCTGTAAATTTCTCGATTTTTTTTTTTTTTTTTTTTTTTTTTTTTTGGGGGGGGGGGGGGGGGGGGGTTAATTATGCGTTCCGAATATAGAAATAATTTATTAGAATAGCGCTTTACAGTGTTCAATATTTGAAAGAAGATTCATATCTCGGTTGTTGTGCTCTTTTCCGACCTTGTTCTAAGGGTAAAACACATCAGATTTTTTTTTTTTTTTTTTTTCAGGTGAAAATTCAAAAATGTATACCGCTCAGCCGATGTGCTCCTTCGCTTGTTTTTCATCAAACTTGAAATCATGTTTATATGGTCGTGTACTTTCATAATTTAAAGCGGGAAATATATGGTTTGTACTTGTCGGTTGATAAGTTTGTGTGTGGGGAGGGGGGGGGGGGGCGCAATTTTATTGTATGCCCCGGACGCCACAATACCTAGATACGCTGCTTAGTGTCAGAGTGCCTGAAACTACTGAATGTTGAAGTCCAAAAACATGTTCATTCCGGTTATTTGCATAAATCTTACGTTTAAACACTGTCTTTTTGTGTGTGTGAAAGCCGACTTTTAAAAATTAAATCTTGTGTGATAGTACAATCAGATCAGTACATTTGCAAACCACCGTATACATAGATTAGACTACCAATAGCAATACATTTGCAAAATATCTAATTTTAGAAAATGAAGTCGAATATGCAAATAACCGGAATGAACATGTAGAGGTGTCGCAGTCGAGTGGTTTAAACACTTGACTGGAGATAGGAAGGTCGTGGATTCGAACCCCGGCACTACTGTCCTTTGGCAAGACATTAATCTACATTTGCCACTCTCCACCGGGTGTTAAATGGGTACCAGCAGGAATGAATTCCTTGAATGCTGTGAGCGCCGAAATCGGTAGCCTAGCTAGAGCCGCGGTAATATTGGAGCGCCTTGAGCACCATTCATGGTGGATATGAGCGCTATATAAATATCCATTATTATTATTATTATTATTATTATTATTATTATTATTATTATTATTATTATTATTATTATTATTATAAATCATCATTTTTAAAAACTGTTTCAGATTCTCGTTCACTCTGGACCTACTCGTTTCTGAATTTCATGGTGTATATTTCAACAATAAAGTTAAAAAATTTTGTTTCACCTGCTTAAACCCGCAAATTTACAACTGTTGAACTGTGAGAAATATTTCTTTTATCTTGAAATTTCGTTACAGATATCAACGAATGTCTAGAGCTCGAACCGTGTGAACACATATGTATTAACACAAGAGGGTCTTTCTACTGCCTTTGCAACCAAGGCTTTCTCCTTCAGCAAGATGGAAGAAGGTGTGAAGGTAAATGTATAACAAAACTAAGTTAACTGCTCTCACTAGCAATACTATAAGGCCGATGCGGGGATTTAAAAGAAAAAGTATTTTTCTAAATTCGGGTTCGTGCTGACTCGGCACTAAGGCAGACTCGGCATAGAACGGCATACAGGTTTCATGAGTTGAAGTGCAAACAGCACACCGGACTATAGCCATACGTTTGATTTTTAATAAAGTTTAATCTCTTAAAACTGCCAACATTACCTGTTTACTATTTCACATACTTCCATCAAATGATCTTGGAGATAGGTGTCTTAAAAGACGTATTTGCGATCGATTCAGCTCCTGGATAAAAAAAAACAGTGTCCACTCATTATTCCGTAGGAATTTACCTTATATGTTTATTTTAAGTATTGTTTTTTGTCTTTTCTTCACTCAATAACATCACTCTGTACTGTAACTTGAACGATGGTGTTACTATTCTACATAAATTATTTCCATCAAATAATCTTGAATTCGTTTGTTTTAAAAGACGTATTGCATGGAAAAAAAATGACTCGGGTATTTGGGATAGATTTTACTCTCTTCGATAACTCGGCCATGATTTCCGCCGACTGCGAGTTGGCCCTTGTGCTGCGGGCTAATTCGCAGGGCCTAAATAGTACACATGGTCGGCGAAACCCAGTAATACCTCATTGATTAAGGTCCAATATCTTTCTTTTTTTCACTCAGTAGCCATAGTAGCATCACTGTCTACTTCAACTTGAACAATAGTTCGGGGAGGGGGGAGGGGGTCATGATTTCCCTAATTATAACAGAAGTTTGATGACTATCGACTTCCAAATTTTGTCCCCCTTCAATTAATTTGAAATAAAATGCTTTTCTTTTCGATCTTTGTTTGGGCTAGTTCTACGTTTGGGGCTGTCCGTTGCCCGTTTTAAATACAATAGTGATTAAGCAGCATCGGCAATGTAATCGTTCGAAATGTAGCCCTTATGTTTCGCGGTAGGCTTTTACAGTGTAGGTGACTACGTCATGAAACTTATCGAAACATCTGATCTTACCCAAGAGTCATTCCATTATTCGTCATTTCCTTGCCATTTTGTTTGGTGTGCATTTTACCCATTTCATCAAGAATTTGTTTGTTTTCGATACTATAGGCATACATGTGTTTGAACTTAGTTTAAAAAAAATATTCTTTTACTGTGCAAATCATTATCTACCATAGATAACAATAATGAACTCATGGATCACATATTTCAACATTTCAATTAGATATTGACGAATGCTTGGAAAATACCCACTATTGCCATCGGCCTTCGAATGCCATATGCAGCAATGTCCCAGGTAGCTATTCGTGTACGTGCCCTGCAGGTTGGAGTGGAAATGGTTATCAGTGTTTTGGTAAGCATGTATATCAGTTTCATTTCAAGGTATTCATATATTTACAAAGCAAATGTAAATCCTGTATGTGCACATTCCACACAGTAAAGGTATTTGAAGAGGCCATTGATTTTCAATTTGTTTTCCAATACACATTACAATTGTTTTTGATTACCTTTTGGAAATATGTGACAAATATTCCTAAATTGCTGTCTGTCATAAAATGACATCCTAAAGGATGTTTTGAGAAATGCAAAAACTCAAAAGACCTTTCTTCTGAAAAATGTTTTTTTTTTGTTTTGTTTTGTTTTTCTTGCCGTTTTAACCATTTTGTAATGCTTTAGCGTAGCTTTTTTATCTTTTTTATTTTGCCTTCTCCTTGTGTTTGTGTGTGTGTGTGTGTGTGTGTGTGGTGTTGGGGGGGGGGGGGGTGTGCCTCTTTTTCTAGATAATAAGGGGTTTGAGATATGTATTGCTTGGAAATCAGTGTAAATGATTTATATTATACAAAGACACATTTTATAAATATATATACACGCCGAATTGTGTTTGTCATTTATTTATAAAAGCCTTTGATCTTCTTTATTTTATATATCTGTGTTCCGTTAGAAATCATATACAGCCCTTATGGACCTGACGTCGGAGACCAAGATATCGTGTCTACAAGATACTCCTTTATCTTCCTATTTTACGGGTTCTACTTCCGGTTGGACATCAGCTCGTTTACTTGGTGGACGTTGTATATGGATACTGGGTTTCCAATCGGATATGGAGAGTTTTATAGACGCATAACAGTTAGTAATATTCTGTGGACTGTAACGATGTGTGTGTGTGTTATAAACATACTTTTTATAGATGATGCCTTATGAATTTAATATTATTGAACGACCCAATCGTGATTAAGTTATATAAGTTTCAGGACATGTAATATACTAGTTCTGCTTCTAAAGATGTCCAACTGTTTTCAACATCACTTAGGTCAATATTTGTACACCATATACGAATATGAATTTTCCTGGAGTAAAACTGAGTGCAGTAATGATAATGCTGACACATCCAAACAGGCAATTAGCTCAATCAGTTCCTATGTCTATAATGGTTCAGACATCCCCGACGACATTAAATGGCAAATCATCAAAACCGAGTTTTACAACTTGATGTCTGTAATCATTTTTTAATACATACCAATTTGATGTTCATATGGCGAATTCTCTCACATACCAGTTGTTTCACATTTACGATGCGGCGATCGCCAATGTGATATTTCCCGTCGATCAGAAAATATGCCAATATTCGATTATGTGTCTGAACTATAGACATGAAAAATGAAAATAATTGTTGTGAATTTCAGGTATTTGGGTAAAGAAAAGGCATGACTTTCCAAAAAAAATAAAAATAATAACAGAGAAAAAAAATCTGAAGGAACTTCCGTCATTTCACTCGACTGACAAGCGGCCATAAATTGAAAGCCTATCGTGCCATGAATACACAACCAAATACGTGCATTGATGGATAATATACAGGTTAAACTTATCAGCGTAAATTTTAAAAAAAATTAAAACAGTTATCACCATGAAATAACTTAATACAGATTTAATGATTCAAAACAAAGTCATACCACAAAAAATATATTATCCAGTATTTCATAGTAAGAAAGATAACTCAAACAGAACTGAAAAAAGTACTTTATAGATGTTTAAAAAAAACAAAAAAAACAAAACAAAAAATAAATAAATTAAATTTAGAAAAAAAAAAAATAAAATCCGAAACTCATGTTTCATCGGTGATATTATTGATACCAAATTCGATGCAGTTTGTTTGATTCATTCAACATAAGCATATATTTTAAGTGTACCGTGCCTTAATTTAAAAAAAAAGACAAACTGTAATTTCAATCCCCCTGAAGAACTTTCTTTTTCACTTGCCCACATGTGTCTTTTCAAAAAACGACAAAATACCGTGACCAAATGATACATATTGAGGTCACGTTAATGAACTGAATTATTCAAGTAAAATTGGGGATCGTTTCCTACAGTTTGTGCAAACATACTTCCGAAAATGAAATAGGGTTCGTAATTCCAAAAATGAAATAGGGTTCTTAATTCCGAAAATGAAATAGGGTTCGTAATTCCGAAAATGAAAATGGGTTCATAATTCCGAAAATGAAAAATGGTTCATCATTCCGAAGGACCATTTTTCCGAAAATGCGATAGACCCATGTATCATTTTCGGAATTACGAACCTTCGGAATTATGAACCTTTTTTTTTTTCTTATTTTACGAGCCCTATTTCAACCTCGGAAGTAAGAACCTTATTTCATTTGTGAAATTACAAACCTTCGAAATGAATCCTCAGAATTATGAAACTTTTTAATTTTCTGATTTATGAACCCCTGGTATGGGAATTTTTGCTTGGCAATTATGAACCTTCGGAAAAAACCAGTCCCCCCCCCCCCCCCCCCCCCCCGTCCCCATCTCATTACAAACATATTCATTCTTAATTGTGATTTTCTACATTTATATTCAGGTTGATAGGAAAATATGCATTTGCATGTTGGTGATAAAAAAAAAAATGTATTTATACACATATAACACACATTAGTATACATATAACTTCATATATATATATGACGATTTTATTTGAACGAAATATGAAAGCAATAACTATACATAAAATTTAATGTCAAAAATATTAATTTTTTATCTTCATGGTATTTCTTTATCTCATAATGTTTTTATAAATCTATTGATTGAACTTAATGAAATTCTATATACATGTATAAAGTTTCGTTGAGAAGAAAACTTACAATGTTGTTGATATCTCAGTTTACCTCGTCTGGAATGGTACAATTTTCGCATACCTCGCCCTTTTACTCGATTCTTCAATACATCAATCCATCCTTATTCACTTGGAGAGACCAACGTTACGGGACTCCAGCCTTAGCAGTCTTCGGAACACAAGTTGATTTGGATCTTGGCGATCCCCATGTATACTATCAGGTATTTGAGAACACTGGCTTCTTTAATGTTTTCCCTTTGGGAATAATTATGTTTTATCTTATAAGGGTTAGGTTTAGGGATGCAGTTAGGTTTAAAATTTTGTTTGAGGTTATGCGTTTTGTTTGGTTCAGAATTTAAGCTAAAAAATTAGTGCAGGAAATGACCCTGGAGCGATGGTTGCCAGAGCATGTGTCGTACAACCAGAAACTCATAAGCTTTAAGACACTAGCATACCTTCCATCGTTCTAGCGCTCACATTTTTGTTGGTGTTCTAAAGTATATCTGCTGATAAACTGCGTCTGACCAAAATACGTCATGGATGAATGCCTATGTTCCTGAAAAAAACAAATGCTAATGAGCCTCGTGAACGTGCATATTAGACTTGTTCAAAAGTTGTTTGGAGTCTTATTGTGGTTGATATTTTAGATTTAGAATAAAGAAGAATGAGGCTTGATATGACATTTGAATGAATGAGGAAATGGGGGCATAGATAGCATTTAATGACATAGGTCCCCTCAGCGAGATCCTTAGATCTTTTTTTTCTAAACCCGAATTCAAAAGAAAAATGTCAGGATATAGTGCGGGGAGACAAAAAAAATAAAAAAATAAATAAAGAAAATAAATAAATAAAACAGACTTGAAAGGGGGATCGGGAAGGTATGATCTTGGATGGGGGCTTTCCATCCCTTTGCCATTACTCATCTGGGATCATAAGTTCTATCACGTATTCTGGCTAGATACGTTCCTGCAAACACTCTAACATGGGCCCATGAACATGATAAAGGTCTGCCATTTTTCTTCAAAATCCTATCTCACAGTAATTTATAATCTACTATCAGTACATCCGACCACCTATCTGTTACAGTATGCTATTATATCCTATAATTGCCCATAACCGAACATAAAATTATTTCACAAATAGCCTACCATACACCGCCTCCGTCCCCCGGGTTGCCGTATGAAACCCGTCACCCCGCCATGACACTTCCTCCTTCCTGTTCGCACCCTATACGAACAAGACGTGTTTTGTGATTGCTTCCTAAAATCCGTCGCCATCCGACGCAGATTACCAACAATCAGGCCAGTTCTTTCCATTTTCTATTCTTTTGATTGTTGTTTTAGGCTAGCAATTCGTTTTAGATACTTTGTATCGGCGGAAAAGGGGAAAATCAGGCTTTTGTTTCGGCTTTGTGCCGACTTCGTTTGAGTTGCGTTGCTTCACACACACTGTGTGTTGTATGCACCGCGGCTTCGGAGCGTGGCTTGTGCTGGCTCGATTCTCCCCTGTTCTGCTTTGCCTACCATTGTACGGCCTTCTGGTCGCTTTTGTTTAGATTTTTCTCCTCTCATTGGACATTTAGTAGTCCCGGGAGTTAGTTTTTTAGTGTTTTCCACCGTTTGGTTGAAATTGGAAACTTTGAGAAAATTTTTTTGTATGGCAGGCCAAATGCCGCCAGATTTGATTTTTCGCCTATGGCAAGCCGCCCTGTCCAAAATGCACATCATTTATGTAGACATGGGTTTCTGGGCTGTTTTGGTACATGTTTTAATTTCATGTTCTTTCCTAGGCGTTTGTAGCGCTCTGCCGTCAATGTAGATCTATCTTGTTGGCACAGCGCTCTTTAATTCCCGCCCCTTGTCTTGTACACAAATTTCTTTTTTGTTTACAATTGACTTGGTAATACATATTTTTTGTTTATATATATGTTCTGTGTCTAACTGAGTCCTTTCCCCTTACAGGTATGACTCTTAGATGTCAGGTCTGCCGCCGGGGATTGCCGGACTGGGACGTGCACGCGTGTTGTCCACTGCACAGGCGATGCACCCGTCCCGATCCCTGTGCGGTATGCTCCGTTTGGTCTGAGCCTACTTGGGCTCAGCTAGAGGCTTGGCTAACTTCCCACCCCCCGATCCAGAGGGCTCCTAAAGCCCTGGTCCCTTCCGCGGCCGCCAGGCCGCCGGATTTTGGGCTTCCCGCCCGGGATCCCCCTGTAGAGGGAGAGCCTTTACCGGCGCTTGCGCCGGAGGGTAGAGGGTCCGGCCCAGCCGACCCTCCCCTTGAGCTTCTCGCCTCCGGGGGCAGCGAGTCGGAGGAGGAGGAGTGCAGGCCATGGCGCCATGACCGGAGCTCTACCACCCGCTCTCCCCCCGGTCCTATCCAACTGACCCAGGGGTTAGAGAGCGCCGGGGAGCCGCTCCGAGCGTCCTCGCTCGTGAGAGCCGCCCCCGCCCCGGCCGCTCGCAGCACTGACCGCCTGGTCACTCCTGCTGCTAGAGCGGCTCCTAGCCATGGCCCTGTCCGCTCCCCCCCCCCCCCCCCCGGCCCGACCGGGCTGCCCGTGGGGTATGAGAGCGGGGGAGTAGCGGCTGCTACTTCTCAGCCGACTACCTCCCAGGTCTCCAGGGTTTTGAGCACCCGGACCTCTCGTAGGCCGGTAGCTACCACCCTTGGAGCTCTCCCGCCCCGCCTGGCTAGGCGGCGCCGGTCGAGGCTCCCGCCTGGGACTGGCAGCTCTACGAGGCTTCCTCCACCGGCACTCCGCCGGCGGGACAGCCCAGGGCTCGCCCCGGGCGACTCTTAAGAGGAAGAAGAAGTCCAGGAAGCGGTCCGCTTCTGCCCCATCGACTTCTCCCTCGGCAAAGAGGACTAAGAAGACGGGTAAGAAGAAGAAGAAGGTGGGCAAATCTCAGCCTAGCGAGGCCGAGCTCTTCGCTATGATGAGCCGGTTGGCTGAGAACCGCGGCTGGGCGTTTACAGGCCAGTCGGCTGACATGCCTGCAGCCGCTACTGCCCCCTCCTTACCCGCTACTGCGCCGGAAGGGCCGCTCCCCCGCCAGCGGGCGGGCGCGAGCCGCGCCCCGGCGGCGCTGGGTGCTCCGCCCGGGGAAGAGACTTTCCCTGCGCGGGCGGATGGTCGCCCGGTGCCTTTGTTTGACCAGACTACGGCCGCCGGTGGCCTAGGCCTCGTCTGCAGGCACAGCCCTTACGGATGAGTTCCCCCTGCTCCAGCGGGTTACTGCATCCCAGCCTCGGCTCCCCCGCCCTTCCCCGGGCCTGGTGACCCGAGCTCCGGCGGGTTATAGCGTGCCGCCAGCGGAGGTTCCCCTCCCGCTACCGACGCCTACCCCGCCCATGCCTCTCCTCTCTGAGCTGTATGAGTCTCCTACAGCGACCGAGTCCGAACCCTCTACTTCTGGGTGGGATTCGATGTCGGCCTCCTCAGCGGCGCCGTCCCTTACAGGGACTGAAGCCCCGCCTGGGTTGAGGCATCTCAGTGAGGAGGCGGAGGCCTTACTTCTTCGATACCTCGAAGAATTCTATACGGTTCGCCCGGACCCGGCGGAACAACAACCCCCGGCGTCCCGGCTGTTCCGAGGGGGAGCCGGGGCTCAGCCCGGTATCCCCCTCACGGCAGACTTCAAGGAGGAGTACGGGCGTATCGCCCGGGAGCCGCCCCCTAAGAGGGGCCTCGCCGGCCTGCGTCGGGCTTTTGCTTTTCAGCCCGCGGACATGGCCCGCTACCTCGAGCCCGAGACCCTCTCCCCGGAGCTCCTAGCTCTCGGGGATTATGTAGGCAGGGCCAATCCTCTCCGCCGTCGCGCCTTTCTTGAAGAAGATATGCGGTTGAACGCACTTGTCGGTCCTAGCAAGGTCCTCGATGCGTCTAGCGGCTTATGCCGGGGCGTTAACGAACCTGGCTGTACAGGCGGATGACCTCGGGTCTCCCCCGAGGACCGCCAGCTCTTGGACTCGCTCCTCATGTCCATCTCGGAGCATCTATGGAAGCAGTCCACGCGTACCGCACTCTTCACTACTCGCCGACGCCGGGACCTGACCCTCGAGGCCCTCGGGTTCCCGGTGAGGCAAAGGACGCAGCTCACGAGTGGGATGCCATTCGAAGGGCCGTTTCTTTTCTCTGGCCAGTTCGCGCCCCGCATCAAGGAGGCGCTAACCCGTTGCCAGCAGGCGCGAGAGTTAGCAGGTCAGCTGATATCAGTTCAGGCTCGAGCTAACCGTCCCCCGGGGATCGCCCCGCCGGCCACAGGCGTCGGCCCCCCAGCGTGTGACGGTGACTATGCCTCCCCCACAGACGACCCGCCGGGCCACAAACCGGGGGGCGCCGTAACCGCAGGGGTAGAGGCAAGCAGCGGGGGTCTACCCGCCCGGCCGACAAGGGCGCGGCGGCTTTTGACTCCTTGCCCCGAGCGCTTCAGGGCCCCCCCTCCGGGGTGGGCGGCCGCCTTCAGGCCTTCCAGCTGGCCTGGGCGGCCATAACGGACGACGCCTTCGTTCTCTCCGTTGTCGGCGGTGGCTTCTCCGTCGAGTTAGCCACCCCCCTGCCCGGAGGCGTCGTCCGTCTTCCATCCCCTCGCATGTCTCCGCTTCTGCGTCGAGCCATGGCGGCCGAGATCGCCGCCTTGCTTGCGAAGGGGGCGGTGGAAAGGACCCGCGATCATCCGCGGTTATGCCTTTCCCCCATATTCCTTGTCCCCAAGCGCTCGGGGAAGTTCCGTTTGATTCTAAATCTCAAGAGAATCAACCGACACATCAATACGGAGCACTTCCGTATGGAGACCCTGGCTTCCATACTCCCGTGCCTCAAGCCAGGCGATTGGGCAGTATCTATAGATCTGAAGGATGCCTATCATCACGTCCCCATCGCCCCAGCCTCCAGAGATCTGCTGGGCTTCGCGTTCGGGGGAAACGTGTACCGCTTCCGCGCCCTACCCTTCGGCCTGAAGCCCGCACCACGCCTATTCACCAGGCTTGTATCGTGCGTGGCGGCCTTCCTCCGGCAGCAAGGCCTGCGGGTCTTTTGCTACCTGGACGACTGGCTGCTGGTAGCCAGCTCCCAGGTCCTGCTCTCCCGCCAGTTGGCTTTTTTGTTGAGAACAGTGCAAGACCTGGGGTTCCTCGTAAACTGGGAGAAGTCGGAGCTCGTGCCCACGCAGTGCCCGACCTTCCTGGGTGCGGTGATCGATATCCCCCGGCAACTGGCACGTCCCAGCCCGGGAGCGGGTATCGACGATTACGGGCGCCGCCCGCCGTCTTCGGCTAAGGCGGCGGGTGCCAGCCAGGACCTGGCTTCAGTTCCTAGGGTTCCTGGCGAGCTTGGTCGATGTGCTGCCGGACTGCCGGCTGCACATGCGCCCGCTACAGATCCATCTTCTCAAGCACTACCGCCCGTCACGGGACCCCCTGACGAGGCCTGTGCCGCTACCTCCGGCCGTCCGCCTTCTCCTCTGGCGGTGGGGCCGCCCGGAGTTTCTGATCAGGGGCAACCCCCTGCAGCCCCCGCAGCCCTCCATCACAGTGACCACCGATGCCTCCCACATGGGATGGGGCGGACACTGTCAGGGCCTGCATGCATATGGGGACTGGTGCCTCTCGGCCACCCTCCCACATATCAATGTGCTGGAGTTTCAGGCTGTTGCCTTGTCACTCCTCCACTTTCTGCCGCTGATCCGCGGCCGGGCTGTGTTGATACGCACGGACAACATCACCGTTGCAGCATATATCAACAAACAGGGGGGCACCCATTCCACGCGCCTGAACGCCCTAGCGGCGGAGCTGTGGAGGTGGTGCCGACGCATGGGGGTCTTCCCCGTTGCGTCGTACATTCCGGGCCGGGACAATCTGATCGCAGACTTCTTGTCCCGGGGCCGGGTTCTCCCCTCGGAGTGGACGCTCCACCCGCAGGTCATGCATCTGCTGGTGCGCCAGCTTCCCCCACTAGATGTGGATCTGTTTGCCTCGGAGTTGAACGCACGGCTGCCGATGTACTGCACGAGGGTGCAGGACCCGGCAGCCTGGCGGATGGACGCCTTCTCCTTCCCGTGGAAGGGATTCCGGGGGTTATGCGTTTCCGCCATTCGCCCTCATTCCCCGCGTTCTGCGGAAGGTGAGGCAGGACCAAGCAACTCTCCTCCTCATAGCCCCGTGGTGGCCCAAGAGGACGTGGTTCCTCGAGTTGACGGGCCTACTGGTGGGGAATCCGAGGCTCCTTCCCGCTCGTCCGGACCTGATCTCCCAGCCAGTGTCGGGGACTCTGCACCCCCGACCGGCCACGCTCCACCTGACTGCCTGGCCATTGTCAGGGAATCTGGAGCTCAGGCGGGCCTTTCAGAGCGGGCTGCGACCTTCGTCGCTCGCAGCCGACGGGAGTCCACCCGGGAATCTTATAATTCCCGTTTGGCTGGATACTTTAGCTGGTGCGAATCACACGGGGTGGATCCCCGTTCTGCACCTCTAAGGGATGTCGCAGACTTTCTGATTTCCCTTTTCGATAAGGGCCTGACTGTCTCGACCATCCGTGGCTACCGTTCGGCAATTGCCGTTATCCACGCTGGGTTCGCGGATGGGGCCAGTGTCTCTACTGCCCCCTCCCTGACCGGCCTGGTCCGCGCTTTTTTCTGGAGCGCCCCCCGACTAGGAGATTGCTCCCGTCGTGGAGTCTCCCTCGGGTGCTGGAGGCCCTTGCCAGGGCGCCTTTTGAGCCCCTCGCTGAGGCCTCGCTTAGAGATGTAACCATTAAAGCGGTCTTTCTCTTGGCGATTGCCTCCGGCCAGCGTCGCAGTGCCTTGCACGCACTGTCGGCGGCGCCGGGGCATGTCCGTTGGGAACGCGCGGGGGTGCGCCTCATTCCCAACCCGTCCTATGTGGCGAAGAACCAGACTGCCAGCTCCCAACCGGTTGAGATTTTTATCCAACCGCTGTCCACCCTCTCGTCGGTGACGGAGGATAAAGTCTGGTGTCCGGTGCGCGCTCTCGAGTATTATTGGGCGCGCACTAAGGAACGCCGTTCTGGTGATCAGCTTTTCGTGATTACGAAAGAGCCTTTTTCACCGGCTTCGAGAGATACTATCTCGAAGTGGATCGTTGCCGCCATTCGTGCGGCCGGCCCCGATGCTCTCTCGCCTGGCGTGTCGCCCCGTGCACACGATGCCAGGGGGATCAGCGCATCTTGGGCTCTGTTCAACGGCGTGTCCGTAGAGGAGATTCAGAAGGCAGCTTATTGGCGCTCCCGAATTCCTTCATCTCCTTTTATCTCCGGGACATCCCCGCCGCAGTACCCTCGTTTTCTCGAGCAGCGCTACTGTCGGCCTCTCAGTCCCGCTAATACACCGCTCCTTCACCGCTAGACGCAGCCAAGCCTCCCGCTGAGTCCGTGTCGGTCTAGCATACTGTAACAGATAGGTGGTCGGATGTACTGATAGTAGATCATGAGGATCAGGAGTGATCCTCTTATCTACGAGGTACATACGACCACCTATCTGTGTCCCCCCCTCCTACCCCTCGCCTCGCAGTTGCGACATGTCTGCGTGTCCTGGTTGCGGGTGCTCTCTTGGTGTGTGGTTTCGGAGGAAGTGTCATGGCGGGTGACGGGTTTCATACGGCAACCCGGGGACGGAGGCGGTGTATGGTAGGCTATTTGTGAAATAATTTTATGTTCGGTTATGGGCAATTATAGGATATAATAGCATACTGTAACAGATAGGTGGTCGTATGTACCTCGTAGATAAGAGGATCACTCCTGATCCTCATGATGTGCCTCGTAAGTATTTTTAAACACCCACACTCACACGGGCGCACAAACAGTCATAACGTTGTGATAAACCGAAAGCTTTAAAAGGTTTGAAAAGCATTGGGCGCAAATCCAGGGGGGGGGGGGGGGGGGGGGGGAATGTGATAACGTTTTTTGTGTGTGTGTGTGTGTGTGTGTGCTCGTGTGAGAATTTGGAGGAAAACTAGACCCCAAATGAAAGGAGGGGAAATTAGTTTTATTGTTGAATTATAACAAAGGAGAGACGGGGGAACCTGGAACGTGGGTTAATATTGGACAAAACTAGTTCAACTTCCAACAGAATGAGGATGGTGCGGGGACTACCTCTAGCAGGGGCGGATCCAGGATTTTCTGAAAGAGGGGGCACAGTGCCGTAAAAGTACTCAGTAAAGGGGGCAAAATTTTGTATTGTGTACTTAAAGTATGCCAGTTGTGTTTCAAAGGGGATGGAGGGAGGCACGGGCCGGTTTCCCCCCTATGTAGATCCGCCACTGACCTCTAAAGATTTTACCCTATCCGGATCATCCTAAATGGGCTGTTTGATATCTTTAAATTTCTTTAATTTCCTATTTTTTAATGTGTTTTCATTTATTTTTCCTTTGCAAGAAATATTCGTAAAAAATTCAAGATACCAGTAATAAAAAAAAAAAAAAATGCCTAGAACGTACAACTGACAGTGTTTAAGAGCAATTAGCATTTTTTTTTTTTTTTTAATCAAACATATGCGTAATTATGATTTTTGTTCAATTTGGCCTTACATATACATGCGACTACAAGATTTCACGTAATCTTGCAAAAGATTGTCCGATTTTCAGATAGTCGATGTCGAAAGTGACACATGAAAAAAATAAAAAATGGTCGTTAAATAGGCCCATCGTGGCGCGATTTGCGGCAGTCAGGGGAAGTCGTGGACTTCTAACCGTCATAATAGGGTTAACCCGTTGACTACTGAAATCACACATTTCAATAGGCTTAAATACAGAGACAACTCGGTTAAACAACTTTATTAATATTCCTACAGTATAGTTCTTTATGGGTTGGTGGTACCTTTTGCGGTATGGAAATCACCGTGCATGGGCGTGATCTATGCCTAAATTCACATTAATAATGAAACATTGAATTTGTAAGATATGCCACTGTTAATTACAAACATCCATTTGCCCGTTTACCTCCCCTATAGGTGTATGATGGTAGGAGGTATCAAAGCTTGGCATTTCGTTCTGCTCGCGATGATGTCATATCAAGACTGCAGTCAGCAAGAACCTTGCCATCATCTGTGCTTCGATCGTATTCATTCCAGAGTTCCATCAGCTACATTGTAAAGATCACCTGGGTAAATGTCCGGCCACCAGGTTCAGTATTCGATGGCGAGGTATGTTACCAACTATTTACAACGAGAACATTTTATTACCGGCCCATATTCGCGAATTTCATATCTGAAGTTTCCCATGGGGACCTGAATTCCATTGCTGCCAATACATCAAAGAGATATGGGTATTTCCATAAAATAAGGGTCCCTATTTGTGACATTTTTTGGTGTACCGCTTACTTAAGGAACACAAAGGTTTTTGTGGCTCTGAGTGTAAGATGCCAGTCGTGGACTAAAACTGCAAAGCGATTCTGAGCATAACATATTGCATCTTCACTGTTAGAATAGTACTCAATCTTACTCCACTATTTGTCTCTACCCAGAGCCTCAAAAAACAGTGTGTTGCTTATGTAAGCGGGACACCAAGAATGTCACAAATTGGGACCCTTATTTGTGAAAATACTTATATACATACACGCATACGTTTTATTGCAAAAATCCAATAGAATATCACACCAGAAAGAAACTAGTTATAAACAAATAAAGAGTTAAAGGGCAGTCCAACCTTGATGATAAGATGACTTGTTTGAAAGCAGAAACAAGGTGGTGAAAGTTTGAAAGAAATCGGACAAGGAATAACAAATTCGAAGATGTTTGAAAAAAATGCCGGAGATCCTCAGTCTTATCTCCATTTTGTCGTACACTCAAATATCATTAATTTGCGGTTTTCTCCTACACGCTTTTTATTCGGGGCAGTAATCAAAAAAATATTGTAGATATAGCATATTGTTATAAGTCCTTATGAATGAGAGAAAAACAGATCCTAATGAGTAATACATTTTGAAGAAAAATATAACATTTTCGTCACTTTGTGTGTTGGAGCAAATGGCCGAGTTTTCCGTCACTGCATGACAGAGACATTAGCGATTCGGCCAGTTTGAATTTTCCCATTAAGTATGGTGATTACAACTTTCCAAAGTTCATTATTTATTGCTTGTCCGATTTCGTTCAAACTTTTCACCAATCTCCTTCTCTGATTTTCCCTCTTTCTTTCAGAACAACTAACCATAAAGGTTGGATTTCCCTTTAACCAATTAGTTATTGGGCATTTTTAAAGGTTATTTTTGAAAGAGTCAACAGAAGTGGAAGTATGGACGAAAAACAGGAGGGTATTTCATACTTTGGGGCCGTAATGATTCAAAGGCTACCCCCCCCCCCCTCCCCGCTTTTAAGCTGACACGTGGTAATCGGAGAAATGCACATGAAAATGAGTTGACCTGAGGCAGGAGCATGTAGACTAATACTAATCCAGACTCAGTACAAGAGTATTCCTTTGACAACAAAAAAACAAAAACAAAACAAAACAAAAGAAAACAAGAACAAAAAAACCGAGTCAATCAGGAAAAGGGCAATTACCCCAGAAGTCGTTTCATTTGATAAATGGCAACAGGAAAGTGACAGAATAACCAGCTAGTTGATTGCGGTCGACGAGGACCGTAATATCCCCAGACGGCTGGTTCCCCCTTTACGGAATATCCTCGTGAAACAAATATGGACACAATATATGATAGGGCTCTTATACTAAACTCGAAGAAAAAAAATGTTCGCTGGAAGTTTTATTGGGAAAGCTGTCTGAGTGATGTTGTTCTGCAACTGTGTATGATAGGCCTGTTCTACAGGTAATTCTTGGGAACACGGTTGTCACTCCTTCAAAAATAATTGCGAAGTCGCATTACCTCCCCTTTCTTTATTTTTTTTTCCATTTCAGATGAAATGAGACAGCATGTTTTTTGTTTTGTTTTTTTTTTTTCTTCTTCAAAATGCCTACCACATTCAGATATTAGATTTTAATTATGCAAAGTCATGTATAAGCTCTCCATTGTACAAATGGACCTATTTCGTCAGCGACTTAATTATTATATTGTCATTATATATTACCCCTAAATTTTAGTGTGTTAACAATCATTTTAGTTCCTATTTTGATCTGACGGTGCATAAAATACGTCTTAATTATGATATAGTCATATATATTACCCTAAATTTTACTGTGTTAGCAATCATTTAGGTTCCTACATTGATTTTATAAGGCATACAATCACGTATTTGGGGATAAAAGATATTAATGAAAGTCTCTTTATATTTTGCCCCCATCCCAGCTGAAGTTTAAAACGGACCGGGTAAATTTGCAAATTTCGTTTCTCTTCCCATCCCGACACACAACCACATCGCTGACACAAACTCGGCATTCGTTAATATTTACATATATAATAATATTACATCTGTACGTCTCTTACTCATTTTAATTCCCCTCCCGAATGGATAGACGAATACGTATCAAGCTATCTTGTTCACCAATGATGTGCACAGTGGAATACTCATCATGTTTCAAGAAGGAAGCATGCTGTGGAACCCTTACCCACAATTTACAGCGGCTCGAGTTGGATACAACATCAAAACAGAGTTTCGAAACGAGTTCCCCAGTGATTCGAGTGCATCTGTAAGATACTGGAGTTACCGACCAGATCAGTTGATAGGGACGACCGGTCTCCGAGGGAGATACGTCTACCGTCTCGATGCGAATCCTTCCGGTTTTGTCAACCCAGGATCATATTGCCTTAATTGGTATCTAAATGAGCCGCCATTGTCTTTCGTAAGCTTATTCAGGAGAAGGCCTTGCCCTCCGTCGTTGTTGCAGGCGATTGCGGATCCAAACTTTGTGCCGTGCAATTTTGCTTACTATAATCAAGCATTTGGAACATTCAACTACTTCCCCGATTTCAACCCACCGTGTAAGTATTGGCATTTTAGATTTGTTTGCTCTTAATAATTTTTCCCATGATCTGCAGAGCCTCAGAAGAAATGGATGCTGCGCCATGTTTTATAATCATTGACTGGATTTTTTCTTGATAGCATGTCCAAACTATAACATCAAACAATAGCTTGATCATGGTGCATATCTAAATGAGGGGGGGGGGGGGGCAGAGGTCACGAGCACTTGCCCACGTTACCATACCCGATTTTATTTTGCTGCATTTCGCAATCCCCCATTATTATTCTTTTCATATTTCTTAAAAACATTCGAACTTATAATTAGAGAGGTAACACAAATTGTATTGTTATCCTTTCCAAATTATAAACCAGTAGCAGTTACTTCTTATTTACCCTTAGCATCAACAGAAAATTATCACTTCTGGAAACGGATGCAGCCATTTAATACTCCATGCCATGATATGTCATGTATGTGCAGTTGATCGACTCATTATAGGCTAATGCAATCTTATAGTGTTCCCAAGATATTCATACAAGTAATATGAATGATAAAGCATATGGGACTTGATATTAAGCCATGCCACTTATTAATGTCATTCTATTCCGTCTCCTTCTCTTCCATTCATATTTACAGCCTCCTTTTACGAGACTCCATTCTATGTCTTTTCTATATTTCGCTTTACATTTATAATTCCAAATTTCCGAGCGACTCAATGCTACCAGGAGAGAAGGCCAGCAGGACCTGGGGGGGTCACGGTGCACCTATCGATTCACTCTCAGAAGGGGCTATGTCAGTTTCTGGGAGTCGAGCCACTACCAAAAAGTCATGCCACGCAATGCCCAGTGGGGAATAAGTAATACGGGTTATCGCTGGTGGTACAGCCACTTTCTGGAGTGGGTCTGTAAGTAGAGATTTCCAGATACTCTATGACTGTTCTACGAATAGATTTTAAAATAATATAAGTACATATTAAGTTTTTTACATGTAATTTTGCTGCTGTTTTTTTTTTTTTTTTCCTGATTGAGGTCACAAATATATACTACGAACCACATAATGGAAAGTGATGTGTGTGTGTGTGTATGTCAATAAGACGGAGCCCATAACTGACTTTATTATCTTTTCAATTTCTTTCAGATGCCGATGTCTTTCCGAGATATTACTGTTGCAGTCGTTCACAGTTTTGTTACCTTACGAACGAAGGAGGCCCCCGTCCAGCTCGTTGTTTTACATAAATCCAAGAATAGGTAAGTGCAAGAGAAAGTCGAATTCTGTTCATAGCTTTCGAATTGCAATGGCGTCTTCCGTCATTGTCTTGGTTCCGTTCACGTTCTGCATTCTTACTATTCTTCTTCTTCCACCGGAATCCTATTTCTTTTGCACGTAGTGCTTGTTATCACTCTTTAGGTACTTTCCAGATGTCCATTTCCATTGAAATTTCATATGCCTGTTCCTTGAAATTACATCTTGTTCACAGAATCACTTATGCATGACCGTCCAGGCACCATTTTGTCCATTTTGGGCCATTTTCATGCCTTTCTTTCTGTTTGCCTTTCTCCACTATTCACATTGGCGTAGACAGGTCCTTATACCTGGGGGGGGGGGGGGGGGGGGGTATGATTTCCCCGAAGGGCCAGATATATATATATATATATTATATATATATATGTGTGTGTGTGAGTGTGTGTGTGTGTGTGTGTACGTATATACGTATTTATAATATATATATATATATATTTATATATATTTATTATATATATATATATATGTGTGTGTGTGTGTGTGAGTGAGGGTGTGTAAACATGTGTATGGTTTTTCTCTTTACATATCAAAGATACAACTTTAGCATCATGCTTTGCAGTTTTGTAGAATGATTTGAAAATTGAGCGAGCGAGCGAACAATAGCAATTATATTGTGATCTCAAAATTTCACCACGAAAATTCATTTAATACGCTATACTTTTAATACGAGTGAGCGTAGCGAGCGAGCATTTGGGAATACTGGCTCTAAGTTACTTTGGATTAGGGTACATGTTATGGAAAAGGGAAACGTGGTACTTATCATGGGGGAAAAGGACACTTCAATTATTAGAAAAATAAATGAATGTGTAGAAAAGGTAGAAAAGGCAGTTCATCACCGGTGAAAAGGGGCACTTATAACACCTGAAAAGGGGCATTCATAAGAACGAAAAAATGTTCTTATATAAAGCAGAAAAATTAAATCAGTGTCTATATATTACAAAGAAAAAAAAAATGACTTGTTACATTAAAAGGAATAAAAGGGATTGAAAGGGGTAAAATGCTCTCGTTGAAATAGGAGCATTTATCAAATTTAAGGTGAGGGATGAGGTGTAATTATCAAAATGGGCACTTAAAAGAATATGGAACTGGGACTTACTCGAAAGAAAAATGATGGTACTTATCTGAAGTTAATGGGAAAAGAAGGGGCACTGTGCCCACATACAACGCCCGGAGCGGTGCTGCTGACCAGGCCTACATGTTATGACTGACATTTCATAATTCTTCTATGTATAGTTGGGTGATGATGACACAGGTCATCATCATCCTCAATAAATATTGGGTGTGATGTATTCCCTCGTTCTCCACTACATTCGATTCCACCACATTTCCACCACATTTCATTTCAGTTTTGCAGAATTGCATTATGAAGGAAAGTGACCGACTGAACCCTCTAAATCCAGAATAATTACATGTAATTTTAATCTAAATATTTTTTCTACATTGTGGCTTCGAAAAAAAAAAAAAATCACCTCTAAATATATTTGGGGATGGTAACACATGCAGACCCACCCCCCCCCACCCCCCCCCCCCCCCCCCCACCCCCCCTCCACCCCCCCCCCCCCCCCCCCCCACTTCAATTACAAACAAATTATACCTCCTTATCACTCCCGGATCAACACCCATGTTGTATAATTTGAAGTAGATGGTTTTCACTTTCTAGTGGTGTAAAACTATATCGGGAAAAATCAGAAGCCACGACAGCATTGTAGATAAATATTAATAAATTCATATCAATCTAAAATATTCTACACAGATACATAACATTTATATTGAAATAAAGAATATATAAAAAATAGAATTAATAGATATGATATATCATATTATATTTATCTACAACATAATATAGAAATGTATATTTTCCACCATTTTTTTTTTGTGGGGTGAAACCTGGGGGGGGGGGGGGAATGTTTGTACCACACCCCCCCCCCACCCGAAAAGTTTGGGGGGGATGCACACCCCCATCCCCCCGCTATCTACGCCCCTGACTATTCAGATGCTACAGACTTCTAGCAGGATGCTCTGGATAGTGCAAAGGCCCCCCCCCCCCCCCCCCCCCCCCCCCATTGCACCGCATGACATGCCCTTCAAAATTCCATTTTTATAATCTAAATCAAATCCAAACTCGGCGACATCAAGAATCGCTAGAGTTCTTGAAATAGTCCCGAATATGAAAAATTGCCATAACTTTATCATCTCAGTTCATTTTTTTCTCAAATTGTCATGTGCATTCATATTATCATTCACACATACCTGCTAAATTTCACGCATCAGTAGTCGCGGATGATATAAATAGCGCCAACTAAAGTTTTCAATAAGGCTGTCTTCTTGTGGTCGTACCTCCATCATGCCTGGCTAAACCCGTACCCTTTTACGTTCGCATTTTATTCGCCAATTTCATTAAGTGCGCCAGCCTCTCCATCTGTTATATATCACTGACTTTAATAATACACACACACACACACACACACACAAACCAAAAACAACAAAAAACAACAACAACAAAACGTCGCTGAGGACCATCGACTTTACCAGTCATTATGATGTCAAAATATTTTTAATTTAGGTTTTAGAGATACCCCCCCCCCCCCGACATCTTGCACAATGATGAAGTTTCTAGTAATTTTTTTTTTTCTCAGGGTGGATGTTCGGCGATCCCCACATTACAACTTTGGACGGAACTGGATATACATTCAACGGGCTTGGAGAGTACATTATGTTAGAGTACACAAATGAAGATCCTTTCCAGATACAGGCGAGAACAGGTAAAGCGTTGGATGAGGACGGGCAGGAGTTGAACACGGCGACAGTGTTTACCGGTTTTGCTGCCTCACATGGCACTACTACGGTGAGTTTTCCCCGTTTTAGATCAAGAAAATAGTTACAGTAAATATCAGTGAAGTCTTCCATAATCACAGGTCAACATGACAAGATTGCAATAGATTTCACAACCCATGTCGCTTTAGTATTGCTGCTCACAAGTCCAAAAACGATTAACAAAGCTCTTGATCGCACATTTTCTGTAACTGCATCTTAGGAATGGAGCAGTATGCGGGGTTTTGTTTGTTTGTTTTTTGTTTTTGTTTTTCTTTTGGGGTTTTTTTTTGTTCGTTTTTTGTTTGTTTGTTTGTTTTTTTTTTGTTTTTTTGTTTTTTGTTTTTTTTTTTTGGGGGGGGGGGGGGTGGTGGGGTTACCAAATTAGCAAATTCCACAAACCAATTTAGGAAATTCTTGTAAACCCATCTCTTCCCTAAAAAGTTCATACCCTCTTCATTTCTTTCAAACTTTATGCGTTTTGCAAATTTGATTTTACATTATGTATACTCAATATTAAACGCTGTGATAAAGATTTTCCATGACAAGTACTAATAGCTTGTAATTGATTTTTAAAAAAAAATCTTTAAAACTGACGGAAGTATATCGGGTACACAAATCTGTTATTAAGACCTTTGGGGGAAATGTTTAACAATAATGCAAATGCTCAAGTAGTTGTGGTGACGGGCTCCTCCAGTTGATATCTGAAAGATTTTTGTATCTTTCTTCTTATCCTACGAACATGTTCTTTGATTTTTTTTTCGACTTCTTTCACATCCAAAGAATAAATGAAATAAAATAAGAGCTTTGCCCAATTTATTTTTCGTGGCAGTCAAACAATTTCAAGTCGTTGGATGTCAAGATAACCATTTGATTAATAAATAATGCTTATCCTATTTTAACTCATTCAGCTTCAAGTGAACTTGAATGACGATCGAACTCAGATGATGATTACGGCCAATGGAACTGACATTGATATTGAAACTCTAAGAACAGGTAAAATATGTGGTATATTCAATATTTTTTTCCCTTTTGATTTCAACCTGTGCCTTTTTTCCTTAAAGATTTCTGCTGTTTAAGAAGCCAGTCGGACCGGATGACGACTTCTGTATAAATAAGGCTATAGGCATTTGAATGTCCTTTTTCTGGTAATATAATTTTGCAAATCAAATTTATGCAGAATGTTAAATAGTGAAAATAAATTACACCTGCCCAATTAAGAGACCGTAAGCTATCCACAGGTATGTTATTTGCATTAATTAATATAATACATATACACACACCCCCACACACACACAAGCAATTGCAGTTATATAGATGAAAATGTTACGAATTTAAGAGAAGAAAAGGCAGAATTTACAGAATAGGGAAGAATAGATGAAACGAAACAAAACAAAAAATAAGAAAGAAAGATAAGGAGATTAAATGGTAGGAAAAGGGCAAAAAGATTAATCCCACCTGGTTAGAGAAGGCCGAGATAGTGAATAAGGCGTTCCTCACCTTCCTGGCTGCATCTGACTGGAACTCATTCATGAGGACGCTAACATCCACATGTCAAAGAAGAAGGGTTACGCCTTGCGGAAGGTTCAATTCGGGGTTACCTATGATCCTACGAGTGAGCGTCTTGCCAAGTTCGTCATTTCAAGTGAGCGTCCTCATGAATGATTCCCAGTCAGATGCGGCCAAGAAGGAGAGAGAGGAACGGCTTATCCACTATCTCGGCTGCCTACAAATTGGTGGGATGACTATATGTTTAATATTTTCGTACCTTTTGATCTCTTTCTTTTTTTCTTTTCCTATCATTTTCCATTTTGTTCTCTTATTCTGTCTTTTCTTCTAATTATTATTTGTCTCCTCTCCTCTCTTTTTCATGCCCCTTTTCTGTTTCTAACTCTGCCATTCTTCTTTCTCTTTTTCTCTCTTTCCCCTTTCTGTCACCTTTTCTTTTTCTCTATTTCTCCCTCCCCCCCCCCCCTTTCTCCGCTTTACCTTTTTGCATCTCCTTGTTTCTTTTTGCCCTTTGCCCCTTTGACTTTTTTTTTCTCTCCGCAGTATCCATTAGCGCGATGCGCTTGGTGTAATGTGTTCCTATGTTGGATGCTTTTTGAATAAAGTTCATCTCCAACTGTCGTCTTATCTATTGGTATCTTGGTACATTGGTAGTTATTTTTCATTTTTTGAAATATATATATATATATATATATATATATATATATATATATGTATATGCCTGTTCATCTGTCATTGTTTGTATGTTTACATAACATGGAAGAGAAAGGAATGAAGAAGTTTTTTTGTATTATTGGACGTCAAAAGTAACATCTTGCAAATCATGCCCAGTTTAACCTTACTTTCACTTTTTAAATATAGATGGATATAACTCAAGTGATCTAAACTTCGAGCTTTCCTACAATTCGAACAGCACGAACACCACGGGTGGCGAGAGCGAAGACGTCGGCATCACGGCACTTTTCGGAAATCCGTTGATGAGTGATACAAGTTTCAAAATCGGTTTCCGACTCGGAGTCCTTGATATCACGGTGTTTGGGCCAGGCGAATACCAAGAGAACGGTGCAGGGCGAGGACTTCTGGGTAGGCTATGGAAGTGGCAAAGATTTTTTTTTTTTTTTTTTTTTTTTGACGGCACTTAGACAAGATATTTTAGCTGAATGGGTTATATAGTGCTTGTGACAAATCTAAACCTATTCACTTTCCTTTAAACATGCCATACAATATCTTTATCGTAGGCCTAAATCTTTCATCCTTCATACTTTTTTTTTTTTAATGAAAGAAAACTAACTTGGCCGTAACATGTCGTGAAATGTCAACAGTATCAGGCTTTTACTAAACTGTCGGTTCGCGACGTGGCGCGGCACGGCTCGCTGGGTAGAAATTTTCGATTATTTCTTTTTTGTTTGTATGGTATCTTTTTTTTTTTTGAGCAGCAAAAAAAAAAGGTGATTTTTTTTCCCCCGAACATTTTTAGAAATTTTATGTATTTATTTTTATTTTTATTTTTTTTTAGGGGGGGGGGGGGGGCAAAAGTCTTTTTTTAACCCATTTTTCAGGATGTTTCTTTTTAAAATAACAAACAATAATTTAAAAAAATGAAATAATCTAATCTCTAATCTAAAAGAAAATCACAGATGTAGAGATCTTGACCATACAGGCCCATTTTAGCATGGAGGGGTCTGACGCCTTTACCCGAATATCAACTTAGTTTAGTTTAGTTTAGTTTATTTTCCACACAAATCAATCAAATGCAAATTATACATTTTAAAAATACATTCTGGAATATTAAAAATAGATTACATAATTCAAGAACAGCTATGTCACAAAAATGAAAGAATCTGAAAATATAGAGAGTACATGCAATTTAAAGATTTACGTTCACGTATATATGGTGGAGGGGCCTAAAAAAAGCTAGGCTTGTTGTGGATGAGCCCCAGTTAATAAATAATTTACAGACATGTAGAAGAAAATAATAGTAGAAGGGAGGAAGGAGGAAAAGAAAGAAAGGGAAAGGAAGCTATAGGAAGGGAGGAACTGAACAGGAAAAGGAAAACATTATACAGAACAAGACAAAGATCACGAGAACGGGGACGCACGGGTACTTTTCAAGACAAGAAAGGATAGACAAACTAAATTGCAAGGGGATCTGCAAATGTTATTTCAATGTGAAGAATTTTAACACTACGTCGCAGCATAGTAAACATGGTAAATGAGGCAATATATATATAGAAGCCATGACGTAATCGTGAGTGTACACATGCACGTTAAATAAAGATATCAGAAATGTATCGAATGCATATCGGATGAATACAAGAGTATTATCAAGAAGTATTACAAATTACAATATGTTTTCAAAAGAAACATCTTTATTTTTCTTTTAAATACAAATGTACTTACAGATTTAGAGAGTTCCAGTATTTGGGACCGGAATCGACAACTGTATTGTAGGCAAATCGTGTTCTGGTTTTTGGAAGATGGTATGAAAATGCTTGACGTGTAGGATAGCTATGCAGTTGGTTGTTTTTTGTAAACATATATAAATGAGTGCCTGAGGTAAATCGTTATTGTTCAGTTGAAACATTAGGGAACCCAGCTGTAGACTAAACATATCGTGAACTTTTAGAATACGTCTTTCAAAGAAGAGAGGGTCGGTGTGAGCCCGTGTATGCGCTTTGAAAATGATACGTATTGCCCTTTTTTGTATTACCAAAATTTTGTCCAGCTGGAGTTTCGTCGAATTACCCCAGGCAAGAATACCATGATTTATATACGGTAGCAATAAAGTTGAATATAACATATACATAATTTGGGATGGAAACATAGACATCAGTTTGTACATTATACCAGTATTTCTAGATAATATCGAGCAAATATGATTTGTATTTTTTCATCAATAAAAAGTCCTAGGAATTTAGTTGACTGAACTCTACTTATCTGAACATTATTCAATGAAATATTACCAGGTAGAGTTGAAATAGATTTGCTAAATAGCATAAAATTAGTTTTGTCTAAGTTCAGTGAAAGCCTGTTAGCAAATATCCATTCACAAATACATTGCAGCTCAGAGTTAACAACCTCAAGAAGGGTTAGAGGGTTCTTGTGAGAAAAAAAACAACAAACACTTGAATCATCTGCGTATAGTATAAATGACAATGACTTTTCAGTTCCTAAAAGCAAGCGAGCATAACTTTTTAAAATTTTCGTAGAGAAAATGAATACAAGTTACATACTGAAGTTTCATAATTATTTGGGAACCTCGCTGCCCAAATATGTGGATATTCTGGCACCTCACTTCGCTGCCCGAATATAAAGTGGTGGTTGCCCGAATATCGGAACTTTGAAAATCCTCGGGGGGGGGGGGTGGGGGCGGGGGCTGCAGCCTATTGCCGAAGGGGGACGCCTTTTGCCCGAATATTAACTTTAATTGGCCAGTTTTTCCTTTTTCTTTCCTTCCCTTTTCCACTCCTTCTTTTCTTCCTATTTTTGTTTTCCTTTCCCTTTTTATTTTTTTCTTTTCTTTTTTTCTCCTCATTTCTATTTCCTCCTTTTTCCCTTTCCTCTTCCCTCTCCACTTTTTTTCACCCTCCTCTTTTTTAGCAGAGGTGGCCGACGGCAATTCTAGCGACGTCCTATGTTTACTTGTAGTAAAAAGAATGGGACGTCACAATATATTATGAAACGAGTAATAGAAAGTAAACCAGAAGAAAGAAAAACAGCTGAGCAGAAAGGAACACTAAATAATCATGATAGGAAATGGCAAAATGGAGATATTTACTGCTCTCGCTGGAAATCACATCTAAAGTACTTGTGGCGTGAAATGATGGAACCCGAAGATAAGATGTTTTGATAAAAAAATTGTCCCATTATAGCAAAATACAATTCTCTCTTATTAGTTTACCACTCATATTCAAGATCATGTTAAGCTCTTTTCTTCGATACTAAATCTGACATGATAGAACAAATACTAATGGAGTTATCGACAATTGTGTGATATTACGTGGAATTGCCCTTAACACTCCTGTGATAGTAACTTCATTACCGAAATTAAAAAAAAAAAATATGTACACACTTTAGTATAATTTCATTAATGTTAAGCTTTTTTTTTATTTATTATTATTTTTTTTAATGGAATTAAAATATTATCTGGTCATTCAGGGTTGTGTTCACGCTGTAATAAAGAATATCGTTTATAGAGGAAACATTAATTTAGTTTCACAAAATATATTTCAACTGTAGGCCGATATGCCTTTAACATCTTTATGACATGCTGGAAAGGTGTGATTTGAAGTCACCTTTGATAGATAGTACCCCCCCCCCCCCCATTAGAATCCAGTAGTGGCTACGCTTTGTGAGATAAATCAAACAGTACGTAAACGTTAGACCATGATTTAATCTCTTATGTGGCAAGGGGTTTCGCTAGTTTGAGATTTTACCAAAACGCAAATAGCACTCAACTTTTCAATCTCCTGCACTTCTTTAACCAGTTTCTTATGTTTAACAAAAAAAAAGTTTACAAAAGTTGTAGGAAACTTCATATCCTTTCTAATGATATCAAACATTATAACTTTAAACAATTTGATGTATCAAAATTATTGTAAAACAAAAGTGAGTTTCCTTTCAGTCCTTTACATTTTTGTTTCTCATTGGTTTACGATTGTTGAATGTAAAGGTGAGAGGAGATCATGTACAAAATCTGCAGTTTTCTTAAGAAATCACAATAGCAGCATATAATTCTGAGATATTTCGAGTGCTTGATTCGTGCTCTAAACATTGCTTTAAATTGGCCGTCATATACCGACTTATTGGTGGAGCAATGTGTGATTGAAAATAAATATTCTGTTTCACACACCGATACAGCAAGAATTAATCTTTCTCCCCCCTCTTGCATCTATGGAACGAAGGTTTGTGGAACGGCGACTCATCTGATGATTTTCTTCTTCGAGATGGTTCGACCCTTGAACCTGCAGAAGGCAAAAACCTCACAGAGGCGCAGATATTCATCTTTGGACAGTCTTGTATGTAGTAGTTATTACTAATCATTCCCATACTTCCCTAGTCATGAGGATTTCAGGAATTAGATGATTCGTTATTAATTGCAGCTGTTATGCTTCCTCAGAAGACATATGAAACATTCGCTAATGTGGCGAAAATTCACAAAGATATTTTTGATATCATTTTTTTTTTATTATGCCTTAATTCTTTGAGCATTTTACCAAATAACTTATACACTATCGTAACTGTATTGGTATTATTAGACCGTTCAGTAGATTCATTCACTACACCATCGTCACACATTCTCCACAGGATGGACTGCTGGTGCAGTGATTTGTTTGGTTGTGTTTAAAGGCGCTTCTCATTCAGTAAGAATATTTGCGCCAGTTTGTATAAAATTTATACACCTAGGTGGAGAAGGCAATGTCAATTAAGTTGATAAAAGTTCGGTAAAGGAGCTCTAAGCCATAATCCTTTAATCTCTATAGTGAAACACTGAGGCCACTTAACTGTGATAAACGTATTTATTCTGAATTTCAAGCTGCATATTTTAAAATGACACAATACTTTCTCCAGGGGCAATTACTGCCGAAGAGTCCTTGTTTAATTACGGCGACAAAACCTGGGTCGATTACAACGATCCCACCTTCACGCCCCCGTTTTTGGACGAGGTCATCGCTAATGCTACAGCGGAAAAGCTAGCTAATGCGACAGCGACATGCGGTGATGATCGAGCTTGCCTGTTTGACTATCTTGTTGTTGGGCCAGCTCTTGGTGCAGATTCTATGGCAACTGGACAACAAAGACTGGAAGAAAAGGAATCACTTGGTATTTATTCTTAAATGAAAATTCGTTGCGCAATACATTACCGGAAGTAATAACGAAATCATTGTTCTTGATCTTGATACTCGCATTAAAGTCAAGATTACAATTTTTGGAACTCTCGTTTTTATTTCGATCTTATAAGATAAAACGGATTATGAATTAATAAAGTCAAATTATTACAACCAGGCATTTTTTTTTTCTTTTGTGGAGGGGGGGGGGGGGTGAAAATTACGAATCTGAAATTGCAGGTGATAATCTTTTTACTAGTTTATGACATCCATGTTTCAAGCTAATGGTCCCTAAGGTCTATAATAATACACTTTGAATATATTTTGGTTGCGGCTAGCAAATTTTGAACATTAAATCAATATAGATTTTAAAACTAAATTATCGTCTTTTTTCTGCAGCCAATTTTCCTCCGGAATTTGAATCAGTCGTTGATAGAAGCTCAACATCTGCATTATCTGGGAATGACACTCTCTGCTTAATTGTTGGGGAATCGTATGCTCTACAATTCAACGCGAGCGACCCAAACAACGATACCGTTACATTTTCATTGAACGGGACAGTGCCAGACAGTGCTTCAATAGACGACGGTATGTATATTGTGAACAGAAATTTCACCTTCCAACTCCATTTCAATGATTTAGTCAAAACGGCCAACTACGGTGATAATGCATGGGAATGCACCTTCACGTCGTTATGTTATAATGGTAATTGTTGATGAAATGATTGGTTTTACCCCAAGCTTTAAGAGCTGATATTTTATCATTCACGCAAGATTACCCCACATATATTTATGTGTATAAAGATCAACCTTTATTGTCGTGATTATATAGATGCATGTAATATAAAGAACATACATTAATTGTGTGGGGTTTTTTTCTAAAGAAAATGCTCATGTATAGCTAGTAGATATTTTGAATGATGTCCACCTGCAAGCTTCCGGTTCTTACGAAGATTTCTTCAGTGAATTAAAAAAAAAACAAAGCGAAACAAACTAAAAATTTGATACACTTAAGGAACTGTTTTTCTTTAATTTTGAAGCATTCACCTTTTTTAGGAATTATGGCGCTTATATGAATACATGCAGTTTTTAGATGCATGAAAGCGTCAAAAGTGTCATGCAAAACAATTTTTTTTTTAATCTTTGCTATGGGGTGCTTAAATGATTAACCACATGCGGTTGCTGGCCAATCTAAGAGTTGTTGAGATGATTATCGACGTTGGTCAATTTTGTGCACGCTAATAAAAAATAATTTAAAAAGTATAATATATAACTCTTTAAATAACCTTTAACAGATGGTCTTCTAACCTGGACTCCTGAGAATACAGAAAGGGTGAATTTCGATGTCGTAGCAAGTGATGGTAAAGTTTCAAGCTCCTATCGTCTTATGGTCAAGATGTGTCGCTGTGAAAATAATGGTACCTGTGACTTCGAAACTGAAGCTGAAGGGGAAGACCTCGTTGGAAATCAATTTGCAGTAAGTAACTGATTATATCTAATTTCGGAGAGAATTTTGATTTTCATATCTGGTGATCTAAATTCCTTCCCCCAGACTTCCTTTGTTTTATCTAAGGTTTTTTTTTTTTTTTTTTCATTGGTTGTCAATATTCCTTTCTGAAATCAGCAAATGGCCTACCACGAATGAAAACAGATGAAATTTTTAAAAACGTGATCAAAGATAGACTTTTTAATTATACCACCCACACCACGCCCCCCCCCCCCCCCACACACACACACAAACTTTTATACTCAAATATCGTAAATGAAGCTGAAACTGATGTCGAAATGACCCTGGTCAGTAAGAACAAGGCGTGTATATTTATCAGGGTCTGCAAGAAGGGGCGTCGAGGGCACTTCTCAATAACTTTGGGATACATGTTCATCCATGAGCCTTTGTTTACGATTACTGTATTTGCCTATCGATCCTCAAGATGTAATCTCGACCCCGAGGTTTATTCATCTTTGTAATATATCTTCGGTGATGTAGGTTGTGACGTGTAACTGCACAGAAGGGTGGGATGGCGTACACTGTGAAACAGATGCAAACTCCTGTGAAGGAGATCCCTGCTTCGAAGGAGTCATTTGTTTCGATGATCCACCTCCTTCGACAGAGCCTAGATGTGGTGATTGTCCTCCAAACTATGTCGGTGACGGGCTAATGTGCTACGGTAAGTCGGAGAGCGTGACATTGATAACCGGTGTCGTATTTTCAATGTAAGGGAGAGCTATATCATACCGTATGATGTGTACGTATGAATATGCTCGCGCCTGTTTATAATAGGGCATCTGTGGGGTGTACCTGTTATGAAAGATCTCGTTATCGTTTTCGGTTAAATGTGGCTCAGGCTTTATTTACAGAATACTGTAGAAATTCGTCACGTATTTTTTTTTTTTTTTAATATTACGAAACTCTCGTTGCTTTTTTTAGAGACACCTGTGTATGCATATATGTATGTATGTATATATATATATATATATATACATATATTAATATATATATGCATATATATATATATATATATATATATGCATATACATACACACACCTACACACAGTGCGTCCAAGAAAAAAAATTAACATCCATAAAAAATCTACCCAAATAGATATTTCAAAATATTTGAGACAAAATTCCATGCCTGTGGATAGCTAAGGGTTTGGTCTAATGAATGACACCTTATGATCAGGCGATATTTTACGCCCGAGAGAGCAAAGGCCACTTTTCTGAAAAGGTGGAATATCCAGACTTGACAAGAATAGGTGTTTGCTGTGGCTGCTATCAGCAAAGTTGAGAATCATGAAAAGGCTTAGAATTGTTCTAATATTTTATTAATACGTATACACACACACATATATATATATATATATATGTATATATATATATATGTATATATATATGTATATATATATATGTATATATATATATATATATATATACATATATATATATATACACAGTGCGTCCCAGACAAAACGAAAACCTGAAATAAAGGGTTATTGTGACCACACTATGTGTTCTATGACAAAAATTATCTATTTTCCATAAACTAGGACTATTATACTTTTAAATGATATATTGATGGCATCCATGCGTACATGCTTTACAGAGCAGCAGCATTTTGAAAATGACATGTAAAACTCAGTTGTGCCAGATTGGGTAAAACCGTGAAAACGTTAGGATCACATGCAAACATAACCCACCGTGACTTTTAAAACCATATTGGAAAACTGTTTTCATCTGTTTCTTTCAATAATTAGGGTAATGATAACACCCTCATCATGAAATAAAGGATGGTCAATGTTTTGTCGATGTTGGGGGTAAAGAAAGGGCATGTTTTGTATTGAAATGGTACCTGCAATCTAAACAATTTTTTCTTGCATTTTCTGAACTGAAGTTTCTTTTGAGAACAAAGCAGACAGAAAGGTGATATTTTTCACAAAAGTAAAGTAAGTTACACTTTCCAATGCCAGATGGAAATGCAAGATAAAAAGGGCACATCAGGCAGAAAAAATATCAAGATTATGGCAATTTCCCACCTCATGAGGGGCACCTTTTCCATCACACGAATGGCACTTTTTCATCTGTTGAGGGATATTTATCGATTTTGGAAATTTTGTGGGCGTATACCCCTGCTACCACTGGAAATTAGTATTGACCCTTGTTGTTTGAATTTCTGATTGAATACATACCATCACACACGGGAATTTCAAGTACCATATCTCTTACAGCTGGTATTTCTGTTTAGTTATTTTCGCATGTTATACTAACGTCTTCACGGTTTTACCCTAATCCGGCACAACTGAGTTTTTACATGTCATTTTCAAAATACTGCTGCTCGGTATTAAAAGCATGTACGGATGGATGCCATCAAGGTATCATTTAGAAGCATGATACTTCTAGTTTATGGGAAAAAATTGTCATAGAGCACATAATGTGGTCACAATAACCTTTTGTTTTAGGGTTTCGTATTTTTTTTCTGGGACGCACTGTATATATATATATATATATATAATTATATATATATATATATATATATATATATATATGTGTGTGTGTGTGTGTGTGTGTGTGGGTGCGCGGGTGTGTGTGTGTGTGTGTGTGTGTAAACAGATATGGTGGAACGAAATGAAGCAGGTCACTCGGTGTATTTACGAGCTTTCGGCTTCTGGCCTTCTTCAAGTTCATGTGCTAATGAAACAAATAATAATAATAATAAGCACCTCAAGAAAACTAAAGACATCAGAACATAATTTGCTAGATCAAACAGAATGGAACAAACAATTATAATAAGCGGCTTAACAAAACTTAATAAAACAAAACAGAATTATCATAAAACTGGCAACATAACTCAACAGGAATGAGTGAAATCGAAGAGATGTTAATCGGCAGGAGTAAGTGAAATAGCGAAAAGGGAACTCAATAGGAACAAAAGTAAACAATTACCTGACTTTTAAGGTCTAAGCAAATGTATACTTTGTCTCATGTGTAATGTGTAGGTGTTCTGTGCAATATTAGATAATACGGCGGTTAGGTAGAGGGCGTGTACTATACAAGTAAGTAAATGGTTGCATGTGACGGGAACTTGATAAAAAGGGGGAAGGGGGCATCGTGAAGTTCTAGTGTTGAGGGGATTAGGCAAGACAATTTGGCTTTCGGAATATTAATTTGGTTTGTACTTTATTTATGCGTGCATCAGTCAAGTCAACTGCGTGCGTGTCGTAACATACCCAGGTAACAAACCAACGTTGGAGCAACGTTGAAAACTCGAAAGTCGTTGGACGTTGGAAAAACTTGTTGGAGCAACGTTAAAACGACGTTGGAAACTAGTTATTTGTAAAGTTGTTGGACAGTCAACAATGGCACAACGTTGACAACGTTGGAAACTCGTTTGTTGGAATATTGTTGCACAACTGACAATGACACAACGTTGGAAACTAGTTTGTTGGAGATTTGTTGGACAACTGACAATGACACAACGTTGGAAACTAGTTAGGTGGAGAGTTGTTGGACAGTCGACAATGACACAACATTGACAACGTTGGATACTAGTTTGTTGGAGAGTTGTTGGACAGTCGACAATAACACAACGTTGGACACTAGTTAGGTGGAGAGTTGTTGGACAGTCGAAGATGACACAACGTTGGAAAGTAGTTAGGTGGAGAGTTGTTGGACAGTCAACAATGGCACGACGTTGGAAAGTAGTTAGGTGGAGAGTTGTTGGACAGTCGACAATGACACAACGTTGGACACTAGTTAGGTGGAGAGTTGTTGGACAGTCGGCAATGACACAACGTTGGAAACTAGTTAGGTGGAGAGTTGTTGGACAGTCGGCAATGACACAACGTTGGAAACTAGTTAGGTGGAGAGTTGTTGGACACTCAACAATGGCACGACGTTGGAAAGTAGTTAGGTGGAGAGTTGTTGGACAGTCGACAATGACACAACGTTGGAAACTAGTTAAGTGGAGATTTGTTGGACAGTCGACGATAACACAACGTTAGAAAACTATTTTTTGGATATTTGTTGGACAACTGACAGTGACACAACGTTGGAAACTAGTTAGGTGGAGAGTTGTTGGACAGTCGACAATGACACAACATCAACAACGTTGGAAACTTGTTTGTTGGAGATTTGTTGGACGACTGACAATGACACAGCGTTGGATACTAGTTAGGTGGAGAGTTGTTGGACAGTCGACGATGACACAACGTTGGAAATTAGTTTGTTGGATATTTGTTGGAAAACTGAAAATGACACAACGTTGGAAACTAGTTAGGTGGAGAGTTGTTGGAAAGTCGACAATGACACAACATTGACAACGTTGGATACCAGTTTGTTGGAGAGTTGTTGGACAGTCGACAATGGCACAACGTTAGAAACTAGTTAGGTGGAGAGTTGGTGGACAGTCGACAATGGCACAACGTTAGAAACTAGTTAGGTGGAGAGTTGGTGGACAGTCGACAATGGCACAACGTTAGAAACTAGTTAGGTGGAGAGTTGTTGGACAGTCGACAATAACACAACGTTGGACACTAGTTAGGTGGAGAGTTGTTGGACAGTCGAAGATGACACAACGTTGGAAAGTAGTTAGGTGGAGAGTTGTTTGACAGTCAACAATGGCACGACGTTGGAAAGTAGTTAGGTGGAGAGTTGTTTGACACTCAACAATGGCACAACGTTGGAAAGTAGTTAGGTGGAGAGTTGTTGGACACTCAACAATGGCACGACGTTGGAAAGTAGTTAGGTGGAGAGTTGTTGGACAGTCGACAATGACACAACGTTGGAAACTAGTTAAGTGGAGATTTGTTGGATAGTCGACGATAACACAACGTTAGAAAACTATTTTTTTGGATATTTGTTGGACGACTAATAATGACACAACGTTGGAAACTAGTTTGTTGGTGATGTGAATCCTACGTTGGTCCAACGTTGGTCCAACGTTGGTACAACGTTATTCCAACGTTGGGCCAACATTGGATACATGCTGGATGTTTGTTGTAGGTGATATAAATCCAACGTTATTCCAACGTTGGGCCAACATTGGATACATGCTGGATATTTGTTGCAGGTGATGTAAATCAAACGTAAACACAACGTTGGATCAACGTTGGGCCATAAAAGACTTTGGTTTCATGAATATTCATGAACAATCATAAATGACCCAAATCTGTGGAAATCTATAGCTAAATTACATTAAATTTAAATATTTATGCAATGATTGCACTCTGAACTGTGCTGCAAAATGTATTTACATTAAATATCATGTTTTAGGCCTACATATTCATTCAAACATGTAATTATGAGGAGGTATTTTTAGATCTTAATTAGAAAATTGTAATCTTTAACCATTTTTAGCACGCACCATAATATAGTCCCTATATAAAGAAGTGGATACAAGCTTTCAGTACAAGGAGTAGGATAGGAGTAGGATAGGAGTAGGGTTAATGTAGGATAGCATTATAGGTGTAGGATAGGATAGGATATAGGCTACTAGATAATATATAAAATTAGTGTGATATATACTTCACTTGATATTATAATTATTTTCTTATTAAGACGGGTTTGCTAGACTGCGTTGGACCAACGTTGGACCAATGTTGGACCAACATTGGATGCATGTTGAATGTATGTTGTAGGTGATGTGAATCCAACGTTGGAGCAACGTTATATGGACGTGCACACACAACGCTGGTCCAACGTTGCTAGCCAACGTTGGAGCATTGTTGCCGGACAGCGTTGGATCAGCGTTGTAAACTTTGTTGGACTGACAATGTATGCGCATGCACTTCTATCGATGCTGCAACGTTGCCTGCCAACGTTGAAGCAACGTTGTAATGGATGTTCCACCCAACGTGGGACCAACGTTGGCAGACAGCGTTGGATCAGCGTTGTAAACTTCGTTGGACTGACAATGTATGCGCGTGCACTTCTATCGATGCTGCAACGTTGCCTGCCAACGTTGAAGCAACGTAATGGATGTTCCACCAAACGTGGGACCAACGTTGGCAGACAGCGTTGGATCAGCGTTGTAAACTTCGTTGGACTGACAATGTATGCGCGTGCACTTCTATCGATGCTGCAACGTTGCCTGCCAACGTTGAAGCAACGTTGTAATGGATGTTCCACCAAACGTTGGACCAACGTTGGCAGACAGCGTTGGATCAGCATTGTAAACTTTGTTGGACTGACGATGTATGCGCGTGCACTTCTATCGATGCTGCAACGGTGCTGGCCAACGTTGAAGCAACATTGGGAAAAAAATCACAACGTTGGTCCAACGTTGTTCCAACGTTGGCTTGTTACCTAGGTACATGTTCGTAAGGAGATATGGATTATGTAAAACAGGTGTAAAAAATATGTATTCTCACAGATACATATGTTTCATTTATTTCTATGAAGTTCCTTTTTCGTTATTTATTTCACTTACTCCTTCCGATTAAGATCTTTTCGATTCCACTTATTCCTGTCGATTTATGTTGCCAGCTTTCTGAAAATTCGGTTCTGTTGTCTTTAGTTTGTTTAGTTGCTTATTATTATTATTGTTTCATTTTATTTGATCTAGCAAATAAACTTGAAGAAGGCCAGGAGCAGAAAGCTTGTAAATAAACCGAGTGACCTTCTTCATTTCGTTCCATCATATCTGTTCACATATAAAAATTTAACATGGTTCAACCGAACGGTAGACACATCCACACCTCTCTCTTTATAAAAGCACAAAATGATGGCTGACATTTACATCGGAATATAATGTCAGCCATCATTTTGTATTTTCATATAGTCCTGATGAAGATCATTGATCGAATGCTTGACAAATAAAGGAGGACAATAAAAGCTACTACCGTCTCATAGTGACATTTCTTTCAATAAACCTTCCACTAAAACAACTTTGAATGACCACCAGCATTGTGTTCGAGGAACATTTCTTACAATATATATATATATATATATATATATATGTATATATATATGTATATATACATATATATGTATATATATATATGTATATGTACATATATATGTATATATATATATATATATACATATGCATATATGTGTATATATATATATATATATATATATATATACAGTGTGTCCCAGAAAAAACGAAACCGAGATTGATCGATGCATAATCATATCTTTATCACAATTATGATTAATAAGTGGCACATATTTGTAAAGCTTAGAGTCTCTTCTTTCCTGCGATACCACTCATATGATACATATTTCACGCATGAGTGAATAATAACAATGTGAAGTTGGGATGTCAAAAATTCATTTGGCCAACGATGTTTGAATTTTAAAAAGATAATCACATGTCTAAAAAATTCATTTTCCGCCCTTTCGTTTGACACCTTAATCTTGAAAAATGACCAACGGATGACAGAGATAACTAGAATTTAAATATTGATTGCATTTCGATGATCTTTAAAAATCCTTTGTTCCATAACTCCGCATCGGTTTTCCGCATGAATGGATGCGGAGAAAGTCATGGATGGTCTAAAAGCTTTCGAGTAGAAACCAATACTATCCCACCCTCCTCATCCTCATTGCCTATTATTACCACCACCCCCCCCCCCCCATCATGCCAATCTTTCCCGGAACCTCAAACCCTACACTCCCCCAAGTTCCCCCTCTCTTTTCCTCTCCCACTTTATGTGTGCAGTGTGTGTGTGTGTGTGTGGGTGTGGGTGTGGTTGTGCGCATGTACCCTTCATGCATTATGGGTACCAGGTCATGTTCACACACAGCAATTGAGGGACAGTTGGAAATTGAAGGACCGAAAGCCGGTGCTTCAATTTCAAATCATATTTTCGCATAATTATCCTACTTAAAACGTAAAAGAAATCATTTTGCCTGCTGAATCTTAAAATTAAGCCCAGAACATTACTTTGTAGCGAATATCTTTTTAAAAATCATTTGCTAAATTGCAAAATTTTTCGATTGTTTTTCGGTCCTTCAAATGCGGTGTGTACGTGTTTCGTGCGTGTCCGTCGTTTTGGACCTTATGAACACACACTTCTCTTAATTTCCTTTACTGGAATAGCGCCCTCTTGAGTTCTATATGTCGATACAAATTCTCTATTTGATTGCGAGGGCCATGTAGACACTGTCATAATTATCCTTTTATCAGACATCCTTCCTTGATCATCCAAGGAATTTTGAATAAACTATTAATGGTATTAATAGAAATATGAATATTAATAATCATAATTATATTATTAACAGTAAATGTAATCATGAATATTGCAAACATTCGAACTGAAATTGAATTTGCGCTTAGGAGAAAAGATTTTGGTTTTCCATTTTCCCATTATACATTTATACATTTTCCGAAACATATTTCTTGTTTTCTTTTTTTTTTTAAATGTTGTCCTGGCAATTAAATTATTTTAAAGTGTGTGTAAAGCCCTTGAGGGGCCAGCACATTTGGATGCGCTACATGCGCTTCGGGCAAAAGAACGTACTGAACTTTCATTACATACGCGATATTATTTCCAAAGTTATATTCTGGACATCACAATATTCTGCTTTCTTCTCATTGTTGCCATGGAAATGACATTATTTTTGAAGTGTGTGTAGCTTCACGTGTCTACCGTGCATTTGAAGGACCGACAAAATTGGTTGCGTTGTATACGTTTACTGAACGGGAGTTCTGAACTTTCATTAAATACGCGATATTATTTCCAAAGTTATATTCTGCACATCACAATATTCTGCTTTCTTCTCATTGTTGCCATGGAAATGACATTATTTTTGAAGTGTGTGTAGCTTCACGTGTCTACAGTGCATTTGAAGGACCGGCACAATTGGTTGCGTTGTATACGCTTCTAGTGAACGGGAGTTCTGAACTTTCATTACTTACGTGATATTTTATTTAAATACATCTTCTGCACATCACAATTTCCCACTCTCTTCTCATTGTTGCCATGGAAATGACATTATTTTTTAAGTGTGTTTGGCTTCACGTGTCTACAGTGCATTTGAAGGACCGACACAATTGGTTGTGTTGTATACGTTTTTACTAAACCGGAGTTCTGAACTTTCATTACATATGCGTGATATTATTTCCAAAGTTATATTCTGCACATAACAATTTTCTGCTTTCTTCTCATGTTTGCCATGAAAATAAAATTATTTTTAAAGTATGTGTAGCTTCACGTGTCTACCGTGCATTTGAAGGACCGACAAAATTGGTTGCGTTGTATACGTTTACTGAACGGGAGTTCTGAACTTTCATTAAATACGCGATATCATTTCCAAAGTTATATTCTGCACATCACAATATTCTGCTTTCTTCTCATTGTTGCCATGGAAATGACATTATTTTTGAAGTGTGTGTAGCTTCACGTGTCTACAGTGCATTTGAAGGACCGGCACAATTGGTTGCGTTGTATACGCTTCTAGTGAACGGGAGTTCTGAACTTTCATTACTTACGTGATATTTTATTTAAATACATCTTCTGCACATCACAATTTCCCACTCTCTTCTCATTGTTGCCATGGAAATGACATTATTTTTTAAGTGTGTTTGGCTTCACGTGTCTACAGTGCATTTGAAGGACCGACACAATTGGTTGTGTTGTATACGTTTTTACTAAACCGGAGTTCTGAACTTTCATTACATATGCGTGATATTATTTCCAAAGTTATATTCTGCACATAACAATTTTCTGCTTTCTTCTCATGTTTGCCATAAAAATGAAATTATTTTTAAAGTATGTGTAGCTTCACGTGTCTACCGTGCATTTGAAGGACCGACAAAATTGGTTGCGTTGTATACGTTTACTGAACGGGAGTTCTGAACTTTCATTAAATACGCGATATCATTTCCAAAGTTATATTCTGCACATCACAATATTCTGCTTTCTTCTCATTGTTGCCATGGAAATGACATTATTTTTGAAGTGTGTGTAGCTTCACGTGTCTACAGTGCATTTGAAGGACCGGCACAATTGGTTGCGTTGTATACGCTTCTAGTGAACGGGAGTTCTGAACTTTCATTACTTACGTGATATTTTATTTAAATACATCTTCTGCACATCACAATTTCCCACTCTCTTCTCATTGTTGCCATGGAAATGACATTATTTTTTAAGTGTGTTTGGCTTCACGTGTCTACAGTGCATTTGAAGGACCGACACAATTGGTTGTGTTGTATACGTTTTTACTAAACCGGAGTTCTGAACTTTCATTACATATGCGTGATATTATTTCCAAAGTTATATTCTGCACATAACAATTTTCTGCTTTCTTCTCATGTTTGCCATAAAAATGAAATTATTTTTAAAGTATGTGTAGCTTCACGTGTCTACCGTACATTTGAAGGACCGACAAAATTGGTTGCGTTGTATACGTTTACTGAACGGGAGTTCTGAACTTTCATTAAATACGCGATATTATTTCCAAAGTTATATTCTGCACATCACAATATTCTGCTTTCTTCTCATTGTTGCCATGGAAATGACATTATTTTTGAAGTGTGTGTAGCTTCACGTGTCTACAGTGCATTTGAAGGACCGGCACAATTGGTTGCGTTGTATACGCTTCTAGTGAACGGGAGTTCTGAACTTTCATTACTTACGTGATATTTTATTTAAATACATCTTCTGCACATCACAATTTCCCACTCTCTTCTCATTGTTGCCATGGAAATGACATTATTTTTTAAGTGTGTTTGGCTTCACGTGTCTACAGTGCATTTGAAGGACCGACACAATTGGTTGTGTTGTATACGTTTTTACTAAACCGGAGTTCTGAACTTTCATTACATATGCGTGATATTATTTCCAAAGTTATATTCTGCACATAACAATTTTCTGCTTTCTTCTCATGTTTGCCATAAAAATGAAATTATTTTTAAAGTATGTGTAGCTTCACGTGTCTACCGTACATTTGAAGGACCGACAAAATTGGTTGCGTTGTATACGTTTACTGAACGGGAGTTCTGAACTTTCATTAAATACGCGATATTATTTCCAAAGTTATATTCTGCACATCACAATATTCTGCTTTCTTCTCATTGTTGCCATGGAAATGACATTATTTTTGAAGTGTGTGTAGCTTCACGTGTCTACAGTGCATTTGAAGGACCGGCACAATTGGTTGCGTTGTATACGCCCCCCCCCCCACGTAATAATTCCTGAGATGTAAAAAAAAAAAAAAATAAATAAATAAGGATAAATGATGCAAAAATCGGGAAATGAAACCTTCCAAACAATGAAATACAATGGGTATTACACGATCAGACTTCAATTTCGCCGCGCGCTCCGCGCACAAATTCTCTTACTAGTATTTTCCGTGCTTCATGTATAACTGTGGAGACAGAGGCGGCGCTCCCGAGGGGGGAAGGGAGCGCAGTTCCCCCACTTTTTCAAATACCCAAATGTACTAAAAGCGACCTTTTTCTTTCTAACAAGCACCCTTCCCCTTCTGATAAGTGCCCTTTTCTCTCCTTCTGATCAGTGCCCCCTTTCCATATCTGATATTTGCCTCCTTAATTCTCTAATATGTGCAATCTTTCTCTTCTCATAAGTGCCCCCTTTCACCTCTTATAAGTGCCCGTTTTCACCTCTGATAAGTGCCCTTTCCTCTTCTGATAAATGCCCCCTTTTACATAATTATATTTCCCACTGTTTCTTACAAGGAGAGCCACATCTAGCTTCAAAGAATCGGCGCGGCTTCAGTAACAGCTACCCATATTACTACAACTACATTGTAAGACAGTGGGGCCGGATGCAAGAGGGGCACAATGCCTATCAACAACCCCCCCCCCCCCCCCCCCCCAAGCAAATTAAGGAATGCACATTCCGCTTGCTCGCTCTTATACTGAAATCAAGCAGATCGCATAAAGTATGTTGATTTGATATCGATGTAATCCTAAATCATTCGACATTCCCTCAAATTAATTTGCCGTTGCCATTTTCAATTCACTACATCGCTGTAAATAATGCACAAGCAAAGGACTTCAGCAGTAAAAAAAAATGTCTGAATTTCTTCGCTCGCTCGCATATGAATCATTAGACGATCACACACGACTGCATATTGGAGAAGCGGAAAAAGTGTCCATTTAGAACCACAATGAAAATGAAGAAGATGATGCTAAATGACGTTAATTAGAATGCAGGGTAATACCAATGTCACAAAATGGTCCTTTTTTTTTTTTTTTTTGCTTTATGTTCACCCCTTGTAGTTGCCCCCTTTCCCCCAAATGCCCTTTTTGCTGGTGCCCCCATTTTTTAAAGACGCTCCGCAGCCCCCTCCCCCTCTCCCCACAGCGTGGAGAAGCTGGTAGTTAAGAGGCGTTAAAAAATCATGTGCGAAATGAACATCGTTACGTTAGGCTATCTTGCCCCCCCCCCCCCCCATCCGAAAAACGGATCGACGCCCCTGCCGTTTCAGGCCACCGTGGACAAAACGGGATAAGCGTGAGACAACGCGATGGAACGGGACAGGCAAACTTGACGTTCCGTGATTGTCGTGGATGCCAGGACCTAACACAACTTGAATTAGGAGGGTGGGGGGGGGGGGGGATGGCCAAAATATCACGGCACACTACGTTTCGGGCAAACGAGGCTGCCCTGGCCGCCGGGGAACATAATGTAATGCTACGTTTACATTATGTTCCCGGCGGCCACGGCAGCCCCTTTTGCCCAAAACGTAGTGTGCCGTAATATTTTAGCCATTTCCCCCTCCTAATTCAAGTTGTGTTAGGTCCTGGCATCCACGGCAATCACGGCCTGTCAAGTTTGCCTGTCCCGTCCCATCGCGTTGTCTCACGTTCATCCCGTTTTGTCCACGGTGGCCTGAAACTCATCAAACCTTTCCCCACTACATGCCGTGGCCGCCGGGAACATAGTGTAAACGCAGCATACACGTAGCATCAGGTCCTGATATCCACGGCAATCACGGCCTGTCACGTTTGCCCGTCCCGTCCCGTCCCATCGCGTTTTCTCACGTCCATCCCGTTTTGTCCACGGTGGCCTGAAACGGGGCTGCAGTGGCCGCCGGGAACATAGTGTAAACGCAGCATTAGCCATAGCACTAAATGGATGCTGATGTCATGTTAGTCATGAGAAATAGAAATTCCTAAACAAGTGCGGGAGAGGGGGGGGGGGGGGGCAAAGGTTACTTTAGATTAAAAGTAATAAAGTTCACTTCTGGTCATGCAATTACCTTGTCAAAGAAACTGCATGTAGTGGGGAAAGGTTTGATGAGTAATGGTGCACACTCTTTGAAATTTCCAAAATAAGAAGAAAGTTATACTTGGCCTTTTTGTGTCATTTATGTATGATTAATGTTCTGTTGAATTGTAAACTTTGAAGGTAAAAATAAATCCTCTAACGTGGCAAAGAAAAAAAATGTCCACCATGTCTCCCCCACCCCCTCCCCCTATCTCCATCTCTTTCTCTCTCTCTTTCTCCCCCCCCTTTCTTTCTCTTTCTCTCTCTCTCTCCCTCTCTCTCTCTCTCTCTCTCTCTCTCACAATCCAGTCACACAGCCCCAAAGAAAGTAAGTCATTCGGGCTGAGATCTGGTGAGCTGGGAGGCCATTTGACGGGGTGGTTTGTTATGATGACTCTGCTGTCGAAGAGTTCTCACATGAAAGAAGTCATGTTTAAATTTCTATTCACTCTCATTGAGAGATTTGGTGAAAGAAACATAACAAAGAACATAAAAAGAAATGCAAATTGAACCATCGCGTTCCAAGGCAAGATTGCTGCATCCTTACAATTCTTGACCATTTATTCTGCGCAACTCGGTTTTGACATTGAATTTTAAACTCTTCTTGCTCGTCGCTGCGTGACCCTTTCGCATTGTATGAGGTATCAAAAGAAAGAAGAAAAAACTGAACTTTATTATGGTGCATATGATATTTCATGAACTGTTTCATACCACCGGAAAAATAACTGACCGTCTCGGTTTCCTTTTTCCTGGGACGCACTGTCTAAATCTATATTCTATAATTTTTGCTTTACAAATAACCGGACGACAAGCATATTCAGACAGATGTCACAAAAAAGTAACGTACTTTATTTTAAAATAAAAAAGGAAAACATACAAGGAGACACAAATGAACTTTCAAAACAAACTATAAAATGTTCATATAGGCTACAAGGTTGAATGCAGAAAGGATGAAGTGAACTTTTAAATAACAGAGTGATGCAGTCCAGAGTATAAGATATATATATCTTCTTTTTTTTTGGGGGGGGGGGGAGAAAACGGGATGGAAGATTTAAAAAGAAATATATGTTTTTTTCAAGTATCTCAGTCATACAATTTTCTATTCGTTGTTTACACAGTGCTGACACAAGATTGTGGTATTCAATAAAAAGCATCTTTGAAAGTCTGAAAAAAATCAATTAATCATATCAAAAGTTTATAGTTTGGCTACAAAGCATTAATACATGTACATACGTAAGATTCATCATGAATATCAATGTAAGAATGCTGTGCAAAGACTGGAGCACCAATTATGATATATTATTACGAAAATTAAGTATGAATTCTTTAGAGAATAGACGAAAATACCTCCGCCTTGTGTTTTATTTTATGCTTGTTAATGGTTCAATAGATAGGTGCACACCTGCAAACAGAATTGGAAGAAACGATCATAATCTAAAAGGATTCGGTAACTTTGTGGAGGCTTCATTTAATAAATTGTTGAATTTTGATATCTGACTACATCGACTGAGCAGATGTCAGCGGAGCAGTTGTCGCGGAGGAATTATCGCTCGATCGCATCAAATGTCGACGGAGCAATTGTCGCAGAAGCAATTGTCACATATATTCATTTTTTATCAACAGAGCAATTGTCGCGGAGCAACTGTCGCTCGATCGGAGCAAATGTCGGCGGAGCAATTGTCGCATATATTCATTTTTATCGATGGAGCAGTTGTCGCGGAGTAATTGTCGCTTGATCGGAGCAAATGTCGACGGAGCAAATGTCGCAGGGGCAATTGTCGCCGGAGCAAATGTCGGTTCCCCGCCCGCTATTGTCGACCACTGTCAATTCCGGATTATCGCTTCTGTCGACGATCGTCAACAGAAATCACGTACAAAAAATATAGCCTTTGAAATAATCCAGCATCTATGGATTTTCATAATGCACAGTGCAAAGGGTTAATTAGACGAAAGCAAGGGCTATCAGCTTTTAAAAGGGGCACTCATGTATGAGGTCAAAATGGCCACTTATCAGAACGTGAAAAGGGAACTTATTAGAAAGAAAAAAAGAGCAGTATACGAAGGAAAAGAGGCACTTATCAGCTATGAAAAGGGGCACTTCTCATAGATAAAAAAAGGACACTTTAAGGGTACTTGAAAAATTAGGGACACTGTGCCCCCGGTGTGCCGCCTCTGCTAGTTACTACATTCTCATGATTTTAGTAAAAAAAAAAAAAAGAGATATATATATATATATATATATATATATAAACTAAAAGGGGGGACCCAGGGAAATCATGTCCTTTCAGCAACATTTCTCTGTACAAAATAAAATGCAGAGCACTTTGTGATTCAGATTTAAAATGCCTATGTCGGGTCATTTGAACTCCCTTCAGCAAGTGCTTCTAAATTAGAAGTCAATTTCACATATACATGTACTTGGGTTGCCATAATGATGTATTATGTATTTGTTACCAGTGTTGTAGTCAAGGCCCAAACCCTCAAGGCCAAGGCATTGACTAGCAAGGCCAAGGTCAAGGCCAAGGCTTTGGCCCTCAAGGCCTATAGGCTAAGGCCAAGGCTTGAAACCTCAAGGCCAATGCCAAGGCCAAGGCATTGGTAAAGAAAGGAGGGGGGGGGGCATGGAACATAAAAAAGAGGTTCACATACAAATAAGAAGGCAGGCAGAGACGTCGCTGAACATCTTGAATGGGGGATGTGATACCCAAATTTGCTGACATATTTTAGGGTGTGACACCCTAATTTGCAGACAAAAATGCTGCAACCTAATCTGCTCCCCCCCCCCTCATATAATAATAAAAGAATATCGCAGATGCAGAAATCTTGATTATACGGGGCTAATTTTGACAAGGGACGGGCTGACCCTTTTGCCCAAATATCAGTTCTTCAGTTTGTAATTTTTTGGAGATCGCATAGCGAGCGATCAAATAAAAAAAAAATTGTTGTAAAATGTACAGAAGTTACATACGGAAGTTACATAATTATCCTGGAACCTCGCTATTCGAATATAAAGTGGTGGTTGGCCGAATATCAGAACTTTGACAATCCTAAAGGGGTGGGGGGGGGGGGGGAGAGAGAGTTGCAACCTATTCTGAAGGGGGACTCCTTTTGTCCGAACAATAACTTTCCAGTGTTTTTGTGAGCAAGCGAAGGAAGCGAGCAAAAAAAAGTGGCCAGTTTTTCCTTCTTTTTCGTTCCTTCCCTTTTCCTTTCACTCTTTTCTTTGGTTTTTCTTTTCCTTTACTTTGCCTTTTCATTTTCCCCCTTTTCAAAAGACCTGACGGAAAATATGTATTCATTTTCATACCCCCCCCCCCCTCCTTTTCATGACCTACTGTTTGTATATGTATTGTTGTCTTCCTGGACATAAATAGCTCGTAAAATACTTTTTAAAGGAATACATGTATATTATGGAGCAAAGCAACGAGAATTACATTTTTTCTCCCAATATTTTGAACCCTTTAACCCTTACTGGTACTGGGCTATTTGAAGCTCTTCTCCGACTGGGGAAGGGGATAAGAGGCCCCCCCCCCCCCTGATCTCTGCCGCGACATGACCGATCGGCGTTAAATTTTGCACTGACTTCGAAAATCACGTAAAGAGCACATGTCCATCATTATCTTTATGCAAATTATTATTTTTTTAAATCTAATCTTATAATTTATGCAAATTATATGCAGAAACATACATTTTGCATTATAATCAAGTAAATAAAGACCTTGCAAATAAAATTTTAATGCAAGAAGTTCTTTCTAAACCTTAAAACATTATTACATAAGAATTCTTATGTATTCTATTGTTTTTCGAATTTCATACTTCTTTGTTTTTCAGCTTTAACATTTTTATTGTTTATTTTCAGAGACCACTATATCAGAATGTTATCTGAAGCAATATTCAGTTAGAATAAATGAAAATTAAAGCTTAAAGAAGAAATCTTAGGTGATAAAGGAGAAAAATGGGAATATGTATTTAGTTTTGTACACAAAACTCAGAAATTCTCCGTTTTCAGGCTTACATGAGGTCACAAAAGGTCATGTGGGTCAGTGACATGACCGATTTTTCGTAAACAAGGTTTCAAAATATATGCAAGACTTGAAAGAAAACAGGCAGAAAGTGGCGTGGTGTGAAATGGAGCGGTTCGAAATGCACGGCAGACTTTGTCGAAGGGGGGGGGGGGCACCGAGCCTTTGACCGAATTCACAAAAAAAATGCAAATACTTTGTTCAAACTTAATATTTATATTCACAGAAAAGAAATGCAAGTACAATTGTTCCAGTCTTGACCTGTATTTCATACGGTACAACTGTCATCATCATCATCATGATCATCATGATCATCATTTTGTCGTATTAACCTAAATATTTGTAACATGAATTCATTTCCCAAATCTGTTATGATTAGATCTTGTATTAGCTAGAATGTACATGACTCCTGCACAAACAACCAAAATGTTTTAAAATTTTACTTGCAAAAATAGGAAAGTTCCATATGCCTTGAAAATGCCTTGAAAATGCCTTGAGATTTATAGGCTTGGAGCCCCTCAAGGCAAGGCCAAGGCATGCCAAAGGTAAAGGCATTCAAGTCCAAGGCCAAGGCATTGAAAAAACTGACCTTAAGGCGCCTTAAGGCCAAGGCCGAGCATCAAGGCACTACAACACTGTTACATGAACTGGATGGGATTGTATAGGTGTTATTTTAAGCATGATACACAGTAATGATCAATTATTTATTATTTATTTATTTATATTTATTATTCGTGTTTTATTTATGACATATAAAAAGCAATGTGGAGGGTAGTCCGATTCAGTTATGAAATTCCCCTTTTGGAAAGCTCGTTATAATTATGAAAGGACTTTTTTCACCACGAATAGGAATGATAGTAGGAAAGTAAGTAATTGTTAACATGATTGTTAATGAAATGACTGTTAAATTGTCTTTTTCTCCTTCATTACTGTTCATGATTCATTTCTCTTCCTTTTCCCTTTCTCCTTCTTCTCTTTCTCTCTCTCTCTGTCCATTTGATTGGGGGGAGGAGGGTACGTGCCCCACCCTCTACGCCGTAGTTACGCCACTGCCCATTTCTCCTTCTGTTTAATAGCGTGCGAAAAGTGCACCTTCTGTTTTTAGGTAAGTGTCCCTTTCCATTCGGGCAAGTGCCCTTTTTTCAAATTTGATTCAGGCCCATTTGATTTCTGATAAGTGCCACTTTTTCCTTAGTAAGTGCCATTTGTCCTTGCGACAATTGCCCTTTAACACTTCTGATAAGTGCCCCCTTCACCTTTATTACAGTAAGTGTCTTAAATTTCTCAAAAGATCAATATAATTATGATAACGGTTCTCATGCTCTTGATACCATTACAGTATCATTTCACTTCAAATATATTATATAGTGCAATTCTCCTTCTGATGAGTGTTCCCTTCAAATATAGATGCCCCTATACCTCTAAATAGCGCCCTTTTCTTTCTAGTGCCATTTTCCCCTCTTTTAGATATCCCTTTTCACCTATGGAAAGTGCCCTAAAATCAGTAAAAAAAAAATTTAAAAAAGAGCCAAAGAATCATTATAGGCTTATAACAGATTCCCTTGATACCAGTCTTGGATCAAGGATTTTTATTTTCTGACAATTTTCTGACATTCTCCTTCTGATGAGTGTTCCCTTCAAATATAGATGCCCCTATACCTCTGAATAGCGCCCCTTTTCTTTCTTGTGCCATTTTCCCCTCTTTTAGATATCCCTTTTCACCTCTGGAAAGTACCCTAAAATCATTTGAAAAAAAAAAAGAAGAAAGAAAGAAAACCAAAGAATCATATAGGCTTATAACAGATTCCCTTGATACCAGTCTTGGATCCAGGTTTTTTATTTTCTGACAAGCAAAAAAAAAAAAAGCATTAACACGTTTTTGGGGTGTACTGTTCTTCAGAAACTCTCTGACGTCAGCACTTCTAAAAAAAAATGGGGGGGGGGGGCGCAAGTGACAGTAGAGGTACCCATCATACATTCAACAATGTACATTTCTCTTTCAAAGGGGGGGGGGGGCGGGCCGGATGTGCCCCCCTGCCAAATTACGCCACTGCTTGATACTATTACATTGTGAGGCAGTGGAGCTGTGGGCAAGTGGGCACAGAGCCCCTAACTTTAATACGAACGAACGCTGCCCCTAAATTGAAGCAAGATGATATTTTTATATTTTTTGAAAGCTCGCTGGGTACGCTCGCTCGCTCAAATATTTCAAGCTCGAGACATCAAGTGTGTCGTAACCATAAAATCTGATATATTCCTCTAGTATGATCGTGGCGATGAGACCCCACAAATGCATTAAAATTTATAGCTTGGTCAATAAGGAAAACGAAGGGTTAATGGGTGAAAATAACATTCATATGGGAAAACTGAAAATGAATTTGCGGCAGCTTTAATGATAAAGTCGCTGTCAGCAAAAGAATACTTAGCATTTACTCTTGCTGGCTTCGGTCGCTCGCAAATGAGTAATCAAAGCAATATATACAACTGCAAAGTGTTTGTTATTATGTAAAGATAGATGAAAAATGATAATGACGAAAATCGTCTTTAATAGTGTTAAATAGAATGTAGGAGTAAACTAGGGACTCAAAATGGTATTTTTCCTTCCTTTTCACCAGTCCCCCTTTTCGCTGGTGCCTGCCCCCCACCCCCAATTTGCAAGACGCTCCGCCGCCCCTGAGTTGGAACCTAAAAAGTCCATAAGCCACATGGTTACAAAAAGAAATATTTTCAACAGAAAGGAAGATGAATTAAGATTGGAGGGAATTTATATCAGTCTCTCAGACAAAATAAAGAAGCATGGTAAAAAAATTGTCTGGACCAGATCCATAATAAAGGAGGTCTCAATAATTAGCACAATTTTGTATCTGAACTAAGGCAACACATGACTCGTAAAAAGAATCAGAACATCTAACATTGCAAAGAAAGATGTTATGATATAGAAATAATTTACTTCAAAGCATCCTGACATATTTTTTTTCTTCAACTATCTTTTCTCTGTGGTCCCTCAACTTGAGGAGGTGTGTACCGGTGATATGTACGAATTGACGTAAACCTCATTACTATGACACAAGTGGCGTTGAAAACGGTTCATTTCCGCTCCATTGCATGTCTTCGTAGCCTACATGTTTTTGGCAACATGTGACTAATACAAAAACGATGGTTGGATATATTTCTAAAGAAAGAATGGTAAAATATCAAATTGCTTCACTACAACTTTGGAACTTGGGGGCCGTATACTGGTAAAGCATGGCGACATACATTCATTTGGTCCCTCAAAGTAGGTGTGTGCCCGTGATCTGTAAGATTTCATGGAAAATTACATTACCATGACAACATGAGGCGTTAAAAAGACGTTGCGTGCTTTCCCAGTCATATTTTCTTACCTCACATGATTAATTTTGAAAAAGTGTTCTATTGATGACAATTTTTATTTTTCGGTCCCTGAATTGCACCTTGGATACATTTCGGTCCTTCAATGGCTGTGCTGGAATGTATCCAAAACCGGTCCCCCTATTACACCGTAGGCACGTATGTGCGTGTGTGGATGTGTGTTAGAGAGAGAGAGAGAGGATGTTTGTGTATGGTCCAATGATCTTTAGTTAGATTTAAGCAAACACCACTGCATAATCGTTTAACTTGCATGATCAAACCAGCTATCCCTCCCTCACTTATTTCCACTTCCATCCCCTACACCACTCGGAACACTAAAAACTCTTCATCCCTCATGTACACTTCCATTCTCTCCCTCCGTATATTTGTAGGTGTGTGTGAGTGTGTGTGTGTTGATGTTATGGCTGTTTGTTTATCTAATTAATAAGTCGTAAACTCGGCATACCCGTCAACACTCTCAGTACAAAATAACTTTATTTTCCATGAATGTCATTCATAAATGAAGACCTTCTTCATGATCAATGAGCGTTTATCATTTTGGAGACGTTTTATACTGACCACTCCATTTTGTTGACGATCAACCACGCATGCAGTCTTTTGTCTTCTTTGTTCACTGCTATGGCAGGCAGCGAGTACAACGAATTCATTCATTATGGAAATGCAAGCATCACTTTAAACAAACAGAACTTACTCATTCCTGGCTCATTTTTATCCATTGAGGTGTCAAATTAAAGAGAAGAAAATTATCTATTAAGGAGTATTAATTTCATATTGCAATGATAAATATGTTTTCTAATATATTACTTGGAATTCTAGGTATCGTTGTGCAGTGGACTTTTTGGAAGCCCTGTTTCATATTGTTCTCATTCACTCATGCGTGAAGCAAGTGTCATAGAATTAGTACGTGATGAAAGAAGAGGGACTAAGCGTTAAAAATATGTATTGATTATTGATCATAATTATGATTAAAATATAATAATTCATCGATACATCTCGGTTTCGTTTTTTCTGGGACACACTGTATATATATGTATATACATGTATATGCAGTTCAAAAACTTCTGCGACGGAGATTAAAATGGAGAGAGACACAGAATAAATCACTCTGGAGTGATTTATTCTCTGTGTGTGTGTGTGTTTGTCTCTCTCTCTCTCTCTCTATATATATATATTGTAATGATAGAGCATCTGCAGATTTATTATCGATGTCAAAAGGTTGCTGGCTTATTGTAATAATTCATGGAGCTCCTTTTTCTACATGCCTTCTAATGAAGCTACGTTCCGTTAGGACCTGCGACAGCATGCGCCAAGTCTTCGACTGGTGATTGCAGGCTGTCTTGATGTGGTTTCCTACACGTGTCAGGTGGCTGCGTGTAGGTTCTTGACGAATGGGAGGCTTTGATTTTTTTTTTTAAACCTCGCTGCCATATAACTTATCACAGATTACCGCAGTCAGATATTTAGTTGTCTTACGACAGTGCATCGAGTCTTTGATATAACTAACATTTTAGGCGGCTGAAAGGCCTATTTGCAATCCTAATCAATTGACAAGATGGGATCCACTCGCTATTCATAAGGACCGCTATTCATAGAAAACCGCTATTCATTTAACATGCGTTATGAATAGCGGTCCTTATGAATAGTTAGGAAGAGTGGTCCCTATGAAAGGAAGTCCTTATGAATAGCGAGGTAATTTGTCTATGGTTTGCTCGCTATGTAGAATCAGGACAGCTATTCATACAAAACCGTTATTCATTTAGTCACGCGTTATGGATAACGGTCCTTATGAATAAGTGGTCCTTATAAATAGCAAGGTTACCCCAGGTTATAATACTTGGACACCATTTCAATGTACCGTTCATGTACAACGGTTTATCATTGTAATCATTGTGAAATACTCTCACTGATGAAAATTTATTTACCATATTGTGGGTCTTTGAATTTTTAATTTACACAGATGTCAACGAATGTGTGAACGCTACACTGAACGCCTGTGATCAGGAGTGCCAAAATACGCAAGGATCTTATGAGTGTTTGTGTGGATCTGGTTATGTATTGGCTGTCGATTTACGCTCATGTGACGGTAACATAAATGATATATATGTGTATATATATATATATATATATATATATATATATATATAAATATATATATACATATATATATATGTTTTATAAATGTAAGAAATGAAAATGAGAGAATAATGGTTGCGTAGCTTAAATCAAAGTTCCCCAGAGCTGTCCTCCCTTTTTGAAATTATTGCAAAGGTTGAAAAAATGTCTCCGCCGGGAATCGAAACCCTAACCACTAGACCACGGAGGCGGGCCAGTGATTTCGGCGACACCAGATTCAATTGGCCGACAGATTAACAAATCTTCTACCTTATTAATTAATTCCTTTATAATTCAATTATAATTATTTCCACGAGAGTTGCCAAAGCTGTTGTAATGTTATTTCTTTACGATTATATATGTTTGTATATATATATATATATATATATATATATATTCCCCCCCCCCCCCAATATAATATACACACACAGGGTGTTGGGGTGTTCCTACGTTCGTGCGTGAAGCTTCAAATATTTGCAAAGTCTTGAATTTGAAACAGAAACTATATTGATGAACTTTATTATATTACAATGATAAAAGGCAAGCCTTTTAGAATACAAATCGTATAGGGAGCGTTGAAAGACGTCGTGTTGGTAGACATCATGACAGAGAGACAACATGAAAGTAAGGGTTGGCAGTTGCCGCACATTTCTGAAAAAAGGACAGCAAGGTGACTCCCGTCGATTTCAAAGCAGCACCATTAACTCTTTGTGTTCCACTCAAATTATCTCCTTGTTGCACTTCGTCTTTGTCATGGGATATTTTACCAAAGACTTAAGTGTGGCTTAAATGTATCCAATTTAAAACATATATACAGGTGTTGAAAGCCTTGTGAGGAAGGTAATCAGGACCTGAAATCGGTATTTTTTTTAAAGCTTTGGTGTTGCACAAAGCAATCCGTCCTTTCACAGAGGCCTCTTTTTGTGCTGATCATCACGCTTAGCGAACGAACGATCTTGCCAGTGAGCACTAGTGGCACATGATTACAGAGCAAAGAGGAAAAAATATCAAAGAACTTCAATCTAAATTTAAAGTACTTGTCGTACATAACCTAATGCAGTTAGTGCATATTTTTTTCTTTGTCCTGTTATTTTTGTCGATATTTTTTTTTTCTTTTTTAATATCATGATATACTCCAATTCCACTAATTTGTTTAGTAACAAAGCATATTGAAATGTATTTCCGTGTAGATATAAATGAATGCATGACGAATGAACACGATTGTGGATCTGGAAGCGTTTGCACCAATGTTGACGGGGGATTTGATTGCGCATGTGCGAATGGATATATGAATACGACCTCAGACGGGAAACAATGCGAAGGTAAGTGGCAAACTAGTTCTTTACTTTAAGTTTTGTTATCAGTCATTGCTGAAAACAAATCGCTTACTTTTTTTTCATAATAGAGATCTACACTCTACAGTCTTACATATTACATTCTCAGTTTCAGTATCGATATATTCCAAAATACATTGAAATACATATATGGGCTTGTATTGCCATACAAAAATATACAGATTTTACAAAAGATATAATCATACAAAGACATATGAAACTGGAATTTGACTTTTGTGCAACAACAACAACAACAACAACAAATTTATCGGAGCACCATCCTTTCATGAACAATTATAAAATATTATTTAAAGACAAAATAAAACAAAGCAATATACAGAAAGCAGTTTAAAAAAAAGATACGGCATAAAAAAAAGATTACTTATTCATTATTAAATAGAAACATTTTTAAGTTTTTCTTTTAATTAATTTAAAGTATTTGCTTTTGTAATATCTATAGTTTGGCAAGTCAAGGCTATTTTGTGTCGCATACGTTACCGACTACATCTGATTTTAATATTTCTGATGATTGTAGGAAACTGAGGGCCCTACAAGAACATGGATCGGACAATAATCAAACAAAATAATATTTTAATGTCAATTTATGTTCACAATTCTAAAATATAATTCAATAATACATGTTAAACGTAAGGGACATAGTAATGATAACAATAATAATAATAATAATAATAATAATAATAATAATAATAATAAACCGTTCTTGTACAACGCATATCACATTATGATATAACGTCACTATGCGCTTCCAAAGGGTTTGGATATTATTACAGTGGCGGATCGGGGGGGGGGGGGGAGGCGGGGGGCCCGGGCCCCCTCCCCTGGGACCAAAAAGGGGCCCACAAATGCTGAGGACCTTTTTTTTTTTTTTTTTTTTTTTGCTTGTCAGAGATTTTTTGAGTGAAAAAAGGGGCCAAAAAATGCTGAGGATCTTTTTTGGGGGTTGTCAGAAAATTTTGTATAGATTGAGCCCCCTCCCTCAAGAAATCCTGAATCCGCCACTGTATTATTGCCCTGGCTTTAGCTCCGGCTGCCGTAATCAGCGCACAGTGCATTTTAAGGAATAAATCCTGGCAGTTACCCATTTAACACCTGGGTGGAGAGTGGCAAACGTGGATTAAAGTCTTGCCAAAAGACATACCTTGGACTTGCCCAGGTAAAGAGTTCCACATGCAAGCCCCTAAGTACCTGAAAGAATACGCTACATAATCTTTATTCACATACCTTTTGTGGTAGTTATATCTACTTCTTGCAACGATGTATATCACTATTAGGTATGAGCATGTTTGTAATAAACTGGGGAACAATATGCTTTTGTTTTGTTTAGTTTTTTCAAGAAAAGAATGGACATTATAAAGTATATGTTTAGTATTTTGAGAGATAACGAAGATGTTTCTGGTGGTGCTCTATAATCAGAATAACTAATAGTACGTATAATCTTCTTTTGCATTTTGAATAAACAGGCGTCATAAAATAGGTGTTTCTCCACACAACGTTACATTAACGTTGATGGGGTAAACGTAGCGAATTATAGATTAAAACACGAATTTGTTGAGGTAATATGGAACGAAGTTATACCTGCTGTTTTTACATCTTTTTAAAACCATAGTAGGTTTTCGTCTATTTGCACACTCTTTTTACATATTTTTAAAAACCATAGTAGGTTTTCGTCTATTTGCACACCCCAAAAGTGTGCATTACAAACCCTAATCAATTGTACAATATTCATACTTAATACTGCAAATACATGTAGTACCAAAAAGATTCTTTGGTGCACGTCGTTGTCTGTTATGGAAATTTGTAAAACTTGATTTATCAAAATTAAGACCTTTTTTTATTTCAATTAAACCATTTACTTATAAATATGTATTTCAGTATTCATTAACGTATTTACATCATCTAAATTTTACAGGAAAATATCAAGTTTGTATCATCAGCAAAAAGAATAAAATTTGGAACTAAGAGCAATTGTATAAATCGTTAGTGTATAAGAGCAGTAATAGAGGACCTAATATGGATCCTTTTTGAACACCACGCGTCTTTATAAGAGCATTTAATAAAACTTCTTTAAAATAATCATATTGTGCTCCCTGTTTTAAATGATTTTTAAACCATAAGAAAGGATTTCCTACTAGACCATAATATTGTAGTTTTTTAGTAAAATGTGATTTATTGTGCCGACCGCCTTACTTAGGTCCTAAAAAATACCAATAATATAGAGATCCTTAGTATGAGATGTTTTATATATATATATATATATATATATATATATATATATATATATATATAAAACATCTCATACTAAGGATCTCTCTCTCTCTCTCTCTCTCTATATATATATATATATATTCAGTAGAAGTAGAAGTATTTTTACGAAAGCCAACTGGCAAGAATTATTTTCATCTAAAAATTATAGACTCTTTCATAGACGACTTTCTCTAGATCTTCGAGAGAGAGAAAGAAGGTAGAATTAAAATTGACCTCTAGTCTTTTGCAACATATTCATCAATTTTCGTTAAAATGGGTATAATCTTCTGATCTTAGCAATTAAATTATTTTTTCTATGACCATGATCCGACATAAAAGTGTCCGTACTAAATTCGTAACAAGTCCCCAGTAGTCCTAATGGTAGTCTACCCTTAACTGAAATGAAAATGTTCCTGCAGCTTTTGCTCATTAACCAAACACTACCCATAGTTTATGGTCCCAATAATATCAGCATTTTGACTGAAACCCGGTCACCAAACAACAATTAAGTCTTTTTTAAAGGTACATTCATACTCAAATTCGGTATCAGCATTTGCAATTTTTTTAGGAACTGCTCGATCGATTTATACACAAAGGGTGAAGAAAGTCAATAAATAGAGATACATTTGGTTGTCCACCCAGTCAAAATATGTTTCATTACAAAAACAAGCAAAGTATAAAAAATTATTAAACCAAATTAAAGCTCATGTACAGTATTGGTAGCAAAAAGGAAATTGGAAAGAAACATGCTATATATAGTCTTATGTTGTTCTCCTTGTATCAAAAAATGTCTGTACTAGACCATTTGGTATTCCATCTATGATTTCTGGTGAATTTCATTGTAAATATCTGTAAGAATTGCTTGATCACTGCCATTATGCTAGGACCCTTCCACCCCGACGGCTCCCCGTATAGCAATCTTGGGGCTTCGCATAGAGACAGCTTGTGTGCACTGTGTGTAGCCACTCATCATTGGTTTTACATGTGTGTGTACAGCGTATAGCACATGCTGCCTTTGTTGGGATTTTACGTGCCTGTCCCGGCACATAAATTAGTTTTTGCCTCTTATTTGTTTAATATTAAACTTTAGGAGGAAATCTTCACAGTGTCTTAGTATTGCTAGTATCTTGCTATTTATCTACAAAAATTGAAGAAATCTCACGAACAGTTTTTGAGGGCTTACCAAAACTTTACATGACCTTTAAGTTATGGTCATCCGACATTTTCTCCCGCAATATTTTCTTGGGGCTATTTTTTTTTTTTTTTTTCGTCTAAGATTTAGAGTTAAGGCCGTGCATTGTTTTTAAGTTTTAGGAAATTTACCGCGAAAGAGCATTGTCGCGGGAGCATATGTCGCACAATGAATTGAATGCAGATTTGCCATACTGTCACATTCGGTCTGTCTCAATCATACTAATGACATCGTATAACATCTATTACTTCTCGCCTACTTTCCTTGTCCTCGATCAGATATTGATGAATGCGGAATGGCAGATTCTTGTGATGTTGATGCTATATGTGATAACACAGAGGGTTCCTTTATGTGTACTTGTATGGAAGGCTACGTTGGGGATGGCCAGACATGTGATGGTATGAATTTTCAAGGTTTTATTATTTGCATTTTAGATTTTTTTTTTTAAACTGAATTCTGGCATTGCTTATTAAAACAAATTATTGACTGATGTTTGGAAATATTTAGGTGTTATTATCTAAAGAAGGCATGCCAGAGCTTTGTGATGCTAGTTTGCTAATATTGCGTTTGGTTTATTGTTGTTAGTGGTGCTTTGTTTTGTTTTGTTGTTGTTTTTTTCTGTTTGTAAGGTTTGACGAACTCATCTTTGTAATAAAAGAAAAGATTCTAAATGCTAATACTATATTTTGCACTTGTCTTCTGACTTCTTTCGCTAGACAATGTTTGAATGCATAAATATTGATGCCGTGTATACAAGACTTTAAATTAAGTGATATCCCGTATGAATAAAAATGATTTTTATTTGATTTAATACTGATGGGGATGAATGTCGAAATCCTACTTTAAACGATTGCCACGAGCAATCTGCCTGCTCCAACATAGAGGGATAAGCCAGAACTTTGTTAGGCTAGTTTGCTAATATTGCGTTTGGTTTCTTGTTGTTGGTGTTGCTTTGTTTTGTTTTTGTTTTTTCTGTTCGTAGGTGTGACGAACCCATCTTTGTAATTAAAGAAAAGGTTCTAAATGATAATACAATATTTTGCCCTTGTCTTCTGTTTTCTTTCGCTAGACAATGTTTGAATCTATAAACATTGATGCCGTGTATACAAGTGATATCCCGTATGAATAAAAATGATTCGAATTCAATTTAATACAGATGAGGATGAATGTCGTAACCCCACATTAAATGATTGCCACGAGCAATCCACCTGCTCCAACATAGAGGGATATTACCAGTGTTCTTGTAACGATGGTTGGACCGGTAATGGCTTTAACTGTACCGATGTAGATGAATGCAAGGAGGGACTTGCCGAGTGTGATACGAAAGCAAACTGCACCAACCTGATTGGTGAATACATGTGCCAATGCAACGATGGGTACATTGGAAACGGCCTAGAGTGTTTTGGTAAGATAAGTTGAGAGTACTTCGCATAAAATTGTAATAATTGTTGGGATAATGATAGCAACCTCATATATTCTCTAAAAGAATTATGGTATTTAACTCTTTCAGTGCCGATGGCACGTATATGTGACAGATAGACTTGTCATTTTCATTCACCAACCACAGAAAAGGTATATGGTGGTCAATGTATATCAAAATTTTAAGCATAAATCAAGCATTCTAAATGTATGGTAATAATTATATGCTACCATAGAACTTTTCAGAGAAATTGCAGATTTTTAAAAAGATATTACCTTATTTCAACATTAAACAATAGTAAACAAATGAGAAACCAAAATATAATGGACAAAAAAGAAACTGAAATGTAATTTTCAATAATTCTTATGCATAAAGTTGGGTAAAGTAATAATATTTGGTATCATGCAAAATGGTAATAAATTTCCTACAAGTTTTGTACACAATATTTTGTGAAATAATAAATGGTTTATGAAGTGCAGACATTTGAAGAGTAAGCATTGATCACATTTTGGTAAAATTTTGAGGAGAGCTAAACCCCTTGGCACAGTAAGAGTTAAAAGGAAGGTGAGGACAATGACATCATTAAGTGAAAAACAGCTTTATATGCTTTGGCATTTGTCTCTCATAATTCTTGGTTTTGCTCAAGTTTTATGTTTAAGTTTTACCCTTTTTTCTATCAAAGATTGTTTGAATTTCTATGTTAAAAACGTTCGTTAACACCGCGGGGATAATATTTTTTTTGTTAAAAGAGAATGAAACCCTGGGGAAAATCAATTTTAATGAAAAGAGAGGATAGAGAGAAGCAATTTTAAAAAAAAGTTGCATCAAAATCGGTTAAGAAATGAGAAAGTTATGAAAGTTTGAAAAGTCTCAATTTACTTTCTATGGCGATCCTCAAATTGGCAATGTTGCTTCAAAGTGACAGGTTAAGTAGTACAACTCTCCATATGTTTTGTACACAAGATTTCATATTTTCCCCATTATCTCTCAAGGTGCAGCTTGTCTCCTTTGCTCAAGATATATCATGGGAAAATGTATTTGACACAACATATGTTGAGTTTACAAAAAGACAAGCAGCATCTTTAGAGATAATGGAGAAAATATGAAATTTTGTGTACAAAACATATGGAGAGTTGTACTTCTTAACCTGTCACTTTGAAGCAACATTGCCAATTTGAGGATCGCCATAGAAAGTAAATTGAGACTTTTCAAACTTTCATAACTTTCTCATTTCTTAACCGATTTTGATGGAACTTTTTTAAAATTGCTTCTCTCTATCCTCTCTTTTCATTACAATTGATTTCACCCCAGGGTCTCATTCTCCTTTAAATAGACGGTGCCCATACTGCCCTTTATAGCCGAACTCGATCGAGGTGCATTCCTTTCGCGTTCTGCTTTTGTCGGATAATTTACATTGTATGGATAGTACAAAGTCAATTCTTATCGCTCGTTGCCCAAACGGGGTGTGAGATATTTTGATCTACAAAATATGAAGTCAGATGTCAAGCCGTATGGAAAGCAAAACGTGATTGTGAATAACCTTGGGAAATTACAACCTGGGCAGCATTTTTGTTGTTGTTGCTGAGTGTATATTGAATAAATGTGAATGCTGCCCAGGTTGTAATTTCCCAAGTTAATATATGTATTGAACTTTGAACTTTCACGCTTGGATGGGCATGTTAATTTAACAGTTAGCAGGTCTGATTAAGAAAATCGCAAAAATAGAGCAAGTAGCCATTCAAATGTTAATGAGCATGTGCATCTGTAGGACATTCTTGTTCAGTGCTGTAGTCGAGTCCATCCCATCCGAGTCCGAGTCCGAGTCCGAGTCCCTGTAGTCCGAGTCCGAGTCCGCATCCGAGTCCAAGTCCGAGTCCTGGCATCCGAGTCCCGAGTCCTGGACATCCGAGTCCGAGTCCGAGTCCGAGTCCGAGTCCCGATGGGAACATCTTAAATTGCATTTTTTTTTTTACGTCACATTATTTTCATTATGATAAATGCCTTACTGTGAACTTTCAATAACATGAATAGTTTCTGGTTCATTGAAAACTTCCATTGTCAGAGAATTTAATTTATTGTAACTTTTCTTAGTACGAATGCGGACAACTATAAAGGCTTGCTCACAAAGAGTGATTTGTCGCCGTGACGTGTCGCTTAGTGCTGAAGAAGATTAAGTTCAGTAAGATTTCCAGCTAGTAACACTAAAAATTCTGACAGAAGGTAAGAAAATTGAACTGGAAATGTTGACATAAATAAATGTCTATGGTTAGATTTTCGGCGATGGTTTGGTGTACTGGTGGAATTTCAGAAGTTTTAATGATCAAAATACTAAACAAGTGTGAACAAATGGCTCATATGTGAACAAGCCTTATCAGGCCAAGTATTTTGCTTGTATCCACAGTAATTATGGAGAGTTGACTCTATATTGTTTCTGTGATACCTCAATGAAGAAAAGATACATAAATTAATATTTGTTCATTTCAAAGGCCTATAATTTTATCTTTTATCAATTATAAGTCAACAGAACAAAAAGATAACAAGTTGAATGCCATTAAAGCCAGATTATAGAAAAGAAAGTTTCCAACTGAAATGGGAAAAGTATTCTGTTTGAGACTGCCCAAGATATCCCAGGCTGGGGTCTATGGAGAAACGTGTGTTATAGATTAATCCATCTCCAAATGCTTAATATCAATTTCAATACTTGTCTGTGTCATACGTGTATAACGAGTGTATACGAGCATAAAACGACTAATCTTAACGTCTATCATCTATTTGGGCACATTCTCGTACCGTTACGGCGATCGATGTTTTAAAGTTCATGTTCAAAATACCGCTCAATCGAGCAAGGTGCGCGAAAATAGCAGGGTTTTTTTTTTTGCGTGCCCTGGGGTTATTTTTTGAGCTAAAATTAAAAGCGGAGAAATTGCCGGTCTCGTTGCCGGTCTCGGCCCGATTTTCGCCCGAGTCACGAGTCACCACTGGTCGAGTCCGAGTCCGAGACCGAGTCCTTGTGGCTCGAGTCCGAGTCCGAGTCCGAGTCCGAGTCCGAGTCCGAGTCCCGAGAAATAGGGACTCGAGACCGGTCTCGAGTCCGAGTCCGGACTCGAGTCCTAAAGCACTGTTCTTGTTCAACAATGAAAACCAAGAATGAGAAACAACGAGGATGACTGAGCTCTGGCTGTCGACTGTAGTCTCAGAACTGAAAACTTTTGACAAGCAAATGCAAATGTTTCTCGTAATTATTTGTTGATGCTATGTCGTTATTTTGATTTGATTCTGCAAGATGGAAATGCTGATCAACATTTTAATGACCAGATGCCACATATTCGCAATTCTTTTTCAGAGACTCAATTATTCATTAAATGGCTATGCTCACTCAATCGTGAATGGTATGATTCCAATCGCTATCACCTTAAAAAGGATTTTTTTTTTTGCTGAGCGTAAAAACAAACATACTTTTCATTTCAAACAGACGTGGATGAGTGCGATGGTGCCTCTGAAGACATATGTCCATTTGGAGCTTCATGTATTAACACCGATGGCTCGTTCACGTGTGACTGCAACGACGGCTTCAACACTACAATAGATGGAAGTTGCGAAGGTTAGAAGTAGTGCCTATCCATAAAACAGCCATTATTGCCTTTTTTTCTCTGTAATAATTTCTATGATATATCTATTTTACTATGCAGAGTGGCCTAGAATGAACGCAACACATGATATCTGCAATTTCAACGACGCCATTGACTCAATATCATAAGTTTTTGTTTAAGTGTGAAGAAAAATCATTCATTTTGGGTAAGGTGTTTTTGATTCTACGGCTATTTTTTATTTTATTTTTTTTTTTAATCTATTTTTTTATTTATTTATTTATTTATTATTATTATCATTTTTTTTATTTTTTATTTTTTTGGGTGGGGGGAATGTCAGAACAATGATGGCTTCTCACTCGTTGTATAGTGAATGCCCCTGTTTTATTCATGCTGTCTTTGGTTTAAGGTATTAACAGTCATGCGTTTGTCAACAAAGCTGACTGTATATGCTTAGAAGACATACGCAGAGTTCTCGCTGCTTCAAACATGACTATGGTTGGAAAAGTTTTGAAAATGACCTTGCCTCAAAAATCAAAACGCTTACACAAAATTGATCTTTTTGCCAATTTCGTCAGAAAAAAATTTCCTACACAAACTAATGATATTGTATCAGTGATGCCGCTGAATTTGCAGGTCTCAGAATTGGTGTTGCGGGATGTTTTTTTTTTTTTGGACCACCCTGTATATTCCGATGATGATGTTCCTTCGAGAAATATATTGCAACTTTATGTTGCTTCATAAATGAGTAAGTATTCATATGTTTAACGATATATCCTGGATAAAATTACAATATACTCTGCTACATAATGTGAAGCAAACTGTAATTGAATTTCAAGGTAACATTGGTTATGAATATGTAATTATAATTTGGGTATACTTTTTTTCAAGTATTGTACGATTTGACTCTTTCCATTTTCAGACATCAATGAATGCGAGACAAACCCTTGTTCTCCGAATGCAACCTGTACCAATAACAATGGCTCATACGCTTGTCAATGTAATAACTACTACGACGGAAATGGCGTGATTTGCACAGGTTTGTTATGAATTTCATATCCCACTGACGAAAAAATAATATTTAAATTAATTTCGAGATGACTTCGAAATCTAATGATCTGAAAGCAATATTTTTAAAATTGTTTTTGTCGTTTGTTTCTGTATTTTGTTATACAAGAAATAAAGCGCATATAAGATACTGAAAACGTTCACTTACCCTTTTAAAATTAAATGTGTTTCAATTGGCAATGCGATTTCGAATCATCTTAAAAAAAAAAAAAAAAAAGGTTTACCTTTGAAAAAAAAAAAATTGCTTCCCTCCTTCAACAAGACACCTACACGCCTCAGCTAAGCAGTTTAAGGACGTTCCGAAGTTAAAGTGAAATCCATGTCATTTTCACCAAACTTTGCATACAGTTAATTTGGTCCATGGGAAGCCCAAATACGCATAGAAAATTATAGGTCCATGTGCTTAATTCTTTTTCTATGGGACACTGAAGTTATGATTGGATGTCAGGTAGAATGACGTCATCGCAGGATTTTGGCCACTGACAGGCCTCAGAATTCCCAATGTCATAATGCAAATCCGCATTATTCTATAAAAATCCATGTCATATTCGTCAAGCTTTCCAGATTCGTAGAGGAAAGTATGCTGAAGGAGGAGAAAGCTTAACAAAGGGGGTCCGTGTGCTCGTTTTTGCGCTAGCAGCGCCGTCACGTGGCGGAAGGAATAAAAAACTCGAAATTCGCAAAAACTTGTGGGAACCTGTCTACGAATAGGATGAGTGGAATATAACTCTACTGTACATTCGAAATCCATGTCATTTCCATCAAACTTTCCAGATTTATAGAGAAAAGTATACTGAAGGAAGAGAATTTTTTTTTTTTAAAGGGGGGGGGGGGCATGTACTCGTTTTAGGGCTTGCAGCGCCCCCGTGTGGTGGAGCGTTTTAAATTTACAAAATCTCGTCCGAAATATGGCTGCAACAGTACTGTTCACTCAAAACATGCTCGATGAGACATGATTGTTGTTGCTTTTTGGTACATTCACGACCGTAGGCGCTGGAAGAGAGGGAGCAGATGGGGCCTTTTCCCCTAGTACCCCCAGGGGCCCCCTCTCAAAAAAAAAAAAAATACATGTAATGATTTCGCATAACAACGATGTATAAAAGGTTTTCAGTCCTCTAAAATGCAAACTTTCAGCATTGTAAATATCAAATTTTTCTCACTCGGTCACTACGCTCCCTCATATAGTGATAACCGAAATATTTATTAACGTCTATAGGGACCATTTAAAAGGGGTAGATGACTATTCTGCCCCCCCCCCCCCCACGACAATAAAATTTGCAGTAGTGCTCTAAAAGGCAAGGTATCACTTTTACCATTCCTTAATTTTATTACATAGGAGCAGTGTATCTAAAGTACAAACCCTATCTACCAGCATGACCAGTGGCTCCAAAGGCGAGGGAGCAGACTTTTCCCTCTTTCAAGGGAGGGGGGGGGGGGGGGGGTATGTGAAAGTAATGCAAGGTTTCCACGTGCAATAACCTAAATTTTCTAGCTTGCGATAATCTATGTTGCCCCCTTAGTCGGGGGCCCCCTCGCAAGACAAAAATGATTTTCTTGAAAAAAGATATAAAATAAGCTTTCTGTTGCCAATGTTTGCTCTAATGTACAAATGGCACAAACATATTATTCTTTAGCATACAGTTGACTTTCTTTCTCTCTTTTTGTGCTGAGTCAGTGTACTAAATAATGGGAGGTAGATGACCATGACCATGATTTCCAAAGGACATCTATCTTTATTTTTTTCCTATGCAACTAAATTTGCGTGTAGAAAATTCTAGAGGGGGCATCGAATGTTATGTTTTTAGTTCAAGTTTGCTAATATTTGGTATATTCATAGTGTCCATAGATACAGAACTATTGATTTCATCATGTTTACCAGGTTCTGCTTACTGCGCACACTTGCTTACCCATTATCTTAAGCATGAGTTTAATGTGCGTATCCATTGTGCGCGCCGTACGCTCCTGGTGTTGTGATGACGTAACACAACCAGCCAGAATGCACGGCTGATGAATTTCTACCCTTCGTTACGAAGACAGGAAATATAAATTATGTTATCATTTTAGATTTAATTTTATCAACACGATGGCAAATACATTAAAAAATCGACTTAAAAGCAATTACGATGCCCACGTTTGTATACAGCCTGCAGAAATCATTTTCGGATTTTGTCATGTTCGCAAATTTCACTAAGGTTGTTGAAATTACCTTCGGTTGTTTTGAAAGTCTTTGAGATCTTGTTTATTGCCCTCCTGGGCCCCGTTGCATAAAACTTACCATTAATGGTTACTCTGCTATCAATGGTAACTACCATGGTAACATCACTCAACAGCCAATCAAAATCAAGGTTTCCATGGGAGTTACCATTGATGGCAACGTTTCCGTTAATGGTAAGTTTTACGCAACTGGGCCCTGGTTTGCACTAGAATTACTTTCTTGGGCCATATGATGTTGAGTTATTCTATCCTTTACTTCATTTGACGTGACTTTGCTTACAGACATCAACGAATGTGAGAGCAGAACACACGACTGCAGCCAGACCTGTATAAACGCAGAGCCTGGATTCATATGTGACTGTTTAAGTGGCTTCAGGCTTCTTGATGACCTGAAGACATGCGAAGGCAAGGGATAATCCTGTTTTGCTCGTACATTTTTCACATTTTTTTTCTTCTTCAAATTCTCTACGTTATATATCTGAAACAGAGACATCAGCTTACCCAATCTATCAACTAGTTTTTAATACAATACTGTCACGTAGACCTAGAATGATCCTACGCGTATGTATAATACCCGCCATGATGTCAGTGGTTTTGATTACCACAGGAACCAGCAAATGAAAACAAAATCAATAATACTTGCTAAATTTCAAATTGATTCTCTATTGTGTGTTAGTATTTAGATGCAGAAGGGATTCTCAAAAGTTGATCTTCACATGTAGTTTAAATTCTTTTTCGGAAGAGGTATCACGATAACAAAATGTAGAATTCAATAGTAGAATTATCTTTCATGTTTTTTTTTGTATGTATAGCTTTGTGTACTTTTGCAAACCCCAAATCGGTACAAAAGGTAAAATGCGGCATCCATTACGTGCCTATGGTTCGGTATTGTATAGGTGTTTTTGTTTTCTTTCTATCTGTTTAGCCCAGAATACTGAAAACAGTCCAGGGAACCCATTACCTACATAGTCTTTAAGTAATTTTCTTTCCTTTTTTCCTTGAAGTTGAATAAGGATGATTTGATTGATTTTGTCTGGTATTGTCCGTTTCATCCGAAGTTGAGGAGTGGGCATTAGTAATTAGGATATAATGCTTGCATCGATCTGATTTGAATAATCAAATATCGACAATATCTAATAGAAGGGTTATAACTCCATATGCAAAATACGTCATCGGTGAGGATTATCGTTGTATTTGCAGTCACTTCCAACGAAACATGTGATGCTGACACAGCAGCTGCTTCTTGTGGCCCTTACACGGATTGTTATTTCATCGAGGGAATGCCAACCTGTTTCTGTAATATGACTGGGTTTGAGATGATTACTAACACAACATGCGAAGGTGAGTTTCGGAAATCCCTCTATCAATACTTACATGCCTCGTGCCCAGAAAGCAAAAATAGCATATAAATATTTGATAATAAAAGTAAAAATTAAACGAGAGAAAAGAGGGAAAGGAAGGAATGGATATCCCAAGAAAATGAAACGATGACTCCTACAACTTACGCAGGCCTTGATTTCTAGTATTTCACTGTCCAAGTAAGGACTCTTCCCCTACCCCTATCCTCACACCGATTCCAATTCCTACTTAATGACTGGACTGGTGCTAAAACATTGTATAATATAAATATACAATTATGATATTTCCCCCATTATCTTGTGATGGACAGTTTCTCAGCATCGATGAATGTTAACTCTATTCTTGGCATTCATTTTTTTTTTTTTTTCGTGCCACAGTGTTTTTCTCAAGATGCAGTTTTACAATGTCATCAGGTTTATTCAACAATTTGGGGTATAAAATTGGTACATACAAGGGATTTTCTGCGGATTAGTACGTGTAATAAAATTAACTCATTTGAATGCCATATTTAATTGTTGGACTATTTCTTTATACCATTATTGAAGGAAATAATGTAGTTCGCTTATTAATACATTCATTCAATAAAGCAAGATTTTTTTAGATATAAAATTAACCAATTTTTATAATTATTCCATTGTCCTCTTTCAAGAAATTCCATGTTATCTTTTATATTTAGGTTGTTTGTAAAATTCTTTTTGTTGTTTTGCCTTAGGTCAAATTTAAGTTTCATACCAATCGCCATTCTGATTGTGAATTGAAGCTTGCAAGCATGGATCACCATCTCTGTTTAATTTTAATGAGTAGTTCAGTCGTTGTCGCTGATTAAAGAGAAGGTTGAGTTGGAAGGGGTGACAAACAATTTGTGAGGTTTCTCGTTCATTTTAGGCCAGTTTGGAAGAACATCATAGTAGAAATCTCCCCTGAAAATGATCGCTCTTCCAGTGCCTTCATATTCGAAATACGAAGAGAAATAACTGTAATGTTCGGGCCGAACATTCATGCAAGCTGTGTGTGCAGTCCCATAATCCATTTCTGCGGGCAGTGCATAAGCATGCCATCGAGATTGGATCAATTCCTTTCATTCTGATGATTCCAAAACCTCACAGTAGGCACCAATTCTTTGCAGACATGATCAGCCTTTCATAATTGCTTTGAGACAGTTTCTTTCACAATGACATGGCATGACCACAACTTAACTTTATCTTTAACGAGGACGTCTAAACCTGAATTTTAATCAAATTTCATTTTAACTAGATATCAATGAATGTAAGGCCACGGTAAACCCGTGTGAGATGTTTTGTAACAACACCGAAGGCTCTTTCAGCTGCTCTTGTGCGGAAGGCTATACCCTCGATGCTAATCAGCGGAATTGTAAAGGTAAAATAATAACATAACATACAGCAGCACATTTCAGATCTGTCATTTTACTTTGGCATTTTAAGACCTTCTGACACCAGACATTTCAGGATTGTATTGTTTTTCATAGAGTGAGTTAAGTCATTTGAATTCAAAATGCACTTCATATATATATCAGTTGTAAATAACTAAAATGTGTCGTGAATAATTGAAATGCATATTTAACCTGATGATACACACTCAGAAGAAATCAAAACCAAAAGGAGTTTTTTTTTTTTTTTTTTTTTTTTTTAAAGGAAGAGCTTTTCCCCTTGCCATTTCGTTTTATGAGTGAGTGTGATTTACACTCTGGGAATACATACATAACTGGTGATGCTAAATATTTAATAATAATAATAATAATAATAACAATGATGATGATAATAACTACAACCCAGTAATTAACATGTTAAGAAGAGTACAAAGCTACGTATTATTTTCCTTGTTACTTCCTACTTGTCTTACATGTACATATTTCGTTGAAGCACAAGAAATGTGACAAAACCAAATATTAATTGCCTCCCATAGTAAATGGTATCGGGTATTTCAGCAGTTTTGTTTTGTTTGTTTGTTTGTTTGTTTCTTAATGCAATAAAATACAATTTATATGTGACATTTCGCAGTTGTATAACTGAGATTACCGAAATGTAAGAACTGAGGTGTGGAACACTCTAACCCTACACCGCCGATTATGCTATACAATATGATCATTTAAAAGAAAACATGATTATGAATGCGATTAACCTATCAACGGTCATTTTATATAGTTTATTTTGATTCTGATCCTATCGATTCAATTATTGCCACATTATTATTTCATTCATTTTCTTTTCTTTTACTTACTCTATCCTTTCCCCTTTTGTGCTTGTCTATAGGGCAGCTACAACTTCTATTTCTGTTTGTATAATTTGCTTTTTTTGTATTCATTTATTTATGTTGTAGTAATGATGTTGTTTAGTTTTAAAAAAATATTTCCATGTGTGTTAAATTTCTCCCCTATGTCATGTATATGTATCAAAGGACTTCACGGATCCCCAATTCATCTGAATGAACTCTATTATCTTCTTTTTAGAAGTAACTGAAACTCAAATGAAATCATAAATTTATTAATGTCCAATGATTATAATAAACAGTGGGAATTCCAAAAAGTGCATACTTCAAAAATGAAAATCTCAAGAGTATATGATTGATGTTGTTATTATACAGTAATGGATTAGGGTTCATTCAGTCGGATGACTCTCAGAAAAGTTATGTCAATATTTAATGTTCAGTGAGCACTGGGTACATTTAAAGAAAAACTGTTAAAAATAAGTCCGGAAAATATTATTCAATGTAATAGAGAGGCAATGCACGTATCATGCAGAAATTACATGTGTTCTGTTGACTATCAGTAATTGATTCAAATCAGATCTTTAAGCCTATACATAGCCGTGCACCCTACACCCACCCACACCACCAAACACTCAGCATTCGAGATCATGTATTTTCTGCACATAATTTCCATTTTCGTATCTAATATGTGGAAAGAATGTCATGCATTATCTTAGTAGGATGTACGTAAAAATGAGGGAGGAAAACAATTAACATGTGGTTTCTTTGTGTGCCCTCACTTGCCACTTTCTACCTTACGTTTCATTTCATAATGTTGTTTTGCTGTCTTTTGTATGTGGAAACAATCAGTTTGTTCCACGTTGATACATGTATATCTGTCACATGTACAATTTAATTCAAGAAATGATAAAGCATTTAAGCATTTCCTTTCCGAAATTTTAAATCTAGATCCAGGCCCTGCTTTCTTGAGTATTGCAATATTTTAAGATGAATTAGAAATTTGAAGTGGAAAAACACGCAGATTTTAGGATCTTATCCTTGAAGAGACAGGAAAAATCAACGCAATATGCTAGGGGTGTACAAGAAAGGAGTCGTCCATATACATTTACTGAACCTCTGTCTTTGAAGGATCCACCCCTTTAATCACTTTCTAGATGTGCAGTGGAGGGGGTGTAACACGGATAGATATAGGTTTAAAAATAAGATAAGGGTTCAAATCAGTCACTGTTATTCAACAGAGCATATCGAACATTTCCTTGTTAGTACTTTCGTCTAAGTCATGACTTTGACATTTCATGCGCAAACCATTTTTTTGCGAGTGTTCCAGAGGTACCCTGTGCTCTCTCTCACGTGTAAAATATCGCCAATGTTTGTGATTGAATAGACCATCACCCATGATTGTACTAGAAATGAAATTATCATTTTGGAGGATATTTTCGAATTTACTCTTTTGATACGCACTGTGCATTCTTTTAATTTGTAGATATTGACGAGTGTATACATGTCACAGCTTGTGTAGAGAATGCTGCTTGTACCAATACAGAAGGTAGTTACACTTGTGACTGTCTAGAAGGATACAACGGAACAGCTTACACTGGAGGAGTATGTTCAGGTATGTAAAGCTGCTATGATGCACCGATGCCAAGTAAAACAGTATCCCCTGTGACATGCTTGTATTTACAATCGCGTTTTTCATTCACAAGATTCTAAGTCTTCGACAACGTAGTAGAAAATAATATTTCCCCTCTCTCTTCTGTCCTCAGATATCAATGAATGTGATAGCAGTCCATGTGCTGCTCGTGCCTCATGTAGCAATACGAATGGTTCTTACAGTTGTTCATGTGATGAAGGATTTACAGGTGACGGTAGAATCTGTGTCGGTAAGTTAAATATGAGATGGGTGCATTTCCTTAGTGAGACGCAATATCGCTACAGAAAGAAATACCTTTACAGTAATGCATTAATTTATGTAAATTACCGAGACACGTTACTGTATCAAAACTGAGCGAGTTTGAAGTGAAACGCCCCGTAAAGGCTATTCTGATTGAAACTCAACACCAAAACGATTGCATACCAAACTTATCATGTGTCCTTTTTAAATGCAATTGAATCCTCTTAGATGAACATGAAAATGTGTGAATCCATATTGTATCTTGTATAAAATATGTAAACTGATGTACTGTTGACTGTCCATACTTCTTTCTTCCAGATGAGAATGAATGCATCCTGTATTCACCCTGCTCTGATTATGCTTCTTGTGACAACATAATAGGCTCATATAATTGCACTTGTCTTCCCGGCTACACTGGCAATGGGACATACTGTGAAAGTAGGTTCAAAGGCTGATCTTCCTACACGTTTATGGAATTCAAACTTGAACTCCACTCATTTTAGGAATGCAAAATATTTCCGTGACTAAATATTCTTGTTAGTAATTTTAGTAATACAGAGACTTAATACACATCAGAGAGAACGCAGTCGCAAAGACTTTCGACAAATCAAGTCTTTTGCGAACATGCTGGTCGATAGAGGCTGACAAATTAGTGATTTCATTTAGAGAAAGCGGTTGTTTTACATAACATGCATATCATCGTTTGAATATAAATATAAGCATGTGAAAATAACAAGTACTGTTGTAGATGAAAATGCTTTATGCAGAGGCATGATTATGTGTGTCTTGGGGGGGGGGGGGGATGGGCGAGCGCACGCTTGTTTTTATGTGTATGTGTTTATGATTTATCATTAACAGAATACGCGATTGCTTCCTGCCTTTGATTGAAAACGACCAACAATTAGTCTGCCATTGAGAGCTTGCGTTGATATAACATCCAAACCTTTTACCATTCGTTAATGATTTAATTTTGAGGTGTTCTCACACAATCTCATGCTCCCAGATGTCGACGAATGTCCAGATAATCCTTGTGCGAATAATGCGACATGTTCAGACACAATGGGTTCGTATTTGTGCATGTGTGTGGATGGCTTCAGAGGCGATGCGTTCAGACAATGTAATAACATCGATGAATGTGCAGAGAACCCCAACATCTGCCACGTGAATGCCGAATGCACCGATGAAGAAGGCAGCTATTCATGTTCTTGTATTCCTGGATATGAAGGGAATGGTACCGTGTGTGAAGGTAATCAAAAACGTCATGATGTAACCATGGTCGTTACAGAAAATCAATATTCCTGACATTTATGGGAAAATGAGCAGTTTTCTGCCCTTAACTCCGTACATAACATTTAAACTAGGAAAGCATTGACAGGAAAGAGCAATCACTTTTGAAGTCATTATACTTATATATATATATATATAATCTTCATATGTTTTCAGACAGTTGAGGGCCTCTTTAAACTTTCCCTATTAGTTTCATTGAAGCATGATATCTTTTCTCTTTTTTTAACCAACAAAACATTTTTTTTTTTTTACATTTTTTAGATCATGAATAAATATAATGATATTACGTCCGATGCAGATGCAGTATGTACATTGGCAACATCTTTCTTCATGTCTGTGATAAGAGCAAAGTAAATAAGGTGATATGAACGAAAGGAATTATACTTAAATTACTTAAACTTACTTCATTCAATGTCTATATTTAGGAGGATATCACTCGTCATAATTCCTTCAAGATATATCGCTTATATGTCCTATTGCATAATTTCTGTAAATTTGAGGGAACGTTTTATGGCATACATTTGCTTGTAGATATGGACGAATGCATGCAACAAGAAAATTTCTGTGGACCGAATGCAAGATGTAATAACACCATCGGGTCTGCCTTTTGTCCGTGTCTCGACGGTTTTATTGAAACTAATGGAATATGTGCAGGTGAGATTGTAATATTCCTTCTCTATTCAGCATAACATGCATTTCGTAAACGTATTATGGTGAAATGTCAAAACTACATACAAAATCATACCTGAAACAAATGTGTTTATCATCAATTAGATATACCATAATGGTCCCAATACTTCAGAAGGGGATATACATATATATATATATATATATATATATATATATATATATATATATTTCATAAACACTCTTGAGGTTAATAATCTCTACCTTTATGGTGGTGCTGAACATAAGCCTGTACAATTTATCCCCTGTCTGTTATTGTTTTTGAAGTTGATTGCAGGCTCAATTAAGTAGATATGTTTTTAGTTAAAATTGTCTTAGCAGGGGCTGTAGGATTATAGGATTTCCCCTCTCTAACGGTATAGTATATTGCACGCTTTTGTTTCTAGACCGCTCAGTGTTGTCAGGCGGCATAGTCATTTAATTGTGCTTTTTCTGATCAAAGCACCACATTTAGAACACAGATGAATTTGTTATAATCAAAAAGGGCTGTTTGGCAAACTAAAATTTGGCCCGCTTGGGGCCCGTAGTTTCCTTTTTGTTTTGTTTTGTTTTGTTTGTTTTTTTGTTTCTCCTAAAATGGCTGCGACTCTGTTACATTTTCTGCTCAGTGAGGAATCAAAATTTATAATGTACGTGTTAAACGATATATTACATTGAAATTTAAAAATTGTATGTCCAAAAAATGTATTATAATGTGTTTTAGTTACATTTTTTTTAATAGGCCCAAATGCATTGATCTTAATAAGGCACCGAATCTTATAGAACCAAATTTGGCACACTAATAGATGTTATCGGCATAATTGGATATTTGGCCAACTTAAATTCTTCCCTTGAGACCGAAGGACATTGAGTTGACAGTTACTCATGAAATTTAAAACCAACATTTTTCTGAATGAACAATCGTGCTAAAAAAGAAAAAGAAAACAACATCAAACACACACACACACACACACACACACACACACACAAAACAACCCCGCTGTGCCTTGAAGTGCTGGATTTTCGAAATGAAGTTAAAAGGACACCCACCCCACCCCTACAAAGTTCTTATACTCTACGCATGAAAGGTCGGCTTGATAACTATTAACATATCTTCTTTGAACTTACTAGATTTCGACGAATGTTCGAACGAGGTAGATTCTTGTCAGTCTGACATCTCAGATTGTGTCAATACCAACGGTAGCTATCGATGTGACTGCAGAAATGGCTACATTCAGACATCACCACTACTATGTGAAGGTAATTTACAACTTCATAAGTTGGCTTAACGAGATAGGATGACCCGCTTGAAACTGAATGCTGCATGTTCTCCAACGGTCAAAATCAAAGATTGTAATAACGCAACAAAACATAACTTGTACAGATTAAACAGATCGTGTTTGTATCTAGTTGAAACTGGGTATATCTTTTTCAACCTGCTTTCATTCCTCACCCACACAGGTTTAAAGTTGATTGCACATTTCTTAGGAAATGTCAGAAATTTCTCTCGACAGAGCGATGTACATGTATACTCCATTGTTTTCTTTATTACAACGTCAAATTAACATTGTAGTCTACCCTAAAAGAAAGGCCTGAAATTATCAGTGTTTTATTTCTTATTCTGTATTACCATGATCATAATTGAATATATTGTTTTATTCATAATTATTGATACGACACTATCCTGTGCAGATAAAGATGAATGCGCGAACGAATCGCTCTGTCAACAAGAATTCAACCAAATGTGCGTCAATCTCGTAGGTTCATACCGATGTGACTGTGTTGATATGTTTGCCAAGGTTGATGGAGATTGCATTGGTAAGTATACAGTAACAAAATACTTACATATTCTCCAGTGGCTTTATCAATTTAAAAACAATAAACTAAAAATCCTCCCTTAAACAGGTAGCATTTATCAAATTAAAGAAACACATTTTTCATAAATGTTTTAGATTTATATTTAACGCAATCTATTGAGTGTTATTCATGTATTTTAGTTTAAACTCTACTTCTTTACATTGTTGTATTGTTTAGTTTTGTTGAACTACACGTATATTCTTTGCGGGCTTAATTCTTTAAAGCGTGCATACTATAGGTAAATATATAGTTCTGAATAAGCAGTCGATTTTTTAGTTTCACTTGAATATTTCTACTCATTACTAATTTTTTAGGTTAAATGACCTACTAGTATTCCGCATGTCCTACAAGGATTCTTTTATGTGCTCACTGAATAAAACAAACTGAGCCGCTCGCGTTAGTAATTTATACCTTCGTGTTTTAATTGAGTTGGGATACGGGAACACATAATACGTGAAAAGAAAGGGTGGTACGAGCCTCCCGGACACCCAGGGCCCCCTACTGCATGTAGAAAGACGTAGTGAGATACATAAACGAGGAATAAATCCAATGTATTAATTTAATACTGTATTCATTTTCTACAATCTGACCCCTCTCCCATTATTACTTTAACAGCTGCAAACACGTTGTACCTGTGTGTAAGGTTTGAGAGCATCAAGGGATACACTGTAAGGGCTGTTCCTGAAAACATCAACTCGGACATAGTACAGAGTGATCTTGCACAAGATGTACGTTCTTTTTGTATTCATATTTAGTTGCCCTGTTTAAGAATGAATGTTGTCATTATTAATAAAAGAAGACGCGCAAATGTTAGTATACCTTATCTAAAAACAAACATTTCAAGTTTGTATATTACATGTTTTACTTATAATATATCATTTTCCCTATAAAAAGGCTGTCATTGTTTATATCATGATATATATATATATATATATATATATATATATATATATATATGAAATATATACATTTTAAATAAAATGCGTTAATCACTGCCTATTACGTGATCATGTATTAGTAATGGAATCGCTATTTATGTTTATTTGCAATATAAATGTATACATGTATACATGCATATCATATAATCATATCATATATAACATGTATATATATTTGATGGCCGATGGAATGAACTTCAAGGTATAGATTTACAGCCACCTTTTCTTATATTCTGGGGTATGGTAACTACAGGTTCATCGGCAGTTACAGAATTCCTCCGATATCAGCAATGAAGCCCTGATTGTGTCTGTTTATAACCATACCTTGGAAGAAGGATTGCAGATCAAGGTCACATTTAGAGTGGACTTGGTAAGCTCCAGCACGTTGACGACCGAAAGTCTTGAGGATAAATTTTACGAAGGTCTAGGGGCAAATGGTAACCTCCTTAAACCGAACAGCGTTGTCATTGTTGATGGTAAGATATGAACCTTATCCTTATTCTATATGTTATGATCTCTAGTTTTGAAGGAAAAAACATACAAATAAAATGAAATTAATAATAAATTTTTCAAATCTAGCACTAAGATAACTCGCCCATGACAAATCCTGTTAAGAACAATGTCATTTTAATGGCCTTTGACACAACACGTGAAACGTACTAAGCGGGCCTTGTCAACAGTAATAATGCAATAGCGAAAATGTGCAACTTCACACAATATTGGAAAATTGCTGTCCTGTTTAATTACATGGTATAGAGTTGGAATCCTTTACGTGGTACTTATTTCTCATGCAGAAAGTTGCAAATTGAGTATAAGTGCGATACAGTTAATAATGCTATATCAATAATCAGTTATAGTCACTTTTCATATCCCCTTTTTCAAATTTTGACAAGAAATACATGTTAACCATAAAACATTGTTCAATATATAACCAGTTCTTATTTGAATTGCTCTTTTTGTTTCTCTTGATTTGTTAAAGAGCGTAGAAGAATATTAGTCTTGTTAATGATATTCATTTTTATTTATGTATTTATTTATTTTTTATTTTAATTTAGACCCCGATGAGTGCACACTTTTTCCTGATATATGTGGTATGGGCGAGTGCGTGAATACGGACGGAAGCTACTATTGTAATTGCACGGTTGGGTTTTCCGGTCAATCATGCTCAGGTAAACTAGTTCTAGAAAACTTTTGTGGTATTGTTAACCTCTATACCGATATACTGCCATTGATAATAGAGCGGACAAAATTTAGATGAGTAGCAACATTTCTTCTGATTAGAAATAGAATAGCTACGAATGTGTTATTATGCAAATGTTCCTCATGTTCATGTTATGCTCTGACTATTAACTTACTATCTAGAAATGTACAGTGTTGTTTAAGGAAAGGTGGATTAAAGTTGTGACCTAATACTATATTAAAGGCGTTTAATTAAATTGATAAATTGATCCTAGATACCATAGTATTCATGTATTGCCTCAGTTATGAATTCATGAATTGCCTCAGTTATTACAATCAGTGATCAAAACGAATGATGGAGTGCAAAGGCATGCTACACGCCAATCCTCTTTCTTTCATTTACCACTTCTTCGTACTCATCTTGCCCAGAAGACATTAATTTACAATGGGCCATTTTACTGGAATCATCTTGGTTCAAATCGAACGCAAGCCTCCTCTCTTAAGCCTTTTAGAAGAATTCTTAAACAGTATCTAATTAGCTCTTACATTATTAATTCATAACAATTGTATTTGCTTTTCTGCCTGTGTCTAAACATAACAAAAACAAAACCCTTCCTTCAAGACATCTTTTTGATCATACTTACACATACTCACTTTGATGTGTATCTGGATTTTCTACTAATATAAACGCAATATGCTGAAATTAACCGCTCTTATAAGCTTATTTTTATTTTGATGTTATAGTGATGTTTAAGTGTATTATTTTCTTTTTTAAAGCATATCTTGTCTCGTCTCTTTACTGCCATATTTATATATTAACATAATTGCATATGTTGTAGATTGGGGAACCTAGTTTTAACAAGCTGTGCTCTTCCTTATAGGTTCTCCCATTATACTACCTTTTCTATTAACTAATGTAATTTTCACTCTTGATTACATTAAAATTATGATATCTCTATTCGATATTTGAACTATGTTTACTTTCAGTTGTAATGTTCATGGCAGATTTCTGCAGTATTACGATAGTCATTCATTCAGTCATAGTAAAGGGCATTAACATTATGGTTACGTGTAAAACCCATGATATAATGTTATGCCCAACGTGCAAATATGTCCTATCAAACTGTCTTATTCCGACGAAACAAAACATAATATTTCAATTTCAATTCTTTACTTCATATTTGGGATGCAAAAAAAAGTTGATTGTTAAAAGACAGTTGTAATTATAGCATTTTAAAGCCTCCAAATGCGGCCTGTTCTGACAATGTTTCGCGAATCGTTTGTAAATAGAATTTGACGGCAAACGATAATTTTATTTTTCTCTTTCTTATTCTACTTTCTTTTCTTTTTTTTACAATGTGTCAAATAAAATAATTTTTTTTTTTGCAAAATGGCAACGTTTTTCTTGATGTTTTCATGCCTTTAAAAAAAATCTATTTATTTGCTCTCTACAATACTACAATAGAACAAGCCTACTGATCACAGGAATGACCTTGGATATATTCATTTAAAATTCTTCAAAAAGTTTAACACAGTGCTCGTGATAATTAGAATTCCCTACATCCCGTGTACTCCTGGCAATATTGATGAGGAATCCCTTAATTTTCTAACAGATATAAATGAGTGCCTGGATAATTTGGATAACTGTCCTCAAGTTTGTATCAACGAAGAAGGGGGTTTCATGTGCGATTGTTTCGAAGGCTATGAACTAGATGTGGATAATACAACATGTTTGGGTAAGATACATTAATAACCTTCAAGAGCAATTTGGGGTGATTTCTCTTTTTCCAGGTGATAATAAATCAATCATAAAAATTAATCCATCACAAGAGTCACAGGACACAAAAAAAAAGGAATTGAACTATGACATAGGTCCTACAGATTGTTCTTTAAAATGCCATATCCCTTCATTGCCTCAAGTTCACTTAAGATGAAAAATCGCATTTGCTAAACTTTAAAGAATATCTATAAAAAAATAAAAATTACACTGACTATTTATTGAAGAACAAAATTATCTCATTTAAACAATTCTTTCATAAGTGTGTAGTAACTCATTAATGAGGAAAAAATAAATTTGGACACCATTAACATTCCTTGTTTATGAAGACAACCCCAGAACTTCAAACAAAAAATTATTTGTTATTCCAAAAGAAAACTAATAGATAAAGTTGGTTAAAGATATTCATTTTCATTTCCACAAAAATATAATTGTCTTACGTTTCTCTTACCCAATCAACAGATATAAATGAATGTAACAGGGGTCATGGGTGTAATCATTCGTGCATCAATAACAATGGAAGCTATACCTGTGTATGTGATGAAGGATTTACCCTTGACAGTGACGGTCGGAATTGTTCAGGTATCTTGATTTTTTTTTCCTTCCACTAGTTGTGATACTATTATTATTACTAATAACAGTACATGTAAACTACACTTACAAATCTCATCAACTGATAATTAAGGCAAATGTCAATATATATATTATATTTTACAATTATTAAAAATTGTTTTACAACACTTGAAGGCATCTAAAAGACAGGAAGAAAATAGTTTCCAACGTTACGATATAAATAAGATGGGTCTCGCACTAAATATTAGGCTATCAATGAAGGCTATCATAATTTTCATGCAAGGAGATCAGGCTATCATATGCAAGGAGAATATGACATTACATATTGAAAATGTGCCATATATAAATATTTCTCTTCTTTTACAGCATTGGCTAATACCACTACCATGGATACGCCTACCACTACCAACGCAACAGAAACACCTTCCATTCCAGTAACTAATTCATCATCATACACCACCAGCATGTCTAGGGGGTCTCCGTCCACACCTGACACCAGTACCGGAACCGGGTTGCCTCCGTCGACACCTGACACAAGTACGGGAATTGTGACATCTCCGTCAACACCTTACACCAGCACCAGAACTGTGACATCTCTGTCAACACCTGACACCAGTACGGGGACTGTGACGCTTCCGTCAACCCCTGACACCAGTACTGGAACCGGGATGCATTCGTCCACACCTGGCATAAGCACGGGAACTGTGACATATCTTTCAACACCTGACACCAGTACCGAAACTATGACATCTCCTGCAACACCTGACACCAGTACCGGAACTGTGACATCTCCTGCAACACCTGACACCAGTACGGGGACTGTGACATCTCCATCAACACCTGACACCAGTAACGGAACTGTGACATCTCCTGCAACACCTGACACCAGTACCGGAACTGTGACATCTCCTGCAACACCTGACACCAGTACGGGGACTGTGACATCTCCATCAACACCTGACACCAGTACGGGAACTGTGACATCTCCGTCAACATCTGAGACAAGTACCACAAACGGGACATCTCCGTCGACACCTGACACTAGTACCGCAACCGGGACATCTCCGTCAACACCTGAGATCAGTATTGAAACTGGGACATCACCATCTACACCCGACACCAGTACCGGAACCGGAGAGTCTCCGTCAACACCTGACACCAACACCGCAACCATTGCGTCTCCATCCACATCTGACATCGCCACCGAAGAATCCATAAGTAAGATTAAATGTTATCATTTGTATGTTAGTGACACTAACCAGAGCCATTTCGTATATATTATATACATGAACTACGGTTTGGCCAACTCAACAACAATGCTTATCAATATGGTGCATTGTATTTTGTTGTGGTCTTGCCCGTCATTTCGACATGTACCTTATATTTCCACTTAAATCGAGTCAGTTCAATAAACCGAGTTTTGTAATATGTAGCTTTGCAGCAAGCAAAGAAAGGGCGCCACCTTTGAAATATCTGTCATTACTGTCAATGTGAAAAGAAAAAAAAAGTTAGAGTTTTACGTATCCTAAACATATTGCTTGGTTATCATTATTGACGAGAAGGAAATAAAAAATCGGGATTGGAAATTGTTTGGCTGATTTTCAACCATTGCAGAATAATATAAACGGAAATAATTCAAATGGCATTTGCTAACATTGACCTGAACCGCATAATGTTGTTTCCTTATCCCCGTCAATTACTGTTTGCATATTTTTTGATTATTGTCGTTGATTTTGGTGAATTCGTGTTTAAGGGTATTTTCGTTATTTTTCAGATGTTGTAATTGATGTTGTTCTCACTTTTGATGCAACGTTCCACGATGATCTGTCAGACACATCGTCTTCTGCTTTCATCAGTCTTTCAATCGCTGTCTGCATTCCAGTAAGTTTCTTGAAGGCTTTAATGTAACGATGGTAAGGTGACCAAACAAAAATATCATGAAAGACATACTCGTGTGAGTTTCACTGGGCAATGTGTCATATTTCGCTTCAACAAGACTTAGTAAAATTTCAAATCAATGTATGTATACAAATCCCACACGCAAAGAAACTCGTTGCCCACTTGTTAAGTATTCAGAACTTGCTGCATTAAATCTGACAAAGTTCATTTACGTGTACTTTCATACACACACGATTTCAGTGGCGTAATGAGGCAAAAAATGGTGGGGGGGGGGGGTAAGCATAGGCATACGCAACACAATTTCTGAATACTTGCGAGCGAGCAAAAAAAGTTTTTTAATGAAAATGTTATCACAAATCTAAGTACATCCAGAAGGTAATTTCATTTTTTTTTTTTTTTTTTTTTTTTTTTGGGGGGGGGGGCTGCAGCCCCCAAGCCTCCCCCCCCCCCCCCCCACCAGTAAGCCAGTGCATGATTTATGACGTGCAATACCTAGATCTGGGAGAAAGATACAATTAAAGGTGGTCATTTCGTAAGGGATATGCATGAATATAAGATTTTAGTTCAATAATTTTGTTCATACAAAATACTCCAGGAGGAAAGAGCTACCAGAAAAAAAAATAGAAAAAAAATATTAGAGTTTTGTTGTATATTTATATTCAGTAACTTTCAAAAGAATCCTCAAAATGGTTTTTAGATCTTTCCCCCCCCCCCCCGATATGTATGTATATTCACTGGATACCGCTTTTCGAAGACACATGACAATGCGGTTTATTCCGTCATAATAGCGCCAGCTACGTAAAGGAGACACTTCTACAAAAAAAAAAACAAAGAGTGTCTCCCTATTTCACCGGTTTTGGGTTTATATATATATATATATATATATATATATATATTTATATATGTGTGTGTGTGTGTGTGTGTGTTGTGATATAGTTCCCCGTTTTGAAATAAAAGAATAAAGAACAAAATCCGGACAAATATAATGCTTAGTTCCAACAACATGTTATTTACAACAGTTTATTTTTTTTATTTTTTGCAAATAAAATGTTGTTGGTAACTAAGCATATAGTTATATATATATATATATATATATATATATATATATATACATACATACATATATGCAGCAATGGAAATACCCGCATGAGAGTCTACCTTGGGGATGGGGGGGGGGACTACTCCGGGTAGACTCTCATGTGGATATTTCCATTGCTGCATATATATGTATACATGTATATATATGAAAACGGGTTAATTTAATATTGACCTATTATTTACAATTTTCTAATATCAAGGCAATCATTTTATGCTAATGTGGCCCTCCTCGTTACATGTGATTTATATTCGACTACCACTTTTTTGTTTTCTTCTCTTCAAACAGTTGAAAAATCTTTTCGGAAGTCTGCGTAAAACCATTGTATGTGTAGTGATTGCGTTCTACAGAGGCAGCATAATCGCAGACATAGAAATGACCATCACTGCAAACAGTACCTCTGAGGCTCAGAACATCGTGAATAGTGCCCAAAACATTTCTTCAGTGGAAATAGCAAACATTACAATTGGAAATAGAACATATGATGTCATTGCCTTCAACGCGAATGGTATAGCTCATGAAAAAAATCATATAGTATTAAATATAAATTTCGTACAAAGGATATGTTGATGTTTCTAATTATCCTTTTCTCTTGAACAGTGCTAAGAATTTAGGGACATGCCCTGCATTCTATGATAAACAAACACTGCACGCAATGATCATGATATAGAGGTACAAATAATATTTCGAAAATGACACCTAAATTTTTCGAAAAATTGAACCTTCATATTTTCGTATTTGGGATCATTCGTGACACATGCTGACTCCAAATTTGTCTATTTTTAAGCATTCAAGCTTCAAGACTTCGTAACCATAATCTTAGCCTCAACGTGAAAGCTAATCCAAACTCAGTCACTTACCCTTTCATTTTTTATTTTGTTTTACTTTCCAAAACAGCAAATGGCAAATCGACCACTTACCACTAAATCCATCGTAGGTTTAATAGTAATTACTGATTATCAGCAACAAAGGCTATTCTGTAAATTTAATTTTGTTTTGATTTCATTATAGTATCCATAACAAACACAACTATGGATTCTACAACGATGCTTACAGTGACGGAATCATCAACGACGCCATTTGTATCGAGTAAGCGTTATTCATGTTATATATATATATATATATATTTTATATTTTTTTTTTTTTTTTTATTATTATTATTATTATTTTTTTTTTTTTTACATCAGTCATTCATAATGATAATTTCTTAATAACATTCAACCCCAAGTTTGCCAAGAGTAAATGAAAGCTGCTCAAATTCAACATGCTGGAATAATATTTTGCAATTTCCAGTTTGATATTACAGGTAGAAGATACAAATATAATTATTAAACTTTTCAATTGCTATGAGTGCAAATCGACACAATAATAGGAACCAATATTAAACAAAAAGATGTGCACTGTGCATTACAGAATCTTTGTGTAATAACCTACTCCCGGTCTTAATCGACTATCTCATAATCCCTTATTCACCTGTATATGCTAATTTTTCAGTGAATATCAATGACCAGACCTGGAGAGGTTTGGAGGAACTACCCCTTGAGAAATATACTGTGGCACAGGCATGTTATTTCAGTGGCACGTAAAGAGTTAATGACAGAGCATTAATTTCCTTTCTTTTTTTTTCTTTTTGAAAAATCAAAATTACACTTTCACGGTAAGTGAATGTGGGTCAAGAAAGAGATCTTTCAATCTTGCAACATGTTCACAGGCGACTATGGCACTAGAAAAATTATCCCGACGCAGTATACCTTCTCCTGTTCAAAGTTTTGCTTTCCATTATTGAAATACTGCGAATCACGGGGGAAAAGTAAAGAAAATGTTTATGGTCCAAGACCTTCTCATCTTCTGTTGGAACATTTTCGTCATGACTTTTGTTTGCCACTGGGCAAACGGGAACCGTCAATGCACATGCAAAAGCTTAATTTTTTTTTAGAAGGTAATGTTCCCAGACAATAATCTGTCTAATTAGGTATCGTACAGTAGTGGGAAAGGTGGCGCTTTGGATATTTAACTACTTTGTCAGCTGGAATGGAAATTATTACATATACTGTTGTGAAATGATTAATTTCGAACATAGGTGATGTTTGTTTGAAGAAAAATGGTTTAGAAATGGCTAAAATGTCCAAAAAAATAAACATCGAATTACAAGCGCGGTACCGCGCTTGTAATTTGATGTGAAAACAGTGTGTGTAACAAGTGTGTGCGAACCGCTATGCGCCGTTGAGCCGGGAGCGTCGGGGTAGGTGGTCCTTAGCGAGGGTATAAGGTAACCGTTGATATTCGATCATTTGAATTATTTTACTGAAAATCACCGGAAATCATGTATAGAATACCGGATTATCTCACTAATGTATCTTTAATTGAAGCCGAACAATATGAGACCATATTTGAGCAGTTTCATGCCAACTTTCATTTTGCTACCACTACTGTTTATTACCTTTAAAGATAGGCTTACTACAGACTACGCCTACATACTTGTAGTTTAAACAGCTTCTGGCAGTAAGGTGCTTATTTAATTTGTTGAATGATCAATTTCCCTATTTGAATAAATTCGATTAAATCTAACTATTTTTCGTAGTATATTTTCAAGTGCATTTCGAGCTTTTTATTAAGAGATCGCACACACGTCTTGTTTTCCCTAACACCGAACGTGCCGGGGATTTGGGGGTTTCGCTGTGTGTTTTTTGTATATTTGTTTTGTTTATATCACATATATATATATATATATATATATATATATATATATATATATATGTATATATATATATATATATATATATATATATATATATATAATCATTCATTAATTTTAATAACAAATGGATCACTTTTAGCAATGGATGGGAAAGGGGGGGGGGGGGAGGTAGACGATGCAAACACGTCCTGATTTCCCTAACACCGAACGTGCCCGTGATTTGGGGTTTCGCTGTGTGTTTTTTGTATATTTGTTTTGTTTATATCATATATATATATATATAATCATTAATTTTAATAAGAAAAAATGGATCACTTTTAGCAATGGACGGGAAAGGGGGGGGGTAGACGATGCAAAGGCCAACTTGAAGACAGAGAATAATTCGAATCCTACGTCATGGTTAAATATTGAATTTTTTGCTCAGCCATCATGCATCTATTGTCAAAATCATTTTAATTTATCTGCATTCTCTGGAAACTTCGCAAAATCCTGTAGGTTTATCCCTTTCAATCTTTAACATAACTCCTGATTGCATTATCGTTATATTTCCCTTTCTTAAGCTTCTTTATTCCGTTTACAATATTACACGTAAATTTCGGGGGGAAAATCACTCGCATCTGAAATAAACCAACCAGTTGACACTACAACAATTTCCCCAGCTGCATAATTATTTTTTTTTCAAGGTAGTACGAATTACTTTCAAGGCAAGAATAAGTAATAATTAATCTTACTTTTTTTTATTATCTATACAACAAAAGGTAACATATATAACAAAAAAAGATTATCAATTAGTTTGCTGAGTAAGAAACTGAATCAAATTAAAATTAATTCATTTTCTAAAATTGTAACTAAGTTTGATATGATTTTTTTTTTTTGAGTACGTTTAGATAACACACTTTATCTTTAAAATAAATCGGGAAATCGGTGTATATGCGGGTGTTCACACGTCAGCTACTTGGTTCCATAGCGTCGGTTGAATGTAGTTAAATAGGAAATCATTCTAACAACTAATAAAAACAATAAATGAACAATACCTGAAGGTAGATAAGTAGTCAACGCCCACCTACAGGTTAAAAAAAAAAATTATATATCGTTTTGCTTAGCTTTTATAATTTCATTTTCATAAGCATAATTATTTGACAGACTTTATTTAATTTTCATTCCGATTCTGCTTACTATACATTCCGTGCAAACTGGGCGTCAATTATGCTTAAATTACTGTACTCCACTTATTTACAGGGGCTGCGGAGCGTTTTTGAAAGTTGGGTGCTGATCTGATTTCACTCATTAATGACAATTTTCGAGCCTTTTTTCCGATATTTTTTAACGTGTATGCTCAAAAAACGGGGGGGGGGGGATGCAGCCCACGATTTACATTCCATGCAAATTAGATTTCGTTCATTTTACTAGAATTTGTTTAATTTACATTTCCTGCAAGCTAGACCTCATTTGACGTTAGCTTCAAGCTACATTTTGTTTAGTTTACATTTAATGCAAACTAGGCTTCATTTATCTAAGTTACATTCTGTGCAAAGTAGACTTCATTTGTTATTTTGTTTGCTTTTTTTTTTTTTGGGGGGGGGGTTAAATTCCGTGAAAACTAAACTTTATTTAGATTTATTTTGCATTTATTGATTCTTATTTTACATTTATATACACTTATATTACATTCCCCGGAAACTAAACCCGTCATAACTCCGTTTTTTCAATATCATCATATTTTGCCTTTCAATTGTTCATCTAGTTTATATTTAACCTGTTATTCTTGTAAACTTTTTATCAGTATCTGGAACAATCCAACCGGCTGCAAATACCACAATGACTCACGCTGCGCCTGCTACGTCACCTCCCGGAACAGGTAAGCATAATTAATCTCTTAAAGGAAGGAGTACGAAGAAAAAAAAATAAATCAAGATTAATGTTTAATTGTGCATTCACCTATTTCATCTTCTACACAAAGAACATACATGTATTTGAACGTTTGGGGCAGGAAGTTATCGTTTTTCTTTTTTTTTTCTCTCCTTCTTCTGATACAAGAAGGATGGATTAAGTGAAATAATATATTTTTTTTTTTCATAGCATCGATCATATCATTAATCATCTTTAATCATCTTTCATAAAGTAGGGAAACAGAAAGTCATTCTAGCAATGAAAAAAAGGCGATGGTATAAACACTACCTGAAGGTATTATTTGACGCCGACCTTGGGGAGAAAAAAAAGAGATATTATTTTGCTCAGCATTTTTTTTGTTTAATGGACTGCATTCATTTTATATTCCATGGAGACTACAAATTGTTTCTTTTACATTCTGTGCAAATAAGACTTCACCTGTTCTACGTCCTGTGGAAACTAAACTGCATTTGTTTTATTTTTGTAACAATTATTTAACATTTATGTATTAATCACATTGATAGACGTGATTATGTTTGAAATATCATATATAAATCTATAGAATATTTTATTATTAATATTTAGCCTTTCCATTGTTCATTGTTAATTGTACATTATCCTATGTTATTTTGTATGAACATATATTATTTGAAGGCTTTGGTCGGGAAGTTATTTTTCTTCTTTTCTTTCTCATTATTTTTTATTTTATGTGAATTTTCATGAGTATTATGTATGAGTACTTTTTTTTTCTGAGTGCATTAAGGATATATTGGGTGAAACACTATAATTATTATTATTTTCATTTATTTTTATTTTTGTAGATTCATGCGGATAATATGTACTAACGGAACAAGAGTTGGGCGGGTCGCCCCCGCACCCTTTTTTTGACCTAGCACAGAAGGGCAATGCTTCATTAGCTTAATATTCTATGCTGTTAAACAATATAAAATATGTACTAACGGAATAAGGAGTTGGGCGGGTTGCCCCCGCCTTTTTTTTTTTTTTTTTTTTTTTCCCCCTAGCACAGAAGGGCAATGCCTCATTAGCTTAATATTATATGGTGTTACCTAATATAAACGAAAGGGAAGATTAAGGCGCAAACCTACGACAGATGTGAATTAATCACTTTTAATTAATCGGCGTATTTGAAAATTCACCGATACTGGTTCTTTCCAACAGATCCAATCAAAATTAATCAAAATTAATCAAACGCTTCAGAATAACATAAAGACTGTCAGCATCACGATGGGTAGGTTGTCAGTGGCTCACAGTGGGCCAAGGCCAAACTTATGTGCGCAAAAAAAAAAGGAATTTGGTGATTGTGCTTTTTCTAACTTTTTCCATGTCCTATCGAAAGATAACAGCTTAAAGAATACTTACGAGCAATATTTTTCTTTGGACTTTATTTTTAGTGTCCTAATTTTTTGCTTGAACCTGAAAAATTGTTCCCTTTTTTGGCATTACATCAGAAAGTTGCTATTGTGCTAAATGCATGATATTCACATTTTGAAAAAAGGTGTCCCTCCATTTTTGCTCAGGGTTATTCCTTATTTTACTAGACTTTGTTTAATTTACATTTTCTGCAAGCTAGACTCCCATTTGTTTGACGTTTGCTTCAAGCTACATTTTGTTTAGTTTACATTTGATGCAAACTAAGCTTCATATATCTAAGTTACATTCTGTGCAAAGTATACTTCATTTGTTTGTTTGTTGTTTTTTTCGTTTTTTTTTTTTAATTCCGTGAAAGCTAAACTTTATTTAGACTTATTTTGCATTTATTGATTCTTATTTTGCATTTATTGATTCTCATTTCATATTTATTTTACATCCCCCGGAAACTAAACTCGTCATAACTTCATTTTTCAATATCATCATATTTTGCCTTTCAATTGTTCATCTAGTTTATATTTCACCTGTTATTCTTGTAAACTTTTTATCAGTATCTGGAACAAACCAACCGGCTGCCAATACCACAATGACACAAGCTGCGCCTGCTACGTCACCTTCCGGAACAGGTAAGCATAATTAATCTCTTAATGGAAGGAGTACGAAAAGAATGAAATTAAGATTAATGTTTAATTGTCCATTCACCTATTTCATCTTCTACACAAAGAACATATTTGAACGTTTCCGGGGAATGTAAAATAAGTGTACATAATTGTAATGTGAGTTAAACGAGTATATCAGATACGAATTTTGGCGCATTTTAAAGGGGACTACCGATCGATATCCATGTACGTTCAGTTTCATTCGCTTGCCCCTGTTGCAAGGCCGTTCATAACAACAATCTTGGAGCAGCGAACAAATTGCCCTCGAAGGTGGGGTAGTTTGTCAGTTGGGTTGTTCAGTTCGTCTTTCTTGATTGTTCTTAAAGGGTAAAATATCTATTCCGTTAAAATATTTCAAGTAAATCTTGTCAACTTTTCACAAGCTTCAGGAACAAACCAGCCGGTCGACACTACAACAATGACAACAGCTGCGCCAGAAACGTCAAATTCCGGAACAGGTAAGCATAATTCATCTCATGAAGGTAGCCATACGACAAACTTTCTGATAAGTAAGAATTGAATTTATTGAAAAGTGCATCTGGTTGAAAGGCTCATTTGATAACTGGGAAAAAGATTGTCAAGAAAACGATTAATTTCAATTTTGTCCCTGTGCATTTTGTTAAGCAATTAGAAAAAAAAACACATAATTTTGAAAGGAAAAAAAATGCACTGGGCGATCATTGGATGCAGGCGAAAGGTTCGCATAACTTCCTTTCAAAGTCATGTCCTACACAGCTCTTAAGTTGACATAAACTGAAGAGATCTTCATTTTGCTGAGATAGAGTGGGCCTTTTCAGTCTTCACTGCGATTAGTTCTTTCGGGCATTTTATGTTTTATTTTGAAATAACATTGGTCTAATTAATTTCAGAACTGATTATTTTTTCGATATTATACTTTTTTTTCAATATTTGTTGACAATTTCTTCGAGTTGTAATGCATAAAGACCAGTTTGGGCAGAAAGCCCGCGTAATAAGCATAGTACTTGTTCTTTCCCTAATCGTTATAAATTAATGACTGGATTCCATGGTATATTTCTTTGATAGCTCTGTTCACCAGGAGAGTACGTGTGTCCGTTGCAGCCTCGGAAAAAAATGGTGAACCGCTTAGGTATACCAATGATCTGAGTAACCGGTCAACACAGTACTTCCAAACTCTCCAGACTCTATTTTGCAATGCGGTGAGTATCACAGCCAATCCCCTAGTCCTCGCTCGCTCCGCTCTTTACAAATCTTTACATTTATGTATTAAATTGTAATCAGAATTGAAAAGGAAGAATTTATTGTCATTGGTATATAATTACACATAACGAATTTACAAATGTGAATAAATAAAAAAGGTTACAAGATGTGATCAAACAGTTACAATGCAATAGCTTGACGTAATTTCTTTGTTTTTTTTTTCCTTTACAAGCAATAGGCCCTTAAGCTTGAAATGAGAATTTTTAACTTTATTTCATTTTAATACTGGTATTTTAAACTTTTTTGTTTTTCCTCATAGCCATCTACATATATGTCTTAGTGTTTCTAATATTGATCTTTGCATATTAAACTGAAGTTGCTTTTTATTCATAAAAAAAATCAAGAAAGTGGTCATTTACTTATTCCAAATTATAATCGACAAAATATAAATTTATTTGAAATATATCCATTTCATTGAAAGTAGTGGTTTTTACACTTATTTTTTATTTTTCGGTGTTTATTATTCGGTGTTTTTATTCGGCGTTTTAAATTCTGATAATATTGGTACAATTAACAGAATGCTTAAATCATGGAATGAGCTTGCAGCCATTTGCAGATTGTCCATCTGCCGATAGCTCGTGTTTCTTTTCAATCATTAGTCAACGCCTCGGTCAGAGTGTATGTTGTTGTTTTCTTTTTTCTCTGCCCAAGTATAATTTGGCTTGGAAACAACGAGGTATTATTTCAGAGCACATTTACAATATAAAGATCTACATTTTATTCTTGACGTCAAGGTTGTTATTTTTTTAAATATATAACTTAAATTCATATTATGATCATAGATGGATTATTTTTTCGGAACGGAACTTGCTCCAAAGCTGAGGAACGTCGGATGTGCCGTCTTGTCTTTTGAGAGTGGTAGTGTCATTGCCAATATGGAGATGACTCTCGGGGCAGATACTGCCACAGATGCAGATGATCTCGTCAACAGTGCGTTGGACCTTTCTAGCGAAAACCCCCAGGTGTTAGACTCCGGCACGAACAACATTACTGTTTCAGCCATTGCTGTAACAGGTAAATTCGTCGCCTCAAATATTTGATACAAAAAATGCAATTCTACATTCCCTAGGAGATAAATTTATAAATTAATTTGTGTATGATATACAAAGGCTTAAGTGCACATAATACATTCAAAAAGCGGTTTCATTGCCAAATCTCAATTTCTAATGAGTGTATTATTTCAAAGTCCATGGATTCCGATTTGTTTATAATCAAGCTTAATGAAAGCACGCCGGGAATAAAAATCACTGAAAATCTTGAGTTTTCATTAGACCCCGTATTGATCCTGACTACTAAATTGACTATCATTCTTATAAATTCTCTTTAAAAAAATTGGCAGATATCATTTGTTGTATTTCAACATTAAGTGAAGTTTTTGTTTGATACCGTGAACATTTTATCTACCATGGTAACCAGAATTACCTTGAAAAATATTTATCGATGGACTCAGTAATAGGTGATTTTTCTAAAAACATGTTAAAAATATGACTTGAAACCGACAAAGTAGTTTCTAAATATCTTATAGTAGAGTTCTTTATACTTATTTTTTACCAACAGTTTTTCAAGAAGGGTTATCAATTGGTGCCATCATCGGGATCATTTTTGGTGTCGTAGGGGCTCTTCTCATCTTCATCATGTGTATGTGTTGCGTCTTTATGCAGATGGCATCTCGGAACAACGCTACCAAACTTATACAAGGGTGAGTAACTATCGGGGGGTTTGAATGTTCCTCTTTGACGTAATTTATCCTAAAGCCCGTTTTTCACGAGGCGTCATACATTGGCGTAGGATGGCGTCAGTGATTTCTGAGGCCTTCGACACGCCATGTGAGGGTGGTAGCATACAAAGAGTGACTGCAGAATTCACAAAGTAAACGTATTGCTGGCGTATGGGCCTATTGCCTTTACAGGCTCGATTGGCGCTGGTATTAACGTAATTAGAATGACGCCTCGGGTATTGTTCATGATATCGAGTAATGGCGACCTGCATTTTTCCCCCTCTTTTTTCGCATATCATAGACTGGTGTCGACTGCTTAAGAGGCATCATATGGCACAATTAGTCCATTCATTTCCAAATATATCGTGCCGCATTAAACAGAGAACATTACAGTTATGGTCGACAGTGAACGAGGAGTCGATCTGATCCTATGCTCTTCGTTTTAAGTAGATTTTTAATTTGCCTGGTCAATATCAACGCCGATTGTTGTGACAAAAGAAGAACCTTGAGCTAACCCTTTGTCAAGAAGTTTGGTCTCTCCTTAGGGACTGATTCTGGGTCAGTGTTGAGCATGTATACAATTTAATATCTTTGGCGCAATGCACTTGACGGCTTGCATGCTATTAGTATTGGAGGGGGTGGTAACTGGGTTCCATTTACATTTGTTTAGGGAACGGTGGTTCAAACAGATTCTCTCGCAAATCCCATGCGACGGGTAACGTAGCTTAAAGGCCAGGCATGATGTCAAGTAAACGAGGAACCTACCGTCTCCCCCGTGTTTAGGCTCCTCGACTGAGAGGAACCGAGAAAATGATGGTTTTACTATTGGGAATAACAGAGTTGGCCTCAGGGGCTCCCGTAAAATTTGTTTTTTATTTCGCAAGATAAAATCAACATACATAGTAACAATAAATTAAAATACATATACAAAATTATGCGGGGCTTTCCATAAAGGTTAAAATTTGTAAAGGACTATTTTAAACTTTGATATTTACATCTAATGTCCTTTTTTTCTGTTTCGTGGTCTTGGTGAAATATACCTATGAATGAATGAATGAATGAATTTATTTCTGTCATGAACATTAACATTGAAAAAATACATCGTTCAAATGACGAATACATACATGTATCATAATCAATAACAATTTCAATGTAATCAAAAGTAACATTTTTTACATTAGTCAATAGAAAAGGCAGTATCATGGGAAAAACCTAATGAAAAGCACAGCTTGTTGAAACTAGGTTCTCCAATAAAAGAGAGAATTTCAAAATATGTAATTATGTATACATATACAGATATGGCAGTAAAGAGACAAGACAATATATGCGTGAACAGGGAAATAAACACAAATAATCATCACTAAACTTAAAAATTAAATAAGAATGTATACTACCAATTAATGAAAAATGGGGGGGGGGCTAATTTGAAGTTATGACGAAATATTCATTAAAATCATTTGTAAAATTAGTATACGCAATAAAAACATAACATTAGTTCAAGTTTGATTTTCATACTGTAATATAATATATTTTATCTGTATATTATTATTCCATGTGTCCTTGTAGAGACCGATACAATCATCACTACGACCGGGGAACTCCTTTCTTCTACAGTGGTGACTCCTGGTTAGGATCTCATGAAAGCAATTCTGAAGACCTTTCCTTTGATCAGCGTGAATTTGCCGTAGGCCAAGCAGTGGGCAGGCTCACGCGAGAACGGGAGCTGCGTGGACAAAGGCTTCATGGAAATCGCGCAGCCCACGTAAGTAACTTAAATTTTTGGATATGGTAATATAAACACGATCAAAACTATTTTCGAAAAATCAACTCAAAGCAATTTCAATAGCCCTGTCTGTCACCTTTAGAAATGTGCGAACATTACAATGGCGTATTACGTAATCCGAACCTGATTTCTATGGGCGGTACAATAGGCCTTTGAAATTGCCCTTGAGTTTATTTTTCGAAAGTAGTTTTCATCATGTTATAAATACACGATCGGCTATCTTTTGATTTTAATTGTTACAATCCCAAACAATCGCAATAAAATAAGGGTTCGGATGTAAAAAATTCTACCTTTTTTTCAGTGATTTTTGTTCACTGCATGCATGTACTTGTTTGCAGTATCTGAATGTACATACAATGACAGATCCCGAAAGCCAGATTTCCTATGGATTTTTTTTTTGTAATGGCCGTAAGGAAATGAGTTCGGCTACCAAACATGCTACATTGATAAAACAATGGCCCTCTCCGGGACCTGACTTATCAAAGAGCAATATGACAGGCAAGAGTGATCAATATTTAGAGTCCAAAACATGCTACATCTGCAGGTTATGGAAAGAGTGATTTCATAATTCCATGGCAGAGTAGAGAACATGGCAAGTTCTTTTTCCAATCGATAATGCAGAATAAGACTGGTAGATACCGTCATTTCTTTGAAATCTAAAGCATATAGCCTGTTCTGGAATCACAATCTTCATATATAAAGTCAAGGTTTAAATATATATATATATTATATATATATATATATATATATATATATATAAGGTATACCCAACTTTGATAGCTTCTAATTAAAAGGTTAAAACATCTATGAGCTTGAGATTTATATCCTAGTAAAGAGCAACTTATATTTTGTGTAATTAAACCTTATTCATGACTTGGCTGTCACTGATGACTGAACAGCAGGCTTTTTAAAAAGTATTGTCAAAAACCTTTTTGTATGAATTCGGGCTGAAGCAACGAATGTGGATCAACCAATTATGCAGTAGTAACTTCAGTTGGAAGACAAAATGCTGATTTTTTTTTATTCAATTGATTTTGTGCCTTTTAATAAAAAGTGGTTTAAAGTCAATTTAAACTCAAGAAAGTCTTATTACAAGCTCAACTTATATTTCGTTTGCCTTGGCTTTATCCGCATCCTTTTTTTAAAATAAGCCTTTTTACTGATTTATTCAAAATCGACAATTATTTCGGAAGCTATTTCTCTTTTTCTTGAAAGTCTATTATCAATGCCCTTGGTAATTCTCTACACAAGCAAGAATGTCATGAGCGAGGTACTGCTTTACAGACAACAAGCCAATATTCACCATTAAATAAATTTCAAAGTCACATTGGTTATATCAGTTAAATTAGAAGCTGGGTTGGGTTTACCTTTTTATACGCCCTATATAGACAGGCAGGCCTTGGTGTTTAGCGGTGTCAAATGTCGCTTCCTACGAAAAATACAAAAAATTCATCTGATACTTATTTTTGTGAAACAACCAATAGCACAGGGCCTTGAGCTAGGATATTAAATCAGTTGACGATTTTATCAAATTGGTGCCTGTTTTGTCCTTTTCTTCAAATGCCTTCGACGACACAAAAAAATTACTCGAGTCTTGCACATCATAGTAGAAATAGAGTATGAGAAGGAACTGGACAATGAAAGATTTGGTCACTAGGGACTCTAGGAAGAATCATCCATACCATGAATTTGAAGGGGAAAAAAATCATTAGCAGATCTCTTTTCCATGGCCAATGTCTTGGGAAATTTCTTGTGTGACAGTAAAACCTATCAAGTATATAACAAACGGTATTCATTTGAGTGTACCCTCATTCATTGCCTTGCGATGTATTTCGAGGCTTAAAATTATTATTATTTTTTTTTTAATGGCTAAAATATCGAGCAAGATCAACGATGCCCGCAAGAAAATCCGAACTTTGTATTATACGGAATGTACTTAAAATTCATTTATATCTGAAGAAAAAAGGCTTGATTTATGACGTTGAGATTGAAAGCGTAACGACACCTCCCACAACCTTTTCCAAAGGTACATGATAATGATGTACACCCTAAATTAGGACCAGTTTGAACTTTCTACACTGTGGCAATGTCGGTATGCCTTCTTTTCTTAGAGGTCATATATGACTATAATAGGGCGCTCTTGTGTTGTTTTGTTTTGTTACAGGTGCGTAAGCAGGATGACGACCATTTCAGCACACCCTACGTAGTAGACGGAAGTGATAACGTAAGTTACAGGTGGGGGGGGGGGGGGGGTACTCGCTTTCCCGAACCTTCGTAATACCAAAACACAAGTTTCCCATAGCAGGGGGTTCGTAATTCCGAAAATGAAATAGGATTCATAATTCCCAACATTTGATGCAATATTCGGTAGGTTGCTTATTCCGAAGGTTCGTAATACCGAAAATGAAATAGGGTTCATAATTCTGAAGGTTCGCAATTCGAAAATGCAGTAGAGCCCTACATAACTTTGCGGAATTACGAACCTTAGGAAATATGAACTCTTTTTCATTTTAGGAATTATGAACCTTATTTCATTTTCCGAATTACGAACTGTCGGAGTAACAAAGCTTCGGGAAAACAAACATTCGGAAAAAACGAAATGTAACCGTTCCAAGTACCCCCTCCTCCCTTATCACCCAAAACATCATTTTGAGAGGTGGGTCGTACGACTTTGGTCGCGTTTATCTTCTTTCCCCAGTTTGAAACGGCTTTCCATACCCACTATCAAAAGCCCTTTCCAAAGGCCTTTGCAAACGGCTTTCAAAATAAGTTGCGTTTATCATCTCATCGACAAGTCGAAAACCGACGTTGTCACTGCAGATGCATTGCGCAGTTTGACCCGAGGAGAAGGGGTCATATACGGCGCGCGCTGTTTTGTTTTGGCTATCGCTAGTATAGTGCAGCGTACGTAGCTAGTGTACTCTGTGCTTATGTGTAGTTTATGGCAAGCCATCGGGGTCTACCTACGTCTACTAGTACGCGTACCCAGTAGACGTCACGTAAAACCAAACGGTACGTCACGTCTACTCGTTACGTGACGTGTACCCAATTTCGTGTACTCTGTCGTGACCTTACTCCACGTCACGTCTGTTCAATTACGTGTGCTTTGCTCAATACGTCACGTCTTCTTTGAAATGGTCTAATTCCAGCTTTTTTTTTTTTTTTTTTTTAATGAGACCGCTTCTATTCTCTACATAGGGGATGTAGGATATGAGAGTTTGGGAAGTCAAATCCCGATTATCAGGATTCCCCTCTTTGTTATGAAAATGGATGGCTCTATCATGATCAAGTTCAGGGGTCGCTGAACCGGGGGGGGGGGGGGTGTGATCTAGCTAGGGATTGCAGGCTTCCCCTCCACACACATACACGCACACACACTCCCCTTTGCTTATATTAATAATAACATATTATGCTCATACTCATGCTCAACCTCCTGCCCCCACTTTTCAAACGCTCTGTGGCCCGTGAACTAATAATTATTATGCGTGTCTTTCCACGTATACCAACATCGTTTACAGGCCTAACCAACTTGATATTAGGGCGTCCTATTTCGTTTCAAGCCTTTTTTCAAAACATGTATGCTGCGGTTTGTGGTCTGTTATCTTCACTTTTGCATAAACTGAAAATGAGGGAAAGGTAACCGTTTC
>CM046843.1:364502-372002 GCA_025618425.1 Heliocidaris tuberculata
ATTTTTTTTTCCTTCCTACTTTTGATTTCGATTTGTGTAGGGTCGTCACTGGAAGAATCATTTTTTTTCTGCATGTTAAAAGGGCGCGAAATGCAAGGGAGTATAACATTGTACATGTTGTATTTGAAACGTTTCCATTGGACTGGTTTTGACCCCCCCCCCGGAAAAAGAAGTTAACCCTTTCAGGAATTATTTAAGGGCTTAATTGATCACACTGTGTTCTTCAAATTAGCAACAATAATATTTCTCTTTGTAGTGCTAAATGGTTCTAATAAGATGTAATGTCTTGAAAACAATTTACATGGTAAGGAATTTTGTCGAAAAGTTGAAAAGAATGGCCAATTTCGATAAAAAAAAAACAACAACAATGATTTTGAACCTCTCAACGTGTTGCCAATTTAAGAATTTTAAAGCTTAATCTCCTTTGTAAAATTCTTGCAGGCGCCAAACGCAGTGTAGTCATGCAACAAAAATGGATATAGTGTTTGCAGAAATTGTTGCTCTTTCTGCTCAGAGCTCTGAATCAAAATCAAAATGCAACTGGTGCAGTCTGTAAATTCGTGTCACAATGGGTGATTTCAAGTTTCGGTGTTGGTGTTGGTGTTGGTGTTGGAGAGCGTGAATTGGGCTGCTGATTCTAGCCCCAACACCGAATTCGGGTTTATAAAAATAATACCAATCACATTATTGATAGTTCAACACCTAGTGAAGTCAATCCATGCAGCACCTGCTTCATTTAAGGTTCGGTGTTGTCGCTGGTGCTAGTTTTGCCCCAACACCAACACCAGCTCTCAACACCGAACTTGAATTCACCCAATGACAACTAACGCGGGAGCATTCGCTTCTCTTTCCTTTCCCCCTCAATGGCAATTGCCCCTTCTCTACCAGATTCTCAACCAATTTTGTCTTTTTTTTGTTGTTGGTGGTGGGGGGGGGGGGGGGGGGGGAACTAGGTTGAATAACATTACCCCCTGCCGCCGCAAATATCTTTTCACCTCCTATACTTCCACCTGCCCTTTCTCTCACTCTCAAAGAAGATTAACGAGTCATGTTTTGCCACTTTACAATAATTTCTCATAAACAATGGGCCATAAGAGTGTATAGGGATAGGCCTACATGTCAAGTTATGATGGATCGATTTTCTTGACTCTCGTCGGCTTATTCACCTTTGACGGCCTATTTTTAGATATGAAAGACATACTGCTATTCTATAACTATATCTTCCAAATGGTAAATATATTCTGTTCACGGGGAAGTATGTTTGTTTTTATGATGCGTTTACTTGAAAATGAAGTACGTGTAGTATGAAATTGTATGTGATTATAGCTCAGTTGCGAAGCCAGAATCAGCGTTTTGAAACACATAGTTATGAAATCAAGTTTGAAACGCTGTTGCACGGTACGCTGTTTATATCCGTTGTCTCCATGCACCTTTATAGAGCTCTGCCTTTTTTTGGTGAGCTCTGTATAACTGTGTTTAAAGAGCGTGTTTCTGCAGGAAAAAAAAAATAAAAAAATAAAACTGCAGAGTATCAACACGCTGATTCTGACCTGAAAACAGCTATAAAGGCACCCGCTGATGCGACTGTCAGTTAATTATTTTAGGAAGGGTTCAATATAATTGCTCTTGATACGTAATTTGAAAGAGGGCGGGGGGGGGGGGGGGGGGGGTGATGGCTCTAAATAATCGTATCTCTTTCTCAAGGTGACTTGCAACGTTTGTTATAAGTACCTCCGTATCCGGACAACTACCCCCTGGACAATTACCCCCCGGACAACCACCCCCCGGGAAAACCACTCCCTGGACGACTACCCCCCTAGGACAACTACCCCCAGGACAACTACCCCCAGGACAACTACCCCCAGGACAACTACCCCCAGGACAATTACCCCCCAGGACAACTACCCCCAGGACAATTACCCCTCAGGACAACTACCCCCGAACAACTACCCCCTGGACAGCTACCCCGGAAAAATTGTCCTGGGGGTAATTGTCCTGGGGGGTAGATGTCCTAGGGGGGTAGTCGTCCAGGGGGTGTTTTCCGGGGGGTAGTTGTCGGGGGGTAGTTGTCCTAGGGGGGTAGTTGTCCTAGAATCAAGTACCTCATGGCATTCGTAGAGAATACTATAGAGAGAACTGCAGCCATCATTTGAATAAAAGAAGAAAACAGTGTCAAATTGAATATAGATAACGCATTTCCTAGCATGCTGCTGTAGTCAAACGGTGGAACGCATAGATTCGCCCCAATTTCCCCCTTAGTTTATCCAACATAAAAGCGAAGGAAGAAACAATAAATCATTAAATGTAAAGTCAATATTATATTTCCAGAGAAATGCCCTTTTAAAGCTGTGTTTGTGCAAGGGGGGGGGGGGGGAGGGGCATATTATTTATTTGAAATTATCTCCAGTAGACCTGTCAGCATTTTTATGTGTAGATCGGAATGATGAATGAGGGACACAATTTCAAAGTCGTGATTCTATTTTATCCATTTTATCATAATATTCGGGCGCGCGACGGTTGAACCCTGCGCAGCGACGAGGGTCGATTTCCAGGTAATGCCTCCACGGAAGATTCCGCGGAAGAAGCCGGTGGGGAGACAGTAGAGCCCCGGACAGGGGTTCTCCCTTCCTTTCTTATCACTCTACGTTTCGCCGAGGCGAGCAAACAAAACGTGGATATTTGTATGGAACGAGAATGTTTGCACAAGACGATAATGTTTGAACAAAATGAGAATAGTTGAATGGGGCAGGTAAGTGACTGTAGAGTGCACAGTCTTTTGTTTGCTCAAATTTGTTTAATCAAATACCAGTGAATTAGCGAAGGTCATAACAATATACGAGCTTCATGCTTGGGAAAATGTATACATTTCATAATTTTCACATTCAGGTGTGGTTTTATTTCCCGCCTGTAAACTGATACACAAAATTAAGAATAATAATAATAAAAAAGGGTTTGGTTGTTCTTTGCAGAGCGATTAATAAAAGGACTCTAGACTTTCCTGAAGTCTGGTGATAATCATGCTTATAAATGGTCATAATTATATTAACTGTTTCTTTTAATACGCCTTTTTGCTTAAACTTAAAGTAACCGATTCGGACGCTTTGCACTGTATTACCGCAACGAGACATTTACATTTCTGCACTTCATGTGCGCAGTCTCCCCTCCACTGGGGAACATTCCAGTCAGTCGCCACAATGTATTTCACAGGTGCATGGGCATGCACTTCCCAACCACAATTTGTTAACGACGTTCGCATCCTACCCCGGATCCTGGGTGGAGAGAGGCGATGTGATTAAAAATGCTTCCTTGCTTCCTACTCGGACCAAATTGGTATAAAAAGGTTAATTCCCCTTTCAAGTCCTATCAAGATTACATGGGAGAAAACCTGTATTAAGCGATTCCCATACTCGTCAGATGATTCTAGTACAACTACCCCTTGGACAACTACCCCCGGGACAACTACCCCGGACAACTACCCCTTGGACAACTACCCCAGGACAACTGCCCCCAGGATTACTACCGCGAAGACAACTACTACCAGGACAATTACCCCCTCGAAAACTACTACCCCTAGGATTACTACCCCTAGGACAACTACCCCCAGGACATTTACCCCCGGACAATTACCCCCAGGAAAATTATCCCCCTCCCCCTGCAATGACGATTACCCCCAAGGATGATACCCCCGACATCTGATCCCCACGGAAACTCCTCCTTGAACAACTACCCCCGGAATCCTGAGGGGGGGGGGGGGGTAGTTGTCCGGGGGTAGTTGTCCAGGGGGTATATTGTTCGGGGGTAGTTGTCCAGGGGTTAGTTGTCCGGGTGTAGTTGTCCGGGAGGTAATTGTCCTAGAATCATCTGAATGGATTGCTTGGAATAGTCTTCTCTTCTCCATCTCTCAGTCTTTTTTCCTCTCCTGCTCCTACTCCTCTTCCTTCTTCTTCTTCTTCTTCTCCTTCTTCTTCTTCTTCTCCTTCTTCTCTTTCCTCTTCTCCTTCGTTCTCTCCTCGTTTTCTTTTTCGTTCTCCTCCTCCTTTTTTATGCTTGTTGTTGTACTTCTCTTTTTCCTCCTCTTCCTTCTTCCTTCTCCTTCTTCTTTTTATGTTTCTTCTTCTTTTTCTTCTTCTTTTTATGTTTTTTCTTCTTTTTCTCCATCTCCTTTCTCTCCTTTTCACTTTCTTTATCCCCCCCTCTCTCTACCCGACTCTCCAAATCCGCATTATCATGATTATCTTCACCCTCCTTCCCCTCTTTCTATTCCCTCCTGAACTCGACATATGTGGTGTGAAATACATTTTCCCATTATATATGTTGAGCTCAGAAGGAGATTAACTGCACCTTGAAAAGATAATGGGGGAAATCTGAAAATCTGTGTACAAAACAAATGGAGAGTTGTTCACAAAATCAGCCATTTTGAAGCAATTTTGCCAATTTGAGGATCCCCATAGAAAGTAAAACGAGACTTTTCAAACTTCCATAACTCTCTCATTTTTTAACCAATTTTAATGAAACTTTTTGTAAAGTGCTTCTCTGAATTCTCACTTTCCAATAACATTGATTCTCTCTTTGGGTTTTGGTTTCCTTTAACAACTCCGACCCATTCTCTATATCTATCTCTTACCCATCTTCGTATGAAGAATTAAGATGAAATTAAAGACCAATAAGAGGATGTAAAAGCATAATTGTATTTTATTCATATAATGAGTCCATGATGTTAATGTATTTCAATCACTTTAAGATTTCCCACCTATATATTAATGCATGTTAATTGTTAAAGCATAAAAGCTTAGGACTATGTGAAACATTATAGCCCTTTCATTAATTCCTATAAAGGTAATCCTATATCTAGCAATGAAAAGAGAATGACAGAGTGTATATAATGACCAATTTACCTATATCCCCTATCAAAATGTCCCTATTTAGCTATCGTCTTTTTGCAAAAAACACTACCTCACAAAATAGTATCGTTTATTTTCAACAACAACAAAAAAATATGCCCCTAAATTGCTAAAAAGCTAGACAATGACCGTGGGAACCAACTACGATTATTATACAAATATTAAAAGCATGCTCGTCTTGAATGGGTCTTGTATATAATTATATTCCTTGATATATTTGTCATCTTTGCAATATAGGAGGTCTCCATGGAGATGATAATTTTCATTTTCTTTGTAGTTCATCTAATCGGAGGTCAAATTGACCGCACATACTTCAGGCGGGGAATCCCCGATGATTTTTAAAATGATATCATTCAGGCAGTAATCTTGAACATTGCATCACCGGCATACAGTCAAACCCTTTGATTAAACAACGTTATCTTTCACAGGCACCTGCTGTTAAGTTGACCGTAGAGCGTTATGTAATGTTATCTAACGGATAAACCAGCATTACAATGGAGAATTATGAAATAGAGAGAAAAAGAGAGAGAGAGAGAGAGAGAGAGAGAGAGAGAGGGCGGGTATGAATGTTTGTTTCCTAATTTCTTGCAAAATAGAACTGTAGTGCCCTATTTTCAGCTCCTCCTGACGGGGAAGGCGGCGGGGGGGGGGGGGGGTTAGGGAGGGGCTCCAAGACCACTTCCTGCACCTACCCCCCCCCCCATCTCGGCTGTGACTTTTCGAAAAATCGCTGCATCTTGTATAATGGACCGTGAATGGCGTAAAGAGCACTATCTGCATTGTCATTTTTGTGGGAAATCACCCTTTTTTCATCCAAATCACTGACATAAACTTAAATAAAATGCAATAATGTATTTGTAAACTTTGCAGTCATTTGTACAAAATTGTACAAAAAGAAGAACAAGGAAAAAGAACAAAATTATCAGTTATTATTGTCGTAAACTTTTGATGTGTTTTACGAACACTGGCAGATTAAACACAAGATAAATCCAGAAATCCTCTTTAAAGACGAACTAAATTATTTAATGACGGACTGCTATCAGTTAACATTTACTTTTGAATTGAATGGGGTTAACAATTATATTTGGGAGGACTTAAATTTCGGACAAAGTAATCCCTTTTCCAAACATTTCCGAAAAGCAATATAATGGAATTTTACTCGATAACCTTATCTTAGAATCACGATGTTGATATCTATTAACAGATTATACTGCGAGGACAATTAAAAAAAAAACTGAACTGATGTCTGTTATGGGGGGACATCCTAATAGATTGACATCCCCATGAGACCGACAACCCACGAAACCGATACCCTAATAGGCCACGAGAACGACATCAACAAAAGGTTCACTAGACCGACAGCCCACGTCAGGGGCGGATCCAGGATTTTGTATAAGGGGGGGGGGGGGGGGCACACAAATGCAGGCTTGTCAATTTTGCTTGGAGGGAGACCCGTATTTTTTGGTCTTGCCAGCTCGCGAAAAGTCGCTCAGTGGGGGGGGGGGGGGGGGGGGTCTACTTCCCCTCCATAAATCTCTGACAAACAACAACAACAACAACAACAACAAAAAGTTTGGGGTTCCAAAAGGGGGGGGGGGCACGGGCCAGATGTGTCCCCCTAAATCCACCACTGACTGTAGGATTTCACTATTATTTCATCGTTATCATGGTTATGGTGTAATACTGATTCATCTCAAATAATTTCATGATGTTTGGAAAACATCGCAAAAGGGATATAAGAGAGAGGAAGAGAGAGAGAGAGAAAGAGAGGGAGAGAGAGAGGCAAAATGATAAGGGAGATTACTTTTCTGCTGTCCATGCGGTCTATTAATCTCTCTAGATTAACATCGTGATTTAAAGGGGAATTCCACCCTAATATCAACTTGGTTTTAAAAGAAGCAGAAAAATTAAAGAAAAAGATCAATGAAAGTTTTAGCAAAATCCGATAAGAAATAAGAAAGTTATGACTTTTGAGGTTGTAATCAATCAAACACAAATTGACAACTCCGTGACGTATCTTGCGAGCTCCTCTTCCATCAGCCCTGTACTGATAAAATCATAAATTTCAATTTTCTATAAAGGAAATATTTTATCATGCCTGCACCCTAGATATAATCATTTCACTTATGCTTTTACCCAAAACCTGTGTGATACAAATCTATTCCCTCATCAAAAACAAAGAAAATAAAAATTTATGAATTTTTGTGTGCAGAGCAAATGGGAGAGGAGCTCGCCAATTTGTGTTTGATTGATTAAGTTTGAAAAAAAAAAAATCATAACTTTCTTATTCCTTATCGGATTTTGCTCATACTTACATTTATCTGTTTCTTGAATTGTTCTGCTTTATTAAAAAACAACTTAATATCAGGGTGGACTTCCTCTTTAAGAGACCCGTTGATACCTATGGAGACACGGTTCGTTGTTATAGGAAGTGAATTTCCGGACGATCGTGCATGCATGAGATGACAGGATGTGATAAAAGTAGGCTACGAAAGTAGAACGTATACAATATATTATCGTGGTTAAACAAAGAGAAGATTGGTATTTATCATGAAAAAGTGAAAATTCATCAACGCTGTATACTTTGTTTTTACAATAC
>CM046843.1:374502-417002 GCA_025618425.1 Heliocidaris tuberculata
GAGGAGGAGGAGAAGAAGAAGAGAAGAAGAAGAAGATGAAGAAGAAGAAGAAGAAGAAGAAGGAGGAGGAGGAGGAGGAGGAGAAGAAGAAGAAGAAGAAGAAGAAGAAGAAGAAGGAGGAGGAGGAGGAGGAGGAGGAGAAGAAGAAGAAGAAGGAGGAAGAGGAGGAGGAGGAGGAGGAGGAGGAGGAGAAGAAGAAGAAGAAGAAGAAGAAGAAGAAGAAGAAGAAAGGAGAAGAAGAAAGGAGAAGAAGAAAGAAGTTAAGCAAGAACCCGTCAAGAATAGAAATAAATACAATTCCACCCTTATCTCTCGTCGTTACCTCCCTCTTCTCATCACATCTTCTTGTCAGTGTCATCTGGGGAGCGTTTCATCAAGCGTTTTGTCAGTGATTTTTACCGACAACTGTTATAAGCTACTGAAATCCTTGCATCTGATTGGCTGAGAGCAAATTTGTCAGTAAAAATCACTGACAAGACGCTTGATGAAACGCTCCCCTGATTAGTCCACATCATCATAATCTGTCGGGTATCATATAGAACCCGAAATTGTTACATAATCTTCGGTCAGTATTCTACTAATTCAACGCTTGGTCAAAGCTCATCTTTGACTAAAGGAAAACTTAGACATTGGTCTAACTTCCTTGGTTATGTAAACTCGACTTAGGACCCACGGTCGGGTTCAAATTTTAGCAGAATACGTGCCAATGATTTTCCAATGTTATCAATGAAGGCACCGGCGGCACAACTCGACCAGAATTACTTATATGAGTTTCTCTCAAACTAAAGTTCCAATATTACCAGAATAAAGATAATGTTGTAAGAATGAAAAGGAACGCGTTGATGTTCAGGGGAGGGGGGGGGACCCGCAAGAGGAAAAGGAGGAGAAAAATAAGCCTCACAGATGTTAGGGAAACGGCATAAAGGGATGTTTTTCTTAGAAAATGCTGAAATAAAATAATGATATAAACTAATAAAAAGAAAATTAATGGCAATATATTCAATCGTTGATACAAGAGAGCTTCCTCGAAAGATATGTATATATCAGCCTCTGGGAATTCGAACTATTTGTGAATGGATGATTGTATTATGTTGTGTTTTTTTACACCACTGCTTCAAACTTTCAGCCACCCGCAGTATCGTGAATGGATTCTCCTTCAAACGTGTTCGTGCATGTGAAAATGAAAAGAGCAGTTCAATGATGTATTGCCTGAAATAAATTCTAACAATACTCGCTGTCACTTCTGCAGATTATGATATTTCATTGTCGTCGAAATGAAAATTGTGTATTATGTACCGGTATATGACATTCAAAGGCAATGGCCCTAATTATTTTCACTCTATCGGCGGATGTTTAACTTAAAGTGAATGAAAATCATATCGTGTAGCTCATTTCCACGTAAAGTCTTACTGTATTCCTCAATAGAAGTATACGATGCTGTCTTTTTAAAAAAGTTATTTGTTGGGAACAAAAATATATTTCTCAGATTAGCAAGGATAGTCGAAGCTTTTAGAAAAAATGCAAGCTGTGATTTTGAAGCCAGATTGAATATATCTCTAAAATGGCTACACACCACGAGACTGACTGCCCAGACCGACAGCCCACTAGACCGACAGCCTATAAGAGACCAACAGCCTACTACGAGACCGACAATGTCGTTCTGTTCTGAAAAGTATTTCAGAACGCCAAAGAGAAGGACAGCCCCCGAGACTACTTGTTGGCCCCTTCGGACAACTTTCCTCATGTTCTTAGGCTTCCCCTTGATCGACATTCTGTTGGGCTGTCGATCTGATGGGCAGTCGGCTTAAGCGGGGTGTCCAGTCTCCAAATATGCTCCGTGAGGGCCAGCGATGGATCCAGGATAATTCTGTCGGGGGGGGGGGGGGGGGGGAGAAGTGGCTTTAAACTGGCCAAATATATTTCACAAACCGTTTAAAAAAAACCCAGAAAGAAATTCTTAAGGGTCCTGTATATATATATATATATATATATATATATATATATATATATATATATAATATAATATCATTATTTACGGGATTTATGAGATTTCCCCTCCCCCTTTTTACCAGATTAAACTACGTTAAATCAGTGCCCGAAAAATCACGAGCTAATGCTTACTGAGGTAACTTTGGCCCCCCGCCCCCCCCCCCCCCCACCAGAATGAATAAACATGGTGCTACAAAACACTTCATAACTACATGACAAATAAAAACCTCAAATCTGATAATTACTATGCGATGCGAAAAAAACAAACAAAAAACAAAAGGCGATGAAAAACGTAATAGTATTGACTTTATACGTTGTATTTGTAATGAGTTATCTCTGTCAATATTTGTCACCCGTGCTTGTAGATATAGTAGTTAATAGGAATATCAATATTTTCTTCTAGCAATATTTAATGGAGATATGGTCAATAACCTCTAATTAACAGTCTATAGGAATGTATTACATATTGGCCTATAGGCGGAGTAATATTTTGTTTATTTCCATAGCACGTCGACCTATAAAACTTTTAGGTTTGAATAGCAGTGATGATAATAAATCTTTGATTTGAAATTTTAATAGTGCCTTTTCAGTTCCAGGAAACTGATCAAAACACTTTACTGTCAAGCAATGTCTTAAACATTAGTACTGGCTAACGCCCACAAGTCGGCCTGGTGGGCTGTCTGAAAAGTTATCCGAGGCCCGTATTCTCGAAAGGGGCCCAAGTATTAGGCCTGGCTTAACTTAGGCCGCTGATTTATGGAAGGCCATTTGTCATTTCCATAAGTCTCGTATGAATGACTATATTCATGTAACAAAATAAAGAAACAAATTTATTTCCTGGCATGAAATTAGCATCAGAAATCAGTTTTATCGAGAGGTTTTTATATTTGCATTTAGTTCCAGGACTAGACGGAGTCTATGGTGATTTTTAGGATTAAAAGAGGGTGAAATCTGGCTCTCCATAATTCAGTGGCCTAAAACTACTCACTACGGCGGGGGCTTAAAGTTGGGCATCTTTCTAGAATACGTCATGAGATCGATGACCCACGAGGCCGGTAGCCCGCGAGACCAACATGTTGGTACCGAGGGCCGTTTTGACAATTTTCCGAGGGTTCACAAGACCGACAAGAACACCTGTCGGAGATAAGCAACCAGGGGACCTACGGCTTAACTCTTGCAGGACAGGATTTTTTAAAGGGATAAATTGATCACATTTTCTTCTTCAAATTGGCAACAATAATATTTTTCTTTTTGTGCTTCATGGTTCTAATGAGGTGTAATATCTTTGAAAATAATATACATAGTAAGGAATTTTGTCGAAAAGTTGAAAAAATTGCAAATTTTTATTTACCCCCCAGAGATTTTGAACTTCCCAATGCATTGCCAAGTTGAGGATTTTAAAGCTTAATCTCGTTTTTTTTTGAATTACTGTCATCAAACGCAGTATGGTCATGCAACAGGAATGGACATAGTGTGTTCACAAAACTTTTTCTCTTTCTACTCATGCATCTGATATATATTTTTTTAGAGCTCTGAATCAAAAGCTATTGAGCCAAACCACAAAATGTGATCAATTATTGTCTTGAAAGGGTCCATTCCTGGCTTGAGACATTGTCGTTTCCATCGCACCGTATAGGACTGTTTCATTGTAAGTCCATCCCCCAACAAGCTGATTTGATTTATATAAAAAGGGATAAAAATGGTTGGAGGAATAGACTATACTCAATGTTTTTTTTTTTACCGAGGTCATCCTCGCTGACCCTACATGCGTTGTCAGAGGGCCCCGGCCCACAAAGTATATATACCTGTAAGTTTCGTATACAAATTCGTAAGTTAGCAATGTGAAGTGAATGAATTGATGGGACCATCTGGGTCATCCCCAGGCACTGCAATATGAGGAAAACGAAAGGAAAAACGATAAAGGTAGAGACTGAGAGTGGTGTCAATAAATCCCGAGCAGTCACTGAAAATAATGATAGAAATCGTCCAAATGAATCGACGTTCTTGGAAAAGCTACGTACGTTTTTGTCTTGGGGGAAAAGATATGAAAAAGAAGTATTTTGCATCTCAGTAGTTCCTCGTCGAAGCCTACATGAGGAAAATAGCAATGTTTCATTTCATGTTATCACTAAAAACCACAGAGGGGACTCGCAAAAGCATGAAGTTTGTTGACAAGAGAGCTTCCTCTTCTATACTAAAGAAAAAACAAAACCTCAACAGCAATGCCAACAAAAAGAAAGGAAAGAAAGGACAAAGAAAGAAGAAGAAGAAGAAAAAAAAAGGTCAATTTTCAACGCAATCTTGTACACCGAATAACAAATTTCATGAAGTTTTAAACCGATGGTGATAATCTTATCTTTCAAATAATCACGTGATTGGCGAGATAGGACTTATTTGTCTTACCAGTACCGAGAAATCATTAAAAAAAGTCATAAAATGTTAGATTATACGCTTAAAATGTGGATTCGCGTCGAGGGGGCTATAAAAAAAAAAAAAAAAAAAAAAAAAAAAACTGAACCAGAAGTTGGGTGCTTTAGGGATGGAGGTGTGTGCGTGTGTGTGTGTGTGTGGGGGGGGGGGGGGGCACAGACTCCCTATTTTCATTCAATGAACAGACATATTCTTGAGATAACTTATTTTCTTCCCAGTATAAATATTTGCCTGAAAAGTCAAGCCATTCAGTTGTCGGCAAATTATAATTCTGAAGAATTCGAAATGTATAAAGAAATATATAAATAAATGATAAAATAACTAGTCGCTGAACGTTTGTCGGCATATATATGTTGCTATGGTCTGCCCACTATGAAAAATATATTCTAGCAATGTACCTATGCCATTTTCTTGACAGACCTCTTGCAGATTATTACAAAACCCTTTTTTTTTTTTTTTTAATTGTGATGAATATTTTTAAATTCATTACCACTCGTTTCATTTTATGAATTCAAAGTGATTTCTAAATAAACTTCGTCTATATTTATGATACCATAGTAATGATGCTTCCAAAATATCGTATGAATGCTATATTATATGAAAAAGGCTATTCTGGACACATAAATTGTATTCGTAATTTCCACTTTTTTATTTTCCTCATATCAAAACTTATGATGTTGCATTATGATAAGACATTGGGGACATCGACTTATATCAAAGAATGTTGTTATTTCTTGCGTTTACATCCCAATGATGTAATGAGGGCTTGAATTCGACTGCCTGGCACCAATTTCCTTCCTTGGCGTCGCGCCAGGAAGAATGTATTGTAACAGCTCGGGCCAAGTTCGTTGTCTCCGTTTTTTCTTGGAAGTACCCGGTCACGTGATCGAGGTAGGTTTTTGAACTTGACATTCTGCAGGTCTGGAAACATCCACAGCTGACTGGGAGAGACTCGTGCGGATAAGGAGACCACGCCCACTTTCCGCAACAGGTCATACTGCATGACCCGACCCAGCTTCATCATGTTTATGTTTCTGCGGTTTGGGCTTCGAAATCGTTGTTTTTTTTTCACTGGATAGAGGGGAATTGCAGGCACACACAGCCAGAAGGGTGTAAATGTGTCTAGTTTAATGAGTTAATGCCCTTTTTGCTCTTATCGGTTGTATACTTAAACAGGCGGGAAATGATACACAGAATGGTATCTGGTGGTAGAATTTTTGTTGCGAAAGAGTTCATTCAGTTGTCTTTGCATTTAACTATATTTCAATGGCAATGAATCACATTTCCATTGTGGATTTCTCCCCACTGCCATGTGTGCCCTGTAAATCAAAGTAATTTCTTCCTCTCAGTACCCACTGACATCAACTATATGTCGTTGCCAAAGGACGCTAGTGCAGTGGCAGGGAATTCGAACCCCAAGCCTTGTGACCAGCTTGTGACCCACTGCCCGGTGACTTGTCACGACTCCCCTACAATATATCGCATTACAATAATGGATGTGTGGAAGATAATGATATATCAATCAAAGCTGTTGTATCCATGTCGCGTCTATTTTTTTCCCCTCATGAAAACAAATAAATCATTTCACCATCTGTTTCTCTTTGAACTTTCATCTCTTTGGTGGACCTTTTTTAAGTCGAGTCATGCAGTTTATTACCAACCACACAAGATTTCAATCTAAACATCTGATAACTTTTTATTGATGATTATATACGTATATAGTAATCCTTTCTCAATATATTGCGGTCAGTTGAATTATAGGACCATTGCCCTAATAATTGACAAGTAGTCTTTATTCAACGCTTCAACCATTTGATCAATAACGAGGGCGGGGGGGGGGGGGGGGGTAAGGTTGTCATATTTTTTGTTTTCTTAATGTTTCAATTTTTAATGTAACTTTGTGTGTGTGTGTATCAGGGTTCCCACAGTATCAGGGTTCCCACATGGCGCGGCCATGATACTGCATTGTGATTTATGATGTTATAATGATTATGACTTGTGCTTGTGTGATTAGTAGTTTAAGTTTCATATTAACCATGTTATGTAATATGTTATGTAATATAATAATTAAATTAAATAAATGGAAGTTATGTAACCGTGCAGTTGATATTTCCAACTTGAATTACAATGGATTTACCATGGTTTCCGCCGGAACTTTACTGTGGTAAAACCATTGTAATACCAAGGTTTTACTGTGGTTTTAATTTAAAAAAAAAGAAAAAAAAAAGTAATGGAAAAAACCTGGAAAGTCGTAGAAAAAGAAAATAAATCTCCCCAAGTCGTGGAAAGTCATGGAAAGTCATTGAAATTAATGGTAGGTGAGGACCGTGTGTGGCTATGGCAGCCTTCCATCACAAACATGAAATAATATATATCACTGCGTGGTATTCGTACGCCGCTTGAATGATGCAACCCATATATATATATATATATATATATATATATATATATATATATATATATATATATATACCAAATGGTACTTACATGTTCGACAATGTATAAAAGAAAGATAACCTTGTGTAATTCCAAATATTCTGTCATTATTGTACACTTTTCTGCAAAATTAATTTATGAAAATTAAAATAATTCTTTCCTCTTTCCCCCTCAATTTTCGCCGTCCGATTGGAGGAGGGGGCACGTGCCCTCTCCCCCCGTAGCTACGCCGCTGTATGTAGCTATTCTATAACCCCTCTTTAAGTTCTAATTAAAATAAAACAAATTCATGAAGATGGGAAGATGATATGATAACTTCCTTATTTATGTGATTCTCTTGTGTTGTGTTGACTTAGGATCGTTCAGTGTTTTTATTTTATATTATTTCCGATCATATTTAAATTCTTTGGTATTATTTACTGTTTTGACCATGATTATGAAAGTTTGTTGGATTGTTTATCGATTTATCCTATATCGTAAGAAAAAAAAAACACTTTCCTGAGTGTTTTAAAGAAAGAGATCACCGTTTAGCAAGGCGAAAATGAACAAATGAATGTTCATTTTCAGTAAGAAGAGTTTTAATTGTACTGCGGGGAAATGATCATAAAATGACGGATAACATAACTACAGAGGAGTAATTTCAAAAGGATTCCTTTCCATTTTTACCAAACCATATGGCCTTCTTTTAATCACTCTTTGAACCGGGGTTTGCTTGTTTTTAAATCTGCAATCTTATATGAAAAACAATACATTTAGAAGTGATGTAAGTAGTAGTGCAGTAGATTCTCAAGCTATAAAGTTCATGAGACCGACAGCCCAAGAAACCGACACTCTTCTATCTTCTCTCATGTATTTCTTTGATCTGTCGGTCTTTACGGCCGTCAGTCTCATGGGCCTTGTGGAACTTTCTTCTTTTCTATATTTTCTTCCGATTTATTTGTTTTGTCGGTCTCTTGGGATGTCGGTCTAGGAGATGTCGTCTAGGAGATGTCGGTCTCGTAGGCTGTCGATCTCGTACGCTGTCGGTCTCGTGGGCTGACGGTCTCGTGGGCTGTTGATCTCGTGGGCTGTCGGTCTCGTGGGCTGTTGATCTCGTGGGCTGTCGGTCTCGTGGGCTGACGGTCTCGTGGGCTGTTGATCTCGTGGGCTGACGGTCTTGTGGGCTGTTGATCTCGTGGGCTGACGGTCTCGTGGGCTGTTGATCCCGTGGGCTGTCGGTCTCGTGGGCTGTTGATCTCGTGGGCTGACGGTCTCGTGGGCTGTTGATCTCGTGGGCTGACGGTCTCGTGGGCTGTTAATCTCGTGGGCTGTCGGTCTCGTGGGATGTCGGTCTATAGTGGGCTGCCGGTCTAGTGAGCTGTCGGACTACGGGATGACCCCGACTCTCATTTCAAGACCTAGACCTACATTTTGAAAGGCTGTTGACAAATCTTATATAAGAAAGATTTTCGTTTTTTAAATCAACACCAGTACATTTTGATATCACAAAATCCATGATGATAATTTTTAAAAAAGAAGAAGAAGAAGAAAAAAAACCCACAAAACACAAAACAAAACAAAACAAACAAACAACAAAAACAAGCAAAAATTACCCCCACCACTGCTGGCACATGAGAAAATGTGTTGCCAAGGGGGCAAATTATATGGGGGTAGTTGCTATAATGGAATGTTTGTCCGGGCAATCTTGTCTGGGGTAGATGTGCGAGGGTATTTATTGTTAGGGAATTAGAGTGAGAGGTGAATTTATCCGGGGTAGTTTTTCATATGGAAAGTAGGCTATATTTTGTCCGATGTATATACTGTTGTCATAGGTAGCAATTAGTCCGGAAATATTTTTGCCAGGGGTATTTTTTATTCTACTGAGGTTCGTTAATTTGTCATGGGTTAGGCCCACTTGTTCTCTATTTTGCCCTAGCTACTTGTTCTAAAAGACAAGCAATTTTGTCCGGGGTAAGTTTCTTGGAGTAATTTGTCCGGCATGCCTGCATGGACGCATTGCCCTATAAAACAAGGCCTAAGACATTTGCTCCATCTTCCGGTTCTTTCTGACTTTGACGTTGGAACGAGGCCAGGTCTCAAACTCTCGTTCAACGACTGTAAATTACCAGAAAACCTATCAACCATCATTTCTCCTTAATTTCGGGGAAAAATGGAACGTAATACAGATATACGGGAGTCGCATCACCCCATGGTCATGACTCGTAACCTTAGAAGCTTTTACTGCCAGCAGATCCCCAGTGAGCGCTCTTGAATGTCTCGCTCAGGTTACACGGGCTTTACCGATAAACAACAGTAACTGTGCTTCACGCTTCTCATATGTGCATGTGATGTTAAAAGACACCGTATGCTGTCATTGTACACCCCTTCAAAATGCTCAAATTCGTAAAATCATAATAATAAAATAAGAGCGAGATATTTTCCAAAAAACAATCTTGGCATGATTGACAAATGGGCTTGAATCTGATCACTTACAAAAAACAAAAAACAAAAAAATCATATTGACGAATATGGCCTCGATAATTATGATGGTAGGAAAGTGAAGTGATCAATAAAACTTGTCACATTTTTTAAACCGAGTTTTGCCGAGACCTTACTGTTCTACAACAACCACCCATGATTGATGCTGTCCACAGCGGCGTTGCTAAGGCGGGGTGAAAAATGGGAGGGGGCGCAGTGCCTCAATCGAAAGTTTGGAAAAGGGGGGAAAGAGAGGGGGCCAAAATATATAGGGAGTGAAGGGGAAAGGAAGAAATATGAAAAGAATATGATAACATCAACACCCTCCACCTAATCACGATAATAATACCGGTTCCTCCTCCTCCTCCTCCTCCTCCTCCTCCTCCTCCTCCTCCTCCTCCTCCCCCCTCCTCCTTCTCGTCCCCTTCCGTGAAGTCTTGAAGTATCTTATTATTCCGGCGTAGAATAAAATTAATGTATTATCATGATTATCTTTTTTTTTTTTTTTAAAGACGTTAAAAAAAGTGGATGTAAGATTACTTTAAAAAAAATTTTCTTCTATCTGTCTATATATAATCTTACATTTGGCTGATATTTGTGTACATTGATACAAAACGCTTTGTGTTTTCATTGTTTTCTTAAAATAAAGGCCCATATGCTGGTGTGCCACTATCAAGAAATTGACAAGCAGGGGCGGAATTCTCCCCCACATAGGCGGGAGGGGTGGGGTGCTGTAGAGTCATTGCGAGTTCTCTTGATTTTCCTGGGCCTTCAAACATGGGGAAGGGGCGTCAAAAAAAAAAAAAAAAACTGAAATGGAATGGAAATCTGAACTGCATGTATTCATGGACATGATGGACGTTTACATGGTTAAGTTGCACTTTATTTTAGTGCAAGAAGGAAGTAAAATGTTGTTTTATGTCTATAACCTTGAATAACGTGTGTTCTCTAAAAATAAGAAATATTAAAATTGGACGTGAACTCTGTAAAGTACGACTATCTGAAGGCGTATAATAACAACACATATTTATGACATCATTTTTACTCGGTTTGATGGTTAAGCTGAGGCGCAGGAAATCGTGCAGCCGACAACGAATACATACCAAGTTTATAACAAATTATATAAACTTTATTTTCGTGATCATCGACCAAATTCCGTTTGTCAGATTATATAATTCCTTTTCAGTGAATCGCTTTCCTGCCGCATTTTCCTATTGGCTCGCCTACGATGGCAATGTCCATGTGTGTTTAAGTATTGCATCAGTGATCCTCGAAATACTGTATAGTTGACATGGTTGATGAAATACTTTTTAGAAAAGCGGTTCGTGGCGGAAACCGAATCAGGAGTTTGAGAGGAATTAAACATAAGAAATGGCGCAGTTTGGACACCGCATATACATATCATGATAGAGGGGACAGATAGCTTGAAATAGAGGGAGGGAGGGAGGGAGGGAGAGAGGGAGAGAGAGAGAGAGAGAGAGAGAGTGAGGATTAAGGGGAGAGATGGGGTTGGGGATGGATAAGGGGCGGATATGACCAGAGAGGGGACAGAGGATAGAGAGTTAGGGAGGGAGGGGAAAAGAATGTGACCAAGAGAGAAAGAAGGGGGGAGAGAGAGAGAGAGAGAGAGAGAGAGTAGGGATAGTACAGATTCTAATTGTAACTGAAATGGAGATTTCAGTTTAAAGGTCATGTAAAGTTTTGGTAAGCCCTCAAAAACTGTTCGTCAGATTTCTTCAATTTTTGTCGATAAATAGCAAGATACTAGCAATACTAAGACACTGTGAAGATTTCGCCTCCTAAAGTTTAATATTAAACAAATAAGAGGCAAAACTAATTTATGTGCCGGGACAGGCACGTAAAATCACAACAAAGGCAGCATGTGCTATACACTGTAAACACACGTGTAAAACCAATGATGAGTAGCTATACACACAGTGCACACACGCTGTCTCTATGCGAAGCCCCAAGATTGCTGTGCGGGGAGCCGTCGGGGATGGAAGGGTCCTAGCATAATGGCAGTGATCAAGCATTCCTTACAGATATTTGCAAGATATTTGCACTGAAATTCACCAGAAATCATAGATGGAATACCAAATGATCTCTTACAGACATCTTTTGGTACAAGGAGAACAACATGAGACTATATTTGACATGTTTCTCTCCAATTTCCTTTTTGCTACCAATACTGTAAATGAGCTTTAATAGCATTTAGATGAAACTACTCCGTTTTCATTATCACCCCCCCCCCTCCACGAATTTATTAAAATGGTACTCCTCATTTTTCCTTATTATAAATCTTCGAAGACCATACCGAAGTTCAATATCCATACCGAAGTTCAATATCAAAGAAGACATACCAATAAGACATTAATGCATATACAGCTTCAAAGAAACATGAATTTGTGTTATCATGTATATGGACTGAAAACTGTTTCCTCTCTCTTAAAAAAAAAAAAAAATCGAATCGCCCATTAATTAAACAGGTGTTAAAATTGTTTCAATACTCCTCTTAATATTTTATTATAGCTTCTTGTATTTTTTTCAATGACATATACAGTCCCATCTCCCCATGGCCTGTGGTCACTTTTCTTTGGGTTATCGACACGGGGAAAGAAATAGATAATTTTTCGGTTTCTCTTTAAATTAGCATGATTAAAAGGAAGTGTAACGGGTTTAGGTCCTGTTCGATATGTTATTGATATCATCAGCGCAAAGAATACCAGCCCTTGACCTTCCTCTCTTTAAAAAAAAAAAAAAAAAAAAAAAAAATGGTAAGACATGTGCCGCAGACTCCCCCCCCTCTCCCGTGGTGAAAGAACTATTAACACTAATCTTCGGGTAAGCAGTGTCTAGCATCAAGTGTTAACACCAGTAATTTCGTGTATATACCACCTGCCATTCCATAACACTTCCAGCAGGTTTATCGGAGCACAGGTGTCACGGGTATACTGTATTGATTAGCACAAGTTAGTTATTGTCATGATTGTTGTGTATATGGTAGTATATACCGCCTGTCACTTAAACCTTGCGATAAAACTTCGAATATGTCGATGCTTTGGTGTTACAAGCACCCATATAAAATATTCCTTAGCAACTATCGTCAATTTGGTCAATGCCTTATTGTGTGATAAATGACATTCTTTCAGTGTTTTGGTTTTACAAGCACCTGTCCTTAACACCAAGGGTTACACAACATTTTTTTTCCAGTATAATCAAGTATAATCTAATAATTATGTACAACTTTGTTTTAATATAATGTACCTTTGCTTTGTTGTATTCTGTCCCTATATATATTCAACATGCCTCTGCTGAGTTTTGTTTTGTTTTGTTTCTTATGATAATCCTATTATGTCAGGATTTTATATCAATAAATTTGAATTTGAATTTGAATCTGAATGACATACACCCTACATATCCATGATTTCTTAGAGGAAACATTGAATCTAAAGGAGTTTTGTTGTCTTTGTGTTTGGTGTTACAAACACTTTTTCAAATATATCCCTTAACATAAAGGCTTACATTTTGATTACGAATAACATATCGCTGCCCTTCCATAAACTTTCAGAGGGAACACTGAAATCCACTGGTGTTTTGGTGTCACAAGCACCCATCAAAACATTCCTTAACACCAAGTCTTACACCACGTGAATGACATACCGCATGATGAAAGTCCATAAACTTTTAGAGGAAATATTGAATCTATCTGTGCATGGGTACAACCCACCACCGACCTTCCGGCAATCGGTATACCTTTCCATAAACTTTACCCGTCTTGACCAAATATGGAGAGGCATCGACAATTTCCTGGAAGGGTTTTTCGTAGAAAATTGGTGAAAATCTGGATGGGTTTCAGTAGGGGTGATACATGTATATCCATACATGGTATGAAGAATTCGATATTTCACAATCTATGGAAATGTCATGAATATCTTATATTTTTTTTACTGAACGCGGAGCTACCCGGTCGGGATGTGAAATGAGGGTTTTTGATTTCCGAAAGACACTCAAAATTTTGTCGAAATGATGATCGGATGACAGACCACTGGCACCAACAGAAGGTTTTGTAAAACCTGTTATGAGAAACAGGTTAATAATGATCAGACTATACGATTGGCGTAGCGTGTGGGCATTTCTGTGAGTGCACCTTCCATGCATGGAATTGAAGAAAAATACTTAAAAGTAAGAGTGAACTTCACTCTATCCCCCCCCCCCCGGAGTCACGTCATGCAGGGATCAAAGTCATGTTTAGGAGTGAATATCGATTTATTTCAGAATGCCTAAACAGAAGAGAGTGAATTTTCATTCTAACTTCATATAATTCCGCCGAGAGTCACCGTAAATGATCACTCATTAAAAAAAAATAAAAATAAATGAATAAATAATTTAAAAACAAAAATAAGAGAGAGGGAGAGATGCGAAGAGTAAAAGAGAACGTAACCTAAAATGGATAAGGGGATACAGACCTCCCCCATCAATTCCTCCGGTTCTCGCATTTCGTCCAACTAATTTCATTTCATTTTATTTCATTTCGTTTATTTCCACTTCCAACAAAATAAAATAAACGAAACGAAATGAAATGAAATGAAATGTAAATACATAGAGCAAAATAATGAAACTTAACAATATTGCATAATAATAATTGGTTTACAGCGTACAATAAATTAACAGCACTAGCCCCCTTCCCCTCCTCCCCAATGACTTGGATCCTCGATACGCCACAGTGTATACTACTACTACTATTACTACTACTACTATACTACTACTACTATTACTACTACTACTATACTACTACTACTATACCATTACTACTACTACTACTACTACTACTACTACTACTACTACTACTACTACTACTACTACTACTACTACTACTACTACTACTACTACTACTACTACTACTACTACTACTACTACTACTACTACTACTACTATACTACTACTACTACTACTACTACTACTACTACTACTATACTACTACTACTACTATACTACTCCTACTACTATTATAATAGTAGTAGTAAAAAAAAAAGTGAATTTTCACTATGTTTTCACTCCCCCGGGAGTCACGTCAGTGATCACTTGTTTAGCAGTGAATATAGAGTGACTATCGAGTGCTCTCTCAAAGGAAAAGAGTGGAGTTTTATTCTATTTTCACTCTATTTTCATTCCCCCGGGGAGTGACGTCAGTGAGCACTCGATTTTTTATTTAGAGAGAGTACTACTACTATACTACTATGGTGGCTTCTCGTATCAGTGTGTATAACGCTCATGTCCGTCACGTCGTCATGGTCGTGACACTCGCTCCTGGCGGTCATAGCTTGGCGGGCAAATATGAAGCGCTCTGGCATCTCGGGTACCCATTTACACCTGGGTGGAGCGTGGTAAAATAATGTGGATTTATATCTTTCCAAAGGACGTTAGAGCCGGGCTGGGATTCGAACCCTCAGCCTTTGATTAAGCGTCAAGTGAATAACCCACTATACCTCCACGTCTATACTTTAGTAGAAAAGAATTGTATTTATGAAATTAAGAAGGTATAGATGGTGAGAGGAAAATATAGGATTGATTGATGGAGAGAAAGAAGAGAAGGAAATGAAATGAAGGCTAAAGAGGAGAGGTGGTTTTGAGAAAGGAGGGAGTAAGAATATGGCTCAGTGGTAATGCAGTGCAATCAGAGTTTGATAATCATGTACTCCACCCTATTTCCCCGTTTTGGATTTTGAATTTCTAAAATCATTTTCGAAATAAACTTTAAGTAAAACAGATTTGTTTTCTTCTTCCTCTTCTTCTTTTAAAAATGGGTAAATTTCTCTTGGATTCGTGATTCTGATTTCGTTCCAGCGAATTTAGACTAAATGACAACAATATGGAGGAAAACAATAGTTAAATCAAGCAAGTTGGCCACACCATCTTGATTAAACAATTTTCAGTATTATTAAGATAGAAGGCTTTCCGGTTGAGAATTGGGGCAAGAACGCTCTTCTCATGTGTCTTTTAAACGTGTTAAGAAAAAAAAAAGTTCTACAAAGGTAAGAAAGAAGTATTGTACTGTTACGTATTGTGACGTAAGAGCGGCCACGCACTCTGATTGGTTAATGACTCTTGATTGCTCCATAATGGTGGGAAACAATGAGTGAGCGACTTGGGGCTTGAACTGCCAATCTGTTTCTATTGTACATTAACCACAGGTGCGCGGGTATTAGGGTCCTTTTCAAAAAGAAAGAATAGACCGAGATAGGGCGTGAATAGGGTAAAGTGGAGGTTCTAACTGAACAATGGATAATGAGTTTCACCGTGTGAGGGACATTAGGAGTACAACTTTGGGCTTGAACTGCTAATCTGTTTCTATTGTACACCAACCACAGGTGCGCGGGCTATTGTAATGTATATTGGCCATTGAGAAAGCGTGAGTAAAGAAGGTTTGGGGTTCTAAAGAAACAATGGGGAAGAAATTTCACCTCCGAGAAATGGATGAATAGGGAGCTAGGCTATTGGCCATGACATTGGTAAATAGGAATGTAGAACCATTGTTGATGGAATGCTGGAATCACAATGAGAAACACAAACAGGACAAAGGGGAGGGGGGGGGGGGGGGGATAGTTACACTACTTTGACCAAGAAATACCAAAACATGCCAAATGAAAAATGCGCAAATAATAATTGTTACGTTATTCATTATTCATTGTTGCTTGTATTCAGTTTCAATCCATTATCAATCAAGATAAATAAGTTAGATATTGAACGATGCATGTATGCGACCCTTATATGGAATGAACATATAATATATATATATATTATATATGTATATATATATATATATATATATATATATATATATATATATATATATATATTCCTGGATAATAGTATTGTCATCTTTTCGTATGATACTTTTAATTTTGTCTTGTGAAAAGCAGATTCAATTTGAACAGATAAAATAGCTGGATAGCTTAAGCCATTCTTAAGCTATTCCTCACGATATATATTAAGCACAATGTTGATAATTCAGTTTTCTTTTTTTTAAAGCTGAATCTAATAATTTTCTTACTTATTACCTATAAAAAGACAGCAAAAAACGTCATAGCATCTCATTAGCATAATGAATATGTTGCTAATTTCATTTAGCGATTTTAGGTTTTTAAAATCTTCATAAATTTTTAAAAATTCTTTATCAGTTTTTCCTCAAACTTTCAGTGATGATGTGCTTCTAAGATTTTTTCTGCTTTTGTGAAAGTGCATCCAAGTTTGGGGTTTCATTCTCTTTTAAGTGATGACAATATTTCTCCCAAGTAAACAAAAATTATATATAGGCCTATACTGCGAGAGTACATTTATGGTAACTTTACACGAACAAAACAAAGCAATCTTTTTAAAATTAATTAAAAAATGCTAAGTGCGTTTAATTTTCATGAATTTTGAAAACCTGTTTTGTGCCAGATGATTTTGACAATTTGTATGATCGACAAATTCCCAATTTCCAAGTAAATTTATAGGAAGGGATGTAATTTGAATGATCGAGGGTAACCAAAATTATTTATAGTAAAATTAAGCCAGGAAATTTGAGTCCTGTTCTGAGGTTAAACTCTTTAATGATATCTAGAGTATATATTTCTTAAAGTTAAACTATATAGGAAACTGATTATTGATGGAATGAAAATCCATTCACTTCATCTTATACATACTGCAAAAAGCGATATTTGAGGTCAAGTAGGAGTGGAAATTATTTCAATAATCATCAAATCCACCCTTTTAGCATTTTTGTGGTTAAAAAGGGGTGTGATTTGAATGATTGATTGATATCGAAGGTGTAGGTTTTCTTCAAATTTTAACCAGGGAGTTGACTATTAATTTATTAAAAATATCTTGTAAATTCATGAATTAATTTGAAGTTGAACCAAGAAAATGACTGTTACGTTCAATGGAATAAAACCCCACTCAGTTCATCGAACTCTTAAAAACGAATAATGTTTGAGGTCAATAAACATGATAAAAGTGGACATTACTTCATCAGCAAAAGCCACCTTTCACCTTGTTTTTTCTTGTCAGTTTCAGAATGGATTGTTTGATATCGAGGTTATGATATATGTTTTAATTCTATTAAAGGTGAACCAGGAAATTGACAATTATTTTGTTCATAAACTATTGATGGCATGAACATCTATTCAGTTTTTTTCTGACACCGAAAAGAAAGCGAGGGCGTATTGATGCATCGTTACCTCTTTGATTTTGTTTACTTTTGTTACTGTTCTTATTCATTATAAGGATAATTTTCGGAAATAATATTTCCCCCCTTTTTTTAGTGCAACATCTGAATAGCAAAAAAAATCAAAAAAAAAAAAAAAATCTGTAGAATGAAGTACTTTTTTAATATCCTCATTACAAATGAAATAATTAATATAGATCGAACAGAAAATTTTATCTGTCCGCGAGGTTAATTACTGGATATTGCTAAACAAATATTTTACTTAATTTCATCCGTGATATCTGTATTATTTTATTATATCCAAGATAGATTTAAATTACATAAGATAAATTATTCATATTTTTAGTTGAGTACATTCGCGAATTTTGAAAGGAAAGGAAAAAAAAAATTGGATATTGGGCGACTTCTGTAATTATGCAGAGTGCAACCATGAGAGTACACAATAGAGGAAGGAATAGAAATCTTTGAGAAAACAGGAGAGAGACAGATAAACAGATAGCCAGACAAATGAGAAATAAACGAAGAATGGTGCGAAAAACAGAGAATAACAAGGAAAAATATGAGAGAGAGAGAGAGAGAGAGAGAGAGAGAAACAGCGACAGGAAAAAAAAAGGCTAAGAAAAGGAGAGAATGAAACCAGAAATATAGTGAAACGGAGAGAAAAAGTGATTTTAATAGACTAAACAAAGAGGTAGAAATTACAAAATACAAAAATCTCGAGAGAGAGAGAGAGGGGGGGGGGGGTGGTGAGGGGGATACGAAAGGAAAAACCAAGAGACGGCGGAGAAAATTAGAGACTGAAACAAGAAAGAGTACAACGTTGAGAGAGAGAGAGAGAGAGAGAGAGTGAGCGAGAGAAGGGGGGGGGGGGTTGTGATGTTAAAATATTTGTGACAAGATATCCTTCAAGAAACTTGCGAAGTATTGCATAATCCTGTTCCTGTATAAGTTGCATTCAAATGTTTTATTCACGTTCGATTATACGACATCATGACTTCATTTCTTGCCCAAGATGTTGAAATACCATTTATTTCTTCTTCATTTACTACCTAAGATACTCAAACGTACAATGATTAAATATCAAAATTTATAATATGCTTATTTCTAAAGTAATCTATTAATATTAATGCACGTAACCCACAAGGTATCACGAATAATGTTAACTCATGATGTCATTTAAGTATATTATTTTGTGTCTAAACTCAGTTACTTACATGAATATTGAGCAGTGAGGTTATATAATTATGATAAGCATGATTTGATCAAAATTTAGGGGAAATTTGTACTTTTGCACTATTTTGTAAATATAGAAAGTTCGTATGTGGTTCATAAAAGGGTCCCTGAATTTAAGTGAAATCACATGAAGCTATATAGATCAAGAAGAAGAAGAAGAACAGTAAAAAGAAGAAGAAGGAAAAAAAAAAAAACATTTCCCTTTCCCTGGCAAACTTGTTTTGTAGAATATTAATTTCCACCCACACGAATTGAACCTCTTCAGCGCTGTCACTGGCTTATAAAATTATGTTCTTAATTCTACGCGTGGTATACGTAGTCCTTCCTTGTGTTTGCCTATGCCTCCTCCCCGTAATATCTATTTTCATTTCATGGGTGGCAAATTTGCTGGAAGGGGACTTTAAATAATCAATTTGATTTAGAAATACCATCACGGGTGGGTTAATATCAATGGTCATTTTATTTGAAATCTGCATGTATAATTGCTTAAAAGTATAGCATGCATGCATGCATGCATGTGGTTTTGAAAATTAAGAGGGTATAACTGATGGCATAAGTGATATACCTGTATGCAAAAGGTCGATCAAAATATTGATAGAATTATAATGAATGGTATTCCAGAAAATTGATTGTTTGATATATTATGGTTACATTATTATCATAATTATCTGTCGCTGGTCTTTATCTGTCTTTCTATACTGTAATATAGTGTCTATTTAAACACATATAAATTATCTTCCTGTTAACTCAAGTTTTATTGTGTTAGTTATTTCAATAAGAGTGTAAAATGATGAATTCCTTAGTTATCTTTTTTTCATGAATAATCCTCTTCACTTTGTTGTCCATGCTCTTGCTATCTCTTTTTCTTAATATTGATGATGAAAAATAAGTTAGCTGGGGGGGGGGGGGGAATAAAAACATGCATTGAACATGTTTTAAAACCCCGACAATTTCCGTTCGTCTTGCACTCTGACTGTCGAAAAATAACAGATCATTCTGGTGAGTTATTGTGTGTGTTACTTGTAAATATGCGTAAACATTGATCAAAGTGTAATTCTTGGGAAAGTGAGATCATCGGTGTAATGAAACTTTACTTGTTTACAGTTTAGCGACAATATAATTTCCGTTCTTCCTGTACCAGTTCTTAACTATCGAAAACATCAGATCATTCTGGTAGCTTTTACAGAGTCAAAGGTCATGATCTTCATTATGGGTAAATATTGATCCAAAATGTATCAGGGGCGGCTCCAGGATTTAAAAAAAAAGAGGAGGAAGAGGGCACAGTGTTCCTGTAATTTCTAACATGTAAACGATTTTTTCTTAAAGATGCTAATATACTCAACAAAAAATGATTATCAGGTTTTCAGGTTCTGTTTGTCTCTAAAATTAAAAAAAGCGCACAAGAACACAATTAGGGGCACACTTTTCTTTTATGTGCTAAACAAGTTATCCAATAAAGTCTATTACTACTACTACTACTACTATTACTACTCAGACACACTGTTGCCTCATAGAATAAAACATGCTTGGGGCGACAGGGCTTTCTCAGCTATGGGCCGAAACTCTGGAATAAACCCCCTCTACAATTACGTCAACTGTCGTCAACAGAAACATTCAAATCACAACTGAAAACTGATTAATTTGTTCTTTTCATTGTAATTATTGTAATATTCTAATTTACTTTGTTTAGGAGAATTCTGTATTTATTTTTTTCTCTAAGCGCCATGAGCACCGAAAGGTGGTGGACCTGTGCGCTATAAAAGTAGCCACTATTATTATTACTACTACTATTATATAACACTAGAGTAGACTTTAAAAAAAAGAGGCACGGGTTATTGTGCCCTCCCCCTATAAAGATTAGTCTATTTGATTCGCATGAAGTCCAGTCATGCACAAATTAATTTGTATACCACAGTCACTGGGTGGTTTTATACCATTCAATTAATTCATCACGATATACCTCGTGCAAATTCATTAATCGTATTGCCGAATGATGCTGCAACATTAAAGGGGGAAATATCACTATCGTGAGCTAAAGGAGTCCAAGCTGTCCTATAAATATATCCGTATCACATGTGCTTGTCAAGCTCTGGATATTGTACAATAAGTTTCTGCACCGAATGAATAGAAGTCTCATATTGATGTAAGATGTTGTAGTTTTCAACATAATATAACAATCGTTTTCAAAATAATAGAAATGGGGGATACTATAGTTGTATGATCACGTTTGAAGAATTTCCCCCTTATGACTTGTTTTTGATGACTGTTCATACAGATGTGCCTTGAGTGCAGTGAATTAGTATGATCATGGAATGATATTGGATGAAAGTAATGATTATACAATATTTGTTACAGAGGGATAGCAGGACTGACGATATAAATGATGATGATGATAATAATAATGTTTTATTTACCCAAGGTAGTTACTTCAGTTATCAAACTGCTCTTCCAGCGGGCCCTGCGTAACATAATGTGTTAGTATTACCCTTCTCCATTCTAATACGCCGAGCGCCTGGCTAGGAGGGAGAAGGTCCCATTTTTTAAGTCTTTGGTATGACTCTACCGGGGTTCGAACCCACGACCTCCTGTTCATGAGGCAGGCGGTCTAACCAACTGAGCCAGCATGCCCGGTAAAAAAAAAAGAGATAAAAGAAGGAGAAGTGAAAATGTAATTGATGAAAGTCAGATTTTTTTTTTTTTTTTTTTTTTTTGAGGCGGGGTATTTATATATCTTTTCATACAATGTCATATCTACTCGATTCATTCATTCCCCCGTGCCTTACCCAGCGCAAAATGTTTTGTCAACACATCGTATTACGGTAATTTCATCAGATTTCAGTTTCGAGTTGTGGTAGTAGCAAGTCACTCTCAGTGAGCTCATGTACTCCCCCCCCCCCCAAATAGTGATATTCTTTTCTTTTTATAATGTGTTTATTGAATCAAACAATCATATCATTTACATATTATTAAAATAGAGTGATATTCTGATAAGCAATACTGAGAGCTAGGTGGGCAAAATATTTCAGATATCCCCGTCATTCTGTTAATATTTGATGGAAAATAAGATTAACATTTGGGGAAGATTTCTACTCCTGAAAATGAAGATTATCACATTTTGTGGTTCTTGTTGTATATATACCTAGTACACGCTGCGCTTTGCACTGCTTCAAGTCCATCAATTTTGTTGACAAAATCTGTTTACCTAGCTCTCTGTTTTTTTTTATGAGGTCATCTACTACACATCTTACGTACTTGACATGCTTAATCAACTTTCTTTAGAAGAAGTTATTTAAAACACAATAGAGAGAAAAAGTCGATAGACTCCGAAATGAACAAGAAACTGACGCAGGGCCTAGGCGACCCCCAAGATTAATCCCATTCATCTGATGCCATCCCGTACCCCATCCTGAGCCAAGCGATCTATTGTTATGACCCCAATGCTTCACCCGTGAATCGTGCGAATCGGATCGTCCGTTCCCCTCTAAGCGCCCCATTGCCCAATCACAAAAGTCATTTACGAAACCACGCCTACTAAACCCAGGCGCACAAATGAATTATTCATGATTCTGTGAAAGCCCATGATGTCATTGTTCGGGAAAATGATCGGGAAGCAATTTACCAGCGCCTGGCGCTTGTTGTCTTTAGTTTACCCGTATAAAACCAGTTTCAGTTCAAGTTTGGAAACATTTACTGTTTGGTCTCAGCTTCGTTAACAGCTTATATTCGAAGCTAAGGAATTATAATACAAGAACACTGCCACAGCAAGTGTAGTCCTCACTTGAATCCCACCTTGTTTATTTGTAAGTCTGCATTTTGTATATTTTTGTTCTTTTGTTCTTAGGTTTTTTGTGTGCTACAATTTGTATGTGTAAATATATATTTTTCATGTCATTTCATGCTTTATAACTTATTATGCCTGTTTGTGGAATGTTCTTTGCTCAAATCGAGGTAGAATTTTACCAGTTAATCCTTGTTATTAGTATTTATTCAGCTGGGAAATTTGTGATGATATAATACCGTATATTTTGCATAATTATTTATCTGTCATATTCAGGATCTGCCAAATAGATTTGGGAATGTTACCTAGATCATTTCGACATGTTTTGAAACTGGGAACCGAAAACCAGGATTACTTTTCTCAAGTTTTACTTGCAGGTTTCGATTCAGGAATCAGTACTGGTTTCGAAATGGACCCCTCAATTTCACAGTATCTGGCACCCCAGTTTCAAAACTCGAAAGTTAAAATCATAGCTCTTCCAATTATATCCCATCTTTGTAGTACACGTGTTATAAATAGACTGTGCTGTACGTATTTACTTGTGCATAATACACTTGTTGCTTGTGTAAGCGTTGTGCAGTGTACAATGGAGTCTCGTGTGTGCTGTGTGTATGTGAACGGCTTTGGGCTGCACACAGAGTAAAGCTGGGGGTACGGTTGGAGGCGGAAATAGTAAATTTGCTCTCGCAGAGCTTCGGCATGCGAAGGGGGAAATAAGAACTCTCAACCGCAAAGTGTTTTCGATCTAGGCTTCTAACTTCCTTGTAGTACCGTACATGATCTGTTGTTATATGCACTTCATCAAATTGATTCCCTTATTTTTTTGTCGTCATAGTCTTGTGATTATGACGATGCATGTATTGAAAGTTGATGCCTTGATGCTTCGGTTTTTTCCCTTCAAGTGCAGAGCTGCTAAAAATAGTCCAGTCAAATATGTCAAAAGAAAATTCCTCTATTTAAAGTTCTCTCTTACTACTTTTACACTCAGTTATTCAAAGCCAAAATTCTTACAGCTTGTCCACTAGCTACTCCACAGTTGGTTTTATCACAGAACTCTATATGTTAGTGTAAGCAACATTGTTTTTAATTACAGGTCTTGATTTAACCTGAAATGTTATTTCTGAAATTACAGTCCTAAGTCTATATGCCTATATGTCTAGTTTGTGAGTTTTCCCCCTGGCATCGCTCACTTTTTCAATTTCAGTATTCCAACCGAATAGCGTTGAATCGTACAATGTTTGTTTTTCTTTTTTCTTATATACAGTTTTGTTTTAGTAACAAAATGTTTGTAATGGATAAGAATGGCTAACATGTTTGATCTCTTTTATTTCTTTTTGCTTCTTCTTGCAGATTTAAACCAAAACATCCCGACAACGTCTAACAGTATGTACTCAACAGGCGAAATATGCGTTGTACCCCCAACGCCCATCAATGACCCAGTAAGTACACACACACACACACACACACACACACATATATAAATAAATATATATATATATATATATATATATATATATATATATATATATATATATATACACACACACACACACACATTTATATATATTTAACTCATTTTGAATATATTCTTTTCATTCTTCCGTATGGGCAGGCCTATTATCAATTTGGAGATAGGTAGCCTATTAGTAAAACACCCAAATCATATTGTGCAAAATTGTTTGATCTAACCAGTAGGCCCTATGTCTGTAATTTTTATTCTGTGCATATTCCATGTATCCTTCGATTTCCAACTCAGTTAAGTCTGATGTTGCATTCTTTTGTCTTTTTTAAGCACTTCAAATTCTGTAATTAATGTCTGTTTCTCTGTTGGAACTATATTTAAGTGTGTAACTATATTTGCTAGCATATGCTGGTATATTCGTGTACCGTGTGCGTGATAATGAGTTGGAAGAATATTTTTAGTATAGTGTTTATTACATCCAAGTAGGCCTATTCAGTTTCGATTGTGTAGGCCAGCATGTACTCGTGCACTACGACATCCATATATTCCAGACTTTAACCGGCCGTCTATTGTGCAGTTTGCTTAGCCAGTTCAAAGTCTAAGCAATCAGCATGCACTGTACATAAAAAAGATATGTAGTACTTTTCTTACTGTCCTCGTCGTGCCATATACTAAAAGGGAACTCATTTTGAATGGGTCGCTACTACCGAGACCGCTCTCGAGATTTATTTATTGTGACGTCATTGCTGTATAGGGCAATGTGCCAAGACCGGCTAGGTTGGCATCAGTACACTTGCAGCCATAACGGGGAATTCCCGTTCCATCTCCCTAGCTCGTTTATGAGCTCAAGTTCTCGGTAGAGGATGTATGGAGGCCATGTGTGATTTGGGAGCTGAAAACATCCCATATTTTTGTGACATCAATCTCACTGAGAATTTGGACACAAGTGTCATGTTTTTGGATCAAGTTACCGGTGTGAAGTTGCAGAGAGAAAACAACTCGACTCAGGGGGAAATAGATACTTATTATATGGATACTTGTTTAGAGAGATGTTATTAGTAAGCTCTTGTGCAGTTGAGCACTTTTAAAGGAAATAGTTGTTAATTTGAATGCACTGATTTAAAGAGTAAGCCAAAAACAAATATGTTGAATACTGAAATGCACAGTTAATTAATCTACTTTATCTCCAGTGAAAGGACATGAATATAATTTAGTGCATGAAATTATTTATAAGGGCCTAAATGAAAAATCAGTTAATACATGAAACTGTGTTTGGTCGAAGGCATTTATTTTGTCAGTACCTGAGATGCTTATTATTTTTTCCCCTTTGTTTCTTCTTCAGGATGCAATTCGTCTAGAAGAAATCAGTATGGGCAGTACGCTCTTAGACCTGGATGGCATCCAACAACAACAAAGGCAAGCCAGGTACGACGGCCCTTCCCCCAGCCCCTCCTTCAGCGGTGGCTATGGGCTCCCCCCTTCGCCGGACATGCAGGGGTCCTTCTACCCAGAGCAGGTGCACTTCTTTCAAGCACAGCAGATGGGACCCACCATTCAGCAGGCGGGGGGAGATCAGATGTCTGAGATCGATGAAAACGAGATGATGCGACTTCTGATGAGAGAGATGATTCCAGATATCCTTGCCGATTGCCACAAACTCAACTTGGTGCCCAGTAAGTATACACAGATAGATACATTGTTAATTTGCTGAGACTGAGGATGGTGTTAATTCTAAGGAAAGATGTTCTTATGTCCTTCTGTCTCTCAACAACTTGACATGTTTTGACCATGTTGTATGTCTTTACCTAAGAATTTATTAGATAGTGTCCTCAATGATTTATATCCTGCCCCCCCTAAATTATGGTGCACTAAATAAAGTATAGATTTCTCATTTTCCATCTAGTTCACGAACATTGTTATCTGTCGTATTTGATCCTTTTTCATATGATAACACCTAAAAATGTCTCTTTGCTCCTGACATTAACTTTATGAAACTCGGGAATGTTCATATGATGACATCTGAAAGGAATACATTTTGGGCCCTTTCTAAATACTGGTACTTTTCTTTCCTTTCGGCAGATCTTTACTACTGGTCACCCGAAGATGTCCAGAAATGGCTTCAGTGCGTCATCAGTCGTTTCGACCTCGAAGCAATTGAGATGGGCAACTTCTACTTTGACGGAACAACGCTTGCGTCTCTCCAGGACTCCGACTTCCGACAGAGGGCGCCAAAATGCGGTGACATCCTTTACAGCGTTGTATGTCTTCTTAAAACAAGTGAGTTACCGGTTGTTTCTTTGGCATTTAAATGGATTTCCGTTATTTCGTTAAGTGAACAATGCTAAATGAAATGGAAAATATCTCAGTCTATTTTGAAAATAGATTAATTAATCAGCTGTAATTTAATCAACAAAAGTCATTTGTGTACAAAACTGCTGTGAACTTATGTTTTTTTTCCATAAGTTGCTAGAACAAGCTCAGGTTTATAATACAATTTGGAAATTATCGTCAAAATTATTTTTTTCAATTATTTGCGATTTAGATTCAGAAATCCTTTAGAATACCGTATGCATGTACAGTAAGAGCACAATTTTTTTTTTTTTTTTTAATGGGAACAGAATCATTGTTCAAACTTCCAAATAAAGAAAAAAATATGGTACAGGGATGTCTAATTGATTTTCCCCTTCTTTCTCTTTCCCCAGCTATTCATTTTGATCCTGCACCACAGGTTGTTCCTCAGTCACAGATGGTCCACCACCTTCCGCAGCCATCGCAGTTCCATACCGGAGCACCCACCACAGACATGGTTATGCCTGCGAGGTACGTCGGCACTCCCGTCTCTCCAGGAGCCAAGCCAGGAGACGAGAGTGGAAGCACAGGATCTCCCAGCGATGGTGAGCTTTTAAAAAAATCCTTTTATAGTCTGTGCTATAAACAGGGAAGTGTTTTGAGCAAAGATCAATTTCAAGATGTTGCGAGATGAAGAAGTGTTAGAGAAAAAAAAAACCATTGCATAATTATAACATCGTCACTTGTCTGAATGTACTCTGAAGCTATAACATAATCATCAGCCCTTTTGATGCTCCACAGGTAATTGAATGTAAATCATGTAAATGACTATTGATAACTGGTTGGGGCTTTGTGATATCTGTTTGATACTCATTCACTTCAACCTTGGTAATTGACAAGTCACCTTTATTTACAAGTTATACAACATAGATCTGTTTGTGTTTATTGAAATAGATATATTGATATCATGCAGTTTTCCTTCTTTCCTTTGATTCATCTCTATATTAAATGTACTCAAGATGGACAAATGTATTTAATTTCCATATGTTTCATTTTCTTCTCCAGATGAGATTTCTCTCCCATCACCCCCTGCCCCTAGTGGACCGAACACGTCCATGACTCCTAACCACACAGGAGGAATCCAACTCTGGCAGTTCTTGAAGGAGCTCCTCCTCCAGCCCAACTCCTACAGCTACTGCATTAGGTGGATGGACAGAACGCAAGGTGGGTTACTTTTCATCATCCGCATCTATGCAGATGACATGTAAATGAGATGCAAATGAAATGGCACATGATGTGTAAGATGGTGCAAGTGATATGAAATCTGGGGAGTGCTAGAGTTTTATTCAGTATGTTGAGTTCGTCGCATCCGTGGAAAAAGAGGATGACGCCAAAGAAATTGGTGAATTGGTGGTTCCTAACCAGGTACAGGGATTGTGGATTATGCTTGAGTGCCCTTTGTGAATGGTGTGATCCTCTTGCCTTATAAGGGCATGCCAGGAATAGCACGGTGGTAATGCATGATGTCATGGGTCATACCATTGTCAGGTTAGGGGGGGGGGGGGTAGGTGTACGAGGTAACAGGATGCAGCAGGTCAGGAAGTTAAAAGGGAAGTGAAACCATTTTGTTGCAGCCTGACCCTGTGTGTTGGTGGTGTCTCCAGCCATATTGCTTCCCAGCGGAAGGAAGCAGTGGTAGACGGGTGCTTACACCAGGTGGCACAAGCATTATACCAAAAAAATCTAATGATTTATCCCCATATTTGGTCAAGCCTTTTGTTCTTCAAGAAATACAGAGGTTAGTTGGAAACTAGTTGAACAAGTGTAAAACAACTTTGGAATGATTTGAAAAACATAATTAATTGCCAATAGACCAACATTTGAACAAAACTTATTTTTCATCTAAATGCCCAACAAATATACAGCAATCTGGGGGATGGTTGAGAGACAATTCTGATTGATCACTTATAGGCTAATCAATTTGAAATTTGATATACATGTACCTCTTCAAGCTACCAGTATCTTATCTAGAACCAAAACTTACCAGATACGGCAGGCGTAATAAAAGTGATTAAGCGGGTCTTCAGAAATGATATACTTGATGAAAAACAATGAAGGGTGGAATGAAAAACAACAAGGGTTTAGGTTTCTTAGGCCTACGTGCGGTTTGTGCTATATATACACGGATGATTGACATGTTTCTGAGTATCGATTACTGATGGGTTTCAATCAGTTTTAAGTTCTAGGTCAATCTTATTCATGGGGTACCAGTAAATTGCTCCGCAGCTGTATTATATTGAGGTCTTGGAACCTTAAAAATCATCGTGACCTCAATATACAAAATTCAGAACTGATGATTATTGCCATCCTTTCTAAAAATTTACGAAGGACTAAAGTGGGACGAAGTTTAAAATGGTTATCCTCTGGTTACTTTTTTTCTTGGCAAATTGTTTAACCTTTGTCGAACTCTTTAAGACAAATAGGAGACGAATGTGCTGTTGAGGAAAAAGTGATGAAAAGCTAACTGTTGCTATAATGAATATGTAAAGTTGTGTTATGTTTGTTGAATATGCATGAAGCTTGTGAAGTGTGATTAGCTAAAGATGATGTCATGGGCGTGATCATGTGCCTTTGTTGGTTTATCTAGATGTTATTGCACTTTTTGCCGATTACCATCCTTTTAGAATCTGCCACAAAGATTTATGACGTAAAAAAAAGGAATGATCATTATAGCAGAGAATTTCTGCTTAATCCATCACAGAAGAAACTTGTGTAAAAATTTCCTGCAAGGATATAATAGATCCTGGTGTATTGTCTTGTCATTCAAAAGTTGCAAGGTCAACCCTGGAGGGCAAAGTTAAGACATGCTTATATGCTTTTTTTAGATTTAATCCTCCGACTGCTGACTTTCCTTAATTTCCTGATCTGTATTCAGTAACCCACTGGATTAATAAAAGTATCACACATATGTAATTAACTATTCTCTCTTTCCTTTTCTTTACTGTTGCCAATTTAGGTATCTTCAAGATCGAGGACTCTGTCGAGGTAGCCAGACTGTGGGGTCTTAGAAAGAACAGGCCTGCCATGAACTACGACAAGCTCTCGCGCTCCATCAGGCAGTACTACCGAAAAGGGATCATGAAGAAGACCGAAGTCTCGCAGCGCCTGGTCTACCAGTTTGTCCACCCCTGCTAGGGAATTTTATAATCTATAGACTCTCCGAAAATCTGACTGAAGATAGAGAGATGAGCTGAACCTATTTTGCGAAATAACATTGCCTCTTTATATTGCCTCATGGCATTGTGAATAGTTTTCAAATGTGAAGGGAAACATGGATTTTTACTTGTCTTGTTGATAATGATGATTTTATGTGTATTTAATGATTTTTTCCTGAATTCTCTTTCTTGCCCATCTGTGACATTGTTTCCATGGTAACTAATTAATTGCAGTACTAGGGTCGAATGACATGTAGTATTTTGAACTCTGATTGCGTTGTAATCACCAATATTGTAGCAAATATCTTGCATTTTTATAATAATTAAGTCGAGTTGAGAGCTAAGGTGAAAATGAGGTTGGGAGAAAAGCGGAGTTGTTGCCAATATGGCGTTTTTGAAGAAAGATTTGTAACTACTGATTTGTTTTCTGATGATATTGATTGATATTTCATGTGATTTCTCTTGTAAATATTTTGTATTCTTCTGTCATGATTTTCAAGAGGAAGAAGACATTTTAAAAAACCCTGAAGCATGTGTTTCAGCCAAATAAGGTATGTTCTGTGAACACGATGGCACATTTACGAAAATATTTGATCATCAATTTTAGATTAGGTAACCCTTTCAGGACAAATGCACACATTTTTGTGGTTTGGCTCTGTAACTTTTGATTGAGAGCTCTACAAGTTATACCAGATGTACGAGTAGAAAGAGCAAACCTTTTCCACTAATGAAATCCTTTTTTTTTTTTTTTTTTTGCATTACCATTATTGTATTTGACACCCGGGGTTTCAAAAAGAAAAATAAGGAATCTCTAAATTGGCAACATGTTGATAAGTTAACCAACGCTGTTTTTTTCTCATACAATTTGGTATTATTTCTCTTTGTGTATGTTCTTTTTGAGATACATGTACATGTACGCAACCTGTTTTTAGTCAAAATGTAGCAGTGAAAGAAAAGCCACAGCGTTGCCAATTTGAGGAGTAACTGATCAATTGTAGGGATTCAAAATTCTTGTCCTGAATGGATTTATTACAGTCTATCTATGTACTCAGATTATGTTGGATCTCTGCACAGTTGAATAAGGTCTGATTCTAGGCACCTTGCACAAATAAATCTAATTTTCATTCAGATAAGGTTTCACTAACATCAATGGGTAAACTTGGATTGGTGTAGCGACATTTTTACTTTTCTACCAAACACACAAAATTAGTAAGAGCAGCAAGGATGATAATTATTTTAATCACATATTTTAAAGAAATAAGACACTTCTGTGTTAGTTTCAAGAGGTAAATGCAGTAACTTCAAATGATGGGAGAGGCACAGGGGTATGTGGGCATTTTTGCAATTTTAAAAATTATTTTTAAACACAATAAAATTAAACATGTTTTATGTACATGTATGTAAATATCTGGGCTTAGAGGGCCTGTATTTATTACCTGTAAACATTCCGCTTGTCAGTCGTTACTTAATATTTTTTTTTTTTTTTTTTTGTTCTTTAAAAAATCTGTCAGTAACTGACTTTGAATGAATTGAATGACCTTTTTGGAGCAAAATGATGAATGCATGTACAAGTGCAGCTTAATGATTAAGTGGGTGCTAGTCGGAATTTTATTTTAATGTTTTACATATTATTTTTTTTATAATTTTGTAATAAAATTGCTGCTTGCCTTTGAAACAGAATGATTGTTTGTTGCATGACTTTTATTATTTTTTTTTTTTATTGTCAACCCTAACTAACCCTAACATGTATTAGAGTGTATGAGAGAGATGAAGTTCAGGAAAGTAAAGCCAGACATGGGGATGGAGAAAGAGATGGAGAGAGAGAGAGAGAGAGAGAGAGCGAGAGAGAGATGAAGGAAGAGCGAGAAGGAAAGAGGGTGAGACAGAGAGAGAGAGAGAGAGAGAGAGAGGGGGGGGGGAGGTAGGGGACTTTGGAGGAGATATAAAGAGGGGCAAGTTTTGTGTTTATTTTTAAAAAAATCATTATTACTTCCATACTTCAAATCAAAATGTACGTTGAAGAAAATAAAGAAGTATATGATGATGAAGGGGGGGGGGGCACAAAAGAAAAGGTAATGACGAGAATAGTAGTAATTAATACTTTCTCTGTCATTTTCATCATTCTCTTTTCTTTCTGTCCTCCATCATCATGATGATGATTACTGACGATTATTTTCCATGCATCATTCTCCTAAAAAGTATGTATACTATATGAAATATATCTTGCATGTAGAAAATAAATCATAAAAACTCCAAAGCAATATCAAAAACAAAATAAACAAACATCAACTATAATGAAAGTATTTTCAGTCAATTTCGGGATGAAACACTAATTTATTACTCTTTACCCTAGTGTTAAACCAGTCGTTTAAGCACACACAAACAATGACCGCTTATTTAACACGGTCGTGACTTCGCAAATATTGTCATCCCCCAAATCACTGAACTCGACAATAATTCTGAAGATAAATGCATGTCATAAAAGTCAACGGAAGCCATAGCAGCGGTGGTTTAATGCGAGAGTGCGCACGTAGCTTCCTTTCGTTTACAATAAGTGACGTCACAATGCTTTGTCCCTTTTCATGACGACTTTTTCCATAATATAACTGAAGGAGAGCATGCACAAAAGCTGAAAACTTTTCATTGGATGCGGTGTTTTGGGCGTGAGTGCGCCATCGCGTTTCAATTCAATACAATATCAATCCAACGAAATCTGGTTCGATCGGGTTCATTTTGTTCGGAGCCTGGTACCAAAAGAACATGACGTTAGTGAAATACCGATGTTCTGATGTATTCTGTAGATGATATGCCAGCAGTTGAAAAGGGGATAATTACTTTTTAGATTGAATGCACGATAAGAATTATATTAAGCTATTTCACTCAAAAGTGCTAGTAGTTTCAGGAGTGAAATATTCTCTCTATTTTGTTCATGACGGCAATTCTTCAGAAATTAAGGGACACAAAAGGCCAAATAATAATAGATAGGAATATGAAATACAGAAGATTTGAAAGAGAGAGAGAGAGAGAGAGAGAGAGAGGGAGAGAGAAAAGAACTATTTTTTTAAATAAATAGCGTAAGGTTAATGATTTAATTTGCTTGAAACTTACAAAAGATAGTCATTTCAACCATTTTAAAATAGAAGTTAAACCATGCAAATTCATGAGGTTGAATATCTCAGTCATATACATGACATTGTTAAAATTGTATTTCATATGTGTGTGTGTGTGTGGGTGTGTGTGTGTGTAATTTAGTTTTATGACAGACGTGTTTAAATCTTATATAATCATGTATGGAATAATTTCAATTCAGTTACAACATTGGAAACGGACATTCATCAGTTTGATTTTACATTCCAGAGGAAGAATATTTTGCATGATAATTATATAAGTGATGATAAAGTATTTTATTTGTTCATTTTGTTAAAACATTAAAAGAGAATATGTTGATTGTATAATTTGTATTTCATGGAATCATTGATATAGATCATTGAAAAAAAAAAAGGTGTATCAATCAAAATACAATCATGTATGACCTTTAACGTCACCATCCGAAAGACGTGAATGAGATTCGAACTTGAGTCCTGTCAGAGTCAGTCTGTAGGCGCTGCCCGTAGACGTTACCGCTAGACCAACTCCTGAAGCACTCTGTCATAGTCTTCATCCCAAAGATGAAAACAAAACCTCAGAGGCGTATCCAAAAAAGGGCGGGGTGGGGGTAAACCTCCGTTAGCAGACCCAGGAAAGAGATTTACAAATAGTGAAAAAAATACATCCTTTTGGACGGGTAGGTAGCGGCTCAAATAGTATCAGCGGCTGATTGGGGGGGGGGGGGGAATGATGGAGGGGCACTTACCCCCCCCCTCCCCCGGCAGAGCCTAGTGTGACAAACCTCAAGTACACATTAAGTAAAAAAAATAAGCTTTGCCACCTAACTGTACCCTTGGGCAGCACTTTCAGGCATTCAAATGGACCGTAAATATGCGATGACTTTCGGGTCCCGCTGGTCAGAGAATCTTAGGATTGGTAATAGATAGATAGATAGACTAATAAATAATTAATGAATAATAAATAAATTAATGAATGAATAAATCAACAAACCAATGAATGGATAAATAAGCAAATAAATAAATAGATGAAAAATAAATATGTAAATTAGAAATAAATGAATAAATGAATGAATAAATAGTATAAATGAATATATAGATAAATAAATCAAATAATCAATAAATGAATAAATAAATAAATAACTCGACCAATACTCTGCAAAAAAAAAAAAAGAGTGAATTTTCACTGTTTTCACTCCCCCGGGAGTCACGTTAGTGATCACTTGTTTAGGAGTGAATATCGAGTGACAATAGAGTGGTCTCTAAAAGAAAAAGAGTGGAGTTTCACTCTCTTTTCATTCCCCTTGGAGTGACGTCAGTGACCACTCGTTTTTTTTTTTTAGAGTAAGATTCTCATTGGTGTGCCTGGCAAATGCAGCCCGGGTATATCCCCCTTTTATCCATTTCTGGATACGCCAATGAGGATCTCGTTCTATTTCCTTATTAATTATGGCGACACTTTCCATTCCAGAATGGGAAAATTCCCTAAGTGGATTCCTTTTCAGCGATATATACAACAAACATTTTCCTATAGTGGGGTGGGACTCGTACGATTGTGACATGAAAAAATGTCCAGAAATAAAAAAAAATGGGCCTATTTTGTGAACTATTTCTACAATACAACACTTGTGAAACCAAAAGGTTGGCCAGAGTCTGAAATATTTTCCTCTATTGATGACAGATTTTGTCTCTTCATTTTGAAGTCTCGCTTCCCATTGTACTCTCCGCAATGTCCTTTTATTTCGTCATAATGAAGCTGCACTTTTGCCCATGTTGACTTTGGTACAACTTTCTGTGTTGCTCAATACTTCTCGTATAAGAGTAAAACATAATTATGTATGAATTGACTGTATTTTTCATAACATAAAAACATGAATATGATTCATAGCATGTATATAGTGTATATGAGTGAAATTGTGTTTTTGACACGAGTTTCCCTCCGGCCGCCTACACACAAAGATTCCCGTCCGAGGCCATTTATCTCTTCACATGCTATTGTTGCTTAATGACCACGTTGTGTGAGCCCCCGGTAATATTTCATCCCAGAATATTTCCGCATTTGCATGTCTCCGTTCCTCTCACGGTTTTCAAATCATAAAGATTGTAAAATCATACAGTGTTGGTGTATTTTTTCAAGCATTATTTTCTCCCTTCCCCTGTATCTTTTATTCGTTCACCATAACGATGCGGGATTTTCTTTTCCCTATATCCTCTTTTGTTACAAGAAAATATTTTGAAGACACTACGCCTCTTTATCTTTTTGGAGGTGGTGGCAGTGGCAGTGGGGGTGGGGTGGGGGTGGGGGAGGGGTTGAGAAACCTATATCGTAGCATAATGGGCCCCATTTTTTTATTGGTGGTGGTGGCAATGGTAGAGAGGGGTGGAGCCGGGGGCCGGGAGCCGGGGCCGGACAATATTGTGGCATAATGCTTTAAGTCTAGGAAGACACCACGTCACCCTTCTCTCTCTCTCTCTCTCTTTGGCCTGTGGGGGTGGAGGTCGGAGATAAATGTGGCATGATTTGGGAAGACACCGAATACCCCTTTCTCCCTTATCATGTTCTTTATATACTTCTCCTTGTTTTCTGTGAGGTATATATAGATGCTATCTTTATCAGTTGGCGTTCTCCTCATTGCAACATATCAAATGATGTGACTCTGACGAATATTATTATTTCATTTTTTAAAAACTTGATTCTTTAAATATTTTGACTATAAATTTAATAATGTGAAGCTGGATTAGACATGACATTGGAAGGGGGGGGGGCAGAGGAAAAACACCACTTTTGCATTAAAACTAGTATAATACAGACAATATACATGTAATAGCAGATAGCAGACTATGTGGAACAAAACAGAAACCAATAAAGTGAATTATGATATTTCTGTAGGGTGGGGGTCGGAGGGGGGGGGGAGGGGGCTGGTTATAAGCAACTTGGCTGAAGCATTGATTTGCAAATTTATTGAGCTCGACAGATCGATGAAGCAAATGTATTTGCTACATCGACCTGTATAAAAGACGTCATTTGAATGAGGTTTAAAGGGCAGTCCAATCTTTGTAATACTAGACGATTTGTGTGAAAGCAGAAAAAAAAAAGAGAAACCAGATGGTGAAAGTTAGAATGTAAGATTGTTATGAATGTTTGAAAAATGCGATCATTACATCACTGCGAATCTCAAATTGGAAATTTGGACAATCGATTGTGACGTATTCACGGTCAACTCTCCCATTTGCCGTACACTAAAATATCATTAAATTCCCGTTTTCGCCTAAGCGCTTTTCCCTTGGGACAGTACTGAAAATATTTTGTAGATAGCATATTGTTATAGATCCTCCAAAAATAAAAAGATCACACAAAGTTATACATTTTGAACAATTGATATTTTAGTCATTTTGTGTGTTGGAGCAAATGGGAGAGTTGTCCGCCGCTACATCACAGTGACCATACCGATTCGGCCAATTTGAAATTCAATGTGAAGTGACTACAACTTTCAAAAATTCATAACTTTTTTATTGTTATTTCACCAATCTAACTATCTAATTTTTCATATCGTTTCTTTCCCTTTAATAATGTATATGAACAGTAATCGAATTCACTGACAAAACAAATTGATAATTATTACTTCCCTATAATGTAGATGCTTGTTTTCATTTTTCAATTGCTCTTATTTAATTGCTAAAAACGTCAATTTCCTGTGGATATTTCCTTGTTTATTTCTCGTTTCGCAAGTCAGTTGTAATGTAACACGGGCTTTGATTTGATTTTTTCTTTTCATTACTGAAATTGAAGTTATCATTTGGACGTGTTTTGATATCAAATTGCCATTGAGACCAGAGGCGTAGCGTGAGCTTATCTATTGCAAGTTTTCAAAAAAATTCTGGTGGGACGAGCCCCCCTCCCTCCTCCCCCGCCCATGCCGCCAATGCATGATATGTATAGGGGTGGTGTGGGATGAACAAACACTGGACTCTATAAATAAAGCAATCAATGTGCCGTGGGCCTTTAAACAGTGATGGGTAGAAAAATAATAACATGTGTATTCCGTTCTTGTACAGCGCATATCGCATTATTTTAAAGGGAAATCCGACCTTAATAGCAAGTTGCTTTGAAAAGAAGTGGAAAAATCAGAGAAGCAGATTGGTGAAAGTTTGAACGAAATCGGACAAGCAATAAGAAAGTTATGAATTTTTGAAAGTTGTAATCACTACGCATATGGGAATTTCAAATTGGCCGAATAGGTAATGTCACTGTGAGGTAGCTGTGGACAACTCCCCCATACGCTCTAACACACAAAATGACTAAAATGTCCCTTTTTTTCAAAATGCACTACTTAGTAGGATCTTTTCGTTCATGAAGACCTATATCAATATGCTATCTCAAATATATTTTGAGTACTGCCTCAGGGTTAAAAGCGCCTCGAAGAAAACCGCAAATTAATGACATTTTTGTGTACGACAAATGGGAGAGTTGTCCACAAAAATGTCACAATTGACTCACCAAATTGCCAATTTGAGATTCGCATAGATGTAGTGATCTCATTTTTCAAACATCCATAACTTTCTTAATCCTTGTCCGATTTCTTTCAAACTTTCACCATCCTGTTTTTCTTATTTTTCTGCTTTCACACAAATCGTCTCATTACCAAGGTTGGATTGCCCTTTAACGTCTGTATATGCGCTTCCAAAGGACTTCGGATATTTATTACACCGGCTAGCTCCGGCAACCGCAGCGCTCAGTGCATTCAAGGGGTACACTGTCGCTTGGTCTACCACCACTTGGTCTAATTATCAGTTCGTCGAACTCCACGTGGTCTAACTTCATTTTGTCTACAACCATTTCGTCTAATTTCCATTTGGTCTAATAACCAATTCGTCTAATATTCAGTTTGGTTAACCGCATTTAGGCTAAAACCCATTTGGGCTAATTTTCACTTCGGCTGACTTTCATTTCGTCTATCATATCCAACAGTCATTTTGTCTACAAGCCACATATAGTCTAATATCCATTTGGGCTACACCTACTTTGGCTATGACCATATGGTCTACCTATCATTTGGTCCAATTCCATTTAGTCTAATAACCAGTTTGGCTACTTATCATTTAGTCTGTCATATGGTCTAATGACCATTTGGTCTAATATCCCGTCCGTCTAATAATTAGGCTACTTATCATTTTGGCCTAATTTTTATATAGTCTAATGACCATTTGGTCTAATTACCATTCATTCTTCTGGCCATTTAGTAGCAAGTTGAGAAAGGACAGGGAAATGAAACTTAAAAATGAAACTTCAAAGAAGTCGTCTACGTAAATGTGCATTAAAAGAGTTATTCACCTTGCTGCTGCTTATATCAAGATCAATCAATATCCCTACATTTTATATATTAATTATTTAATTTATTAAAATCAATTATAATTTAGTATTATTTTTTAGTAAATAAAACATTCATAGGTCTCTTCTTCCTTTCAAGACTTAAGTAGAAGAACCTGATTTTGTATTGCACTTCAAATTATGTTTGTTGGGTTGATAATCTGTTATTCATGTTTCTTATTTGATATCCGATGTACAAATGTTTGTGCAAGTAGTCAATAAAAGCTAGGGGCGGTGCCAGGGTATTTTCATATAGGAGGGGCAAGACGACCCACAGACTTGGGGTTTCAACGAACTGGGTACCTTTTTTTGGAAAAGGTTGAACTTAATTAGAAAGGGTGAAGACAAGAATGGAAAATGGCGTTTTGATACGTTGCTTTACCCCTACATTGTATTTAACACACATTAAATTTTAAGGATATATTTTCTAATTTTTGCATAATATGCAATTCTGCTCTACTCCTAACTTGCAAGCGAGCGACCAAAAATACTATGTTCCTGTTGAAGGTCATGCATGGTACTTGCATTATACAGTGCTTTCATGACGAAGATGACGCAAAAGCGTTTAATTTCAAGCACATAGGACTTTATGATATACTGCCATGAGTTACAATAAGTGAGTGCGAGCGAGCGTAGCGAGCAAGCTTCGGGCGGGGGATATCTTAATTGCTGCAATATTATTACACTTTTGGGCAGTGTCCCCAGCTCTCGCTAAGTTCCTGCTCAAAGGTGTCACACTGTTGTCTTATCAAGAACTAAATGTTCTCCCATTAAGCTATGCAAACTGCTATTTTCAGGGGCGACGCTACAGGGGGCGGTTGCCCCCTATGATTTTTCAAGTCACCAAAAAAGAGAGAGATAGAGAGAAAGAAAAGAAAAACGTAAAAAGGAGAAGAAAGAAGAAATAAGAGTACGAAACTATCACTACTATTATTACTATTATTATTATTATCATCATTATTATTATCACTGTTATTATTACTATTATTATTTATTCATCTAAAATTAACTCGCTCGTTGGCAGGGGGACATTGCCCCCCCCCCCCCCATCACCTTTCCAAGCACCCAAAAAGTGTCTCCTGCTACCCCCCCCCCCCCATGCCGCTTTTTATACTTGTTCACTGCCTTCTTTTTCTTCTTTTAAGGCAGTGGCATATCTAGGTATTATGACACCTTGGGCAAAAAGTGAATTTGCGCTCCCCCCCCCCCCTCCCAGAGTCAAATTATGTTATGCGAGGAAGCGAAGCGACCGAGGAGCAATTTTTCAAAGATTTAACTCTTTTACCCATCCACAGGGTTCCTTTATTCATCATCAACATGACAATTTCTACAAAAGATCGTACATATATAGGCCTATGTTTTAAAGGGATTGATTAACTTTGTGAAAAATTGTGAAATCAGCTCAAATGCCAGTGAATTGTGTGCATTCCTCTAACTACATATATAATTAAGGATATGTGAAAGTATGAGAGAAAATGGAACCCGTTTACTATCCTAAAAAAGAGAAAAAAGCTAGTTATGCGAAAGGTATCGCGATCGATCGCTATAGCGCAAGTCGCTCGGCTTCTTCGCTGCGCTGCAGTCACAAAAACCAAGCACCAGCGCTTGGCAATTTCAGAGCGGGTTTCCAGCCCGTGAAGAAATAGGAATTCGTTCATTGTACGGTATTCTGTGATAGAACCGTAAGAGTTCTTTAGGGTTCGGTGGTACTCTATCCCGACATCAGTGTTCCATCGTAAATATCTTGATATATAAACGACCGATCAGCTTATAAAACTCAGGCGATTCCTGTCTGACCTAAAGGTTTGCAATTATGATTACAGAATAATAGCTGGAACAGTGATTTTTTTCTTTCAATCCTGGGCAAAGTTACTAGTAATCAATCCCTTTAAAGGGATACGCCACCAGGCGGCCGTGGGGAAAGTCAGGATTGCGTAAGCCCCATTCACTCGTACACAAAGTTTGTGCGTCGAACGCGTCCGTCGGACTACTGCGATTACATTTCGGACTGCACGAAGCCGACCGAATCTCGCACGAGAGCTCGAGCTCAGGCGGAGCGTGCATGTTGCGCGGCGACCAGTCTGTCCGAAGTTTGCGACCCGCAGGGCAACGGCATGATCAGGTAACGATCACGGTGCCCTCTCGCGGCATAAATACGTCCATAATCTGCGGTTGAGTATCCCTTTAAGGTACATTTTACAGATTACAGAAAAAGTAAATATTTAGTCTAGCAAAAATACAAGTTATGAACAAGCCCGGTATACAAGACATATTACAGATATCGGTATTCTTTTATTTTTGTTTTTGACCTCAGCTCAGGATAGAGTTGAGTCAGGACAGCAATCCACCCCCCCCCCCCCCCCCCCCCCCCCCCCCCCCCCCCCCCCTAGGCTCTTTCAAAAAGCTCTGGCCACAACACATCCAGGGATGGCCAATTAAATGACGCAAAGTGTTGTTGGTAGATGCGTAGACGAAAAGGGAATAGCCAAACAGGCAATTAGCCTTAATGATAATTAGACAAAGTGATGTTTAGACAAATTGGCATTTAGACCAACTGACAATTAGACTAAATGGAAAATGGACAAAATGAAAGTTAGACCAACTGCACATTAGACCATATAAATGCCAGGTAGACCAAATGCATGGATACTAGACCAAGTGGATTGTAGACGAAATGCCTGTAGACCAACTAGTTTTAGACTGACTGGGAATTCGACAAATTGGTAGTAGACCAAGTGACAACAAAATAAAGTAGACGAAATGGTAATTAGATCAAATGGTAATTAGACCAAGTGATAATTAGCCCAGTGGTCATTAGACCTTCTGGTTATTAGACAGTGCAAATTAGACTAAATGAAGAGTGGACCAAAAGGGTTTAGCCTGAATGAAGGTAGCCCATCTGGAAATTAGACCAAGTGGTTTTAGCCCAAGCGTGCATAAATCATTCAGGAAAAAAACCCTACCAGATACCCATTTACTACAACTGGGTCGAGTGTGGCAAATCTAGATTACTGTCTTGCCAAAGGACGTTAGTGCTGCGGCAGGGATTTGAACCCCGTACCTTGTGGTTCACAGCCCGAAGACTTATCCACTAGACCACCAAAAAAGAAAAGGAAAAAAAAATCAAAGGACAAAAAAAAAAAAAAAAAACAGAAAAAAGAAAAAAGAAAAAGAAAGAGGGAGGCGAGAAAGGGTGCTTTCGTGTTGTTGTTGCCATGATCAGATGATAAGGTATGTATCCATTGCTACTGATACAGCCAATAAAAAGAACATCAAATACAATGCACTTTATGCATGTCTTTTTGTCTCTTTCCCCGAAACGTTCACCAAACGCACACAACAGAAAACAAAGAAGCGATAAATTGTTTATCTTTTTTAAACATACTAAACAATGATAAGCATGAAACACTCCAATATTCTTTTCAAAGCAGGTTAAGATTCATGCCCATTTAAACTAGTTGATTCTTTTGTAACTCGAAAAGTATATACTATCTCTATCTCTGCAAAGCAAAACAAATGACATCAAATTGTTTAACATTTTCATGTAGAATATCTTCAGTTTATTGCGTAAAAACACACAATTTTACAAGATACATGCACACCAATATATTTGGCTTTGGAAATTAAAAAAACATTGTTGGATTGAATCTAAACATGTTATTCTGATATTATATAAGAGAGAAACATTTATGCAAAGAACCCTTGCAACATTTCGGCACTTGCTAAGTTCTGGCAAAACACTCAAATCTTGTCTCGATGCAGTGGAACCTCGTTATAACAAACTCCTTGGGACCAAGGAAATTACCTTGTTATATTGAAACCCTGTTACAGTATATCAGGAATTAAAAAAAAAAAAAAAAAAAAAACTCCTCCAATACAATACAAAGAGGTGGGACAGGGAAATTCTCCTTTATTATTATCATTAAGTATTTGGCGTCACCTGTGCCTGGGAGAGGAAAAGCGAACTGAATCACTGTATCCTCCCGATATAACTGATTGGGATGTGCAGCGCAGGTATATCACTACACCGGGGATTCCCCTACACTTATTCGAATAGTGCAATGGGTTCTTAACGTGCAAAGGTGGTGACGGTCCTCTACACGGGGCCTCCAGTTAACGTCCTATCCGAGGGACGGAGTGTTTTCCGCTGTAACATAGCCTGCGTCTATAAAACGAGGGAGGGGCACGTTAACACACAACGCAGGCTTCAGTCATCCGCCCGGGGTGGATTCGAACCCAGATCTTTGGTTGGACAGGCAGACGCTTTACCGACTGAGCCAACTCGCCTCATAATGAGAATTTGTTATCAGAGTGTTCTTTATAACGAGGTTTCCCTGTAGTACATATCTATTTACAGGCTAAAAAATTAGCAATAATCAAATAGTACAAGTCATGTAATTGGTTCCCAAATCGAAATACGAAACTATGAAGCAGATCGCTTTCCCTGAATAAAGAAACATCGGAAAATCTAACATTATAAACGCTATGAACTCCATTCCAAAGTAATATACAATGCATCAATGAATTACATGT
>CM046843.1:422002-572002 GCA_025618425.1 Heliocidaris tuberculata
AAAAAAACCCCCAACTTTTGGACAACTTCTGTCCATTCACATTCTTTTCAGATACATGACATCATTACAAAAACGAGACAAAACAAAGAACACAGCAATAAAAATGAAAAATACCAGTGTTGCAAATGTGAATAAAAGCTGACCAATTAGCTCTTGACATCGCATCATGGAAGAGTAAATAAAGCCAATTCAATAGGTTTCTAGACATCGGTTTTACAATATTAGCCAAGTGAATAGAGTAAGCTTACATGTATCACCTTTCCAATAATGAGCTCTTGAGATGAATATCGGGGCCTTTGTGAGGCAATTCAATCATTAAGTGACACTACCTATATTTAGAACTGATCTCCACTGAAACTTTTGTGAGGTAATTTGGATAGGTCTATTGTCAAAGTCAATTAGAAGTGAATGCTTCAGGTATCAATGACACAAGAGACCTTGTAGTGTTTTGATTGACAAGACCAAGTCTAGCTGGCCTAGTATTAGATTGTCTATAGTTCTAATAAAATACAATGGATCTTATCCAGAATTCTGCAAGAAAAAAAAGAAAAGAAAAGAAAAGAAAAGAAAAGAAGAAGAAAAAAAAAACCAGGGGGGGGGGAGGGGCAAAGTACAAAATAATAATTGCAAGCAAAATTTGAAAATCAAAACAAAAACAACTCAAAACACACACAAAACAAACTAGAAGGTTTCTTGTGTATTTAATAAAGGACTGCTAGATTGGGTTTAAAAGGGGGGGGGGGGGGGGGGGGGTCATGAGCCTGGTGTGTCCTGCTAAATCCGCCAGCAACCTTATATGGAGTAGAACATACATTTCAGCTTAAACTGATACAGGTTTTATATGACGTCTAAGTCCTAACAACACGTTATTAAATCAGCACTATGATTAAGTAGGCTTGAAAATGGTGTCAAAGTTGCTTTTCCCCTAACATAGCATCATCCTAACATGTCTTTTTAGTCAGGCTTGACTTCTTTCTAAATGAATATGTCATCTAAAAAATTCTCAGCAAAGCTGATGCAACTATAGGTATTCTTTCACGGTGTTAACAGGTACTACTATTCTAAATAACGTTAAATTAATGACAGTCTGTCACAGTCATATGTTTGACAAAGCAACGTTTCCTCTTACTAATATGGAGTTCTCGAGGTTTGCAACATCTCATACAATTTATTTTAATCTTGGTTTATGTCAAGGAAATAAAGAAGCACATGATTTGTATTTGGGGTGCCTGAAACACAATGTGTGATCATAGGGTAATTACCCAGGTAATTTAAATGAAAGGATCGAAATATTAATTGCATCACAATAAACATTAAGGATTTAAATGCAAAAATCACTGACAATCAGTTTCTCTTCTCTTCAGGGAAGTCCACCCTGAATTTAGGATATTAATACGAGTGAATGAGTAAATTACGCAATGCGTAATAAATGTCCCCGCCGGAAGTGCAGATTTGTGGAAATTAACTAGCCTGAACCTTAAAACTTCAGTGAAAAACTTTAGTGAATAAAATAATAATGTTACTGCATGCAAAAGAAGAGAATACCAACAATGCATGTATACAACTGAAATATAAAACATGAAAACATTATGAACCTTCAGCCATTTTGAATAAATTTGCATAAATTTGCATGAATAATGAATTTCAAAATTCTGTGTAGAAGTTTGGAAGCCCCCACCCAGCCCTATCAGATAAAACAATCGGAATCAAAATCCGATGTGAAATAGAGGAGAAGTAGCATTTTTCGTCAATTTTGAATAAATTTGCATAAATTCGCATAATTAATGAATTTCAAAATTCTGTGCAGAAGTTTGGAAGCCCCCACCCAGCCCTATCAGATAAAACAATCGGAATCAAAATCCGATGTGAAATAGAGGAGAAGTAGCATTTTTCGTCAATTTTGAATAAATTTGCATAAATTTGCATAATTATTTAATTTCAAAATTCTGTGTAGATGTTTGGAAGCCCCCACCCAGCCCTATCAGATAAAACAATCGGAATCAAAATCCGATGTGAAATAGAGGAGAAGTAGCATTTTTCGTCAATTTTGAATAAATTTGCATAAATTTGCATAATTAATGAATTTCAAAATTCTGTGTAGAAGTTTGAAAGCCCCCACCCAGCCCTATCAGATAAAACAATCGGAATCAAAATCCGATGTGAAATAGAGAAGAAGTAGCATTTTTCGTCAATTTTGAATAAATTTGCATAAATTTGCATAATTAATGAATTTCAAAATTCTGTGTAGAAGTTTGGAAGCCCCCCCCAGCCCTATCAGATAAAACAATCGGAATCAAAATCCGATGTGAAATAGAGAAGTAGCATTTTTCGTCAATTTTGAATAAATTTGCATAAATTTGCATAATTAATGAATTTCAAAATTCTGTGTAGAAGTTTGATAGCCCCCACCAAGCCCTATCAGATAAAACAATCGGAATCAAAATCCGATGTGAAATAGAGGAGAAGTAGCATTTTTCGTCAATTTTGAATAAATTTGCATAATTAATGAATTTCAAAATTCTGTGTAGAAGTTTGGAAGCCCCCACCCAGCCCTATCAGATAAAACAATCAGAATCAAAATCGGCCAAGAAATGACGGAGAAGTAGCATTTTCTAACATTTGAGCACACACGGACAGACGGACGGACGGACGGACGGACACACACACACACACACACACACAAACACACACGCACACACGAACGGAGCCCGTTTCATAGTCCCCTCGCGAACTTCGTTCGGCGGGGACAACAAAAAGCAGAAAAGGAGAGAAACATACATGTATCGGTGAAAGTTCAAGGAAAATCTGATAAAAGAATAAAGTTATGAAGTTTTTGTTGTTGTAATAAATCAAAGACAAATGGGCAAGTAACTCGGTGAATTTTTTTGAGGTCCTGGGATCCGTCTCTCCCATTTTTTCCTGTACTGAGAACTTTAGAAATCCACTTTCTCTCAAGAAAATATGAAATTATTCATGCACCCTAGACAGAATAATTGCATATGTTGTCACACAATTCCTTCATCAAGAACCAAGACCATGGAAATCATCAACTTTCCTGCATGAAGCTATTGGGGAAAGTGCTCTAAAGTTATTTGGGGTTAAGACTTACTATTTCTTGCTCAAAGAAGAAATACAAAGAATCAAAGTGAGAAAATACCACAAATGTACTACTATGACACAGAAATAAGACTTGAATGTACATTCTGGGATTTCCCCAAATCATACCATTTGGATTAGCACAATGTTATTTTAAATCTTTAAAAAAAGAAAATATTAATTTTGTTAATAAGAAGCCCCTTCAAATTTTGGAGTTACAAAAATCAGGATGAAAAATTGTGATTTAGCTATGTACACTTGTCCAAACATACCCATTTAATTTACTGATCTATTTAGCTATCAAGTCATAAGATTAATTTATGCATATTAAACATCACTGCACAGAAGTCAATGTACATGTACATGTAGGGCTCCCTCTTTATTCTATTTTGATCTTTCAATAATTGAGTGACCCCATAGGTCCTTTTCTTCAATAAAATTAAAAGCAGAAATACAATATGAAAGAACGGAGCCTTGGTCGTTCAAATTTGTAATGAAAGAGCTCACAAGCAGAGAAATAAAAACATGTTGTCTCTTAAATGATGTTATTTGGTTGTAAAAACAAGTCTTTATTAGGTCATGTCTCTTGTTTTCATTTCAAAGCACTGATGCAGATTTTATTGTCGGGAAAAATCTGACCAGCAACTTTGAGGAGATATCTGTAAAGTCAATTTTGTGGTGTGCTCTTGAGAGTAAATAGGTTAACTTTCATACCATCTCTCATGGTATATTGAATTACTATCGTTAAACTACTTGCCTATAGATACGAGGCAATAATATGTAGGGCATAGTAATTTCCAGTTTGTCATGGGGGTAGTTATTCACTATTTTGGCATGGTTATGAAATTGGTCATATCATCAACTTTTATTCAAATTAGTCTTAGTCTTCCAATGTAAGAAAGATGTGCCTGAAAATTCTTTAAAAGTTACTGATGTAGAGTAAAAAATAAGAAAGGTGCTTTTCAGTGAGCTGCGCATTTTGTCGTTTTCATTCATACAGGGGCTTGAGAATGTGAGGGTGAAAAAAAAATGTGATTGGTGCCCAACCGAGGAAGCACAGCTGATTTATTCAAGATATTGAAATCTGTTTCTCTGCGGAAAACAAAAGTTGACGATCTTGTCAATCATCACTCTTAGCCCAATAACGTAAAATACACAATAACTCGTAAAAAAATTAAAAAGATTAAATTTAGCAGTGCTTAGTGGGCGTTATAATCACTATTTTCATATACAAATTGACTTTTTTGTGAGGGGTATATTTTGTGTTTTTCATCCTGACAGAGTTTTAAGAATGCAAGGGTGAAAGAAAAAAGAATAGGTGCCAATTTGAGGATGCACAGCTCATTCATTGTTTCTCTAAGGGATAACAGAACTTTATGATCATGTCAATCATCACCCTTGACCCAATAACATAAAATATAATATAATCCCTCGTAAAAAGTAAGTTGTACATCTGTTTACGGCACTAAGACATAATGAAAAGATTTGTTGGGAAGATGATTTATCAGACCTTTAATTGGTCGTAAAGTTTTGCAGTGAATTTATTGTTTAAACCACACACAAGAGTGCCAGGCTGCCCCTTTCCCCTTTAAAGTTTTTATTCAATACATAAAACTGAAAACAAAAGTGCATAAATCTAATTAAAGGGGACAACCACAAAAAAGTATTTTTTGCTTGGTATAAATGTATGTTTGAGGTTCATTCAATGATTAACCAAAAGCAGTTCACAGTTTTCTTATGCCAGGTCTAGATAAATCAGCCTTTTCTCCTAAAATTGGCTCCAATTATTCTTATTTTCCACTCCCACATAATTCAAACAAAATGAAAATGTGTCAAATGGACCAATGTGAATGAAATGAAAATCACTAAATTCAACAAAAAAGTGTTGATTTGTGCACGAAAATAGTGAGGATAAATTGCACACCACGTTTAGAGACTTTAATGATTAACATCGTTCACGAGTAATGAACGGCACAATGTACTGCATTAGAAATGCACTAAAAAGATTTATTTCTGCTCTTCCTCCTCATGCATAATGTCCAGTTCCTAGCATTTTGGATCTAAAGATAACAAAAAAACAAACCATCTCTGAAAGGAGACACTGAACTAAGGGATTGTAGGACCACGTTTCGGAAAAAAAATGCAAATCATAAAAATCAACATAAAACAGTAAAACAATTACTTAATTCGTAAATAATTATTTTTACAAAAAAAGAGATGTTAAACACCCCAACATTCCGAGAAAAAGGTTTATTACGAAGTGAGATAATACGTTATAAAATTCCAATATGTACAACCATAATCTATGGGTCTGCACAGAAGATGAAGAAAAATTAAACGAAAGAAATTGAAAAGGCAGAAACAGGAGATCACTATAGCAGGATGGAGATGACGATGACGATGATGGAGTGCCCAGGAAACACGATTTTTAAGTTTTACGTGACCCCTGTTTTACGAATTGTGTCTTTTTTGGCAAAAACATTTGTTTATGAAAAGCATAAATGTATTACTTTTCGCGTCGATTTTTATGCTTTGCATTGTTTTTTACGAAACATGGTCCTCCAGGGTTAAAGGTAACAGATAGTTTTGGGAAGCCCTCAAAAACTTTTCGCCAGATTTCTTTGATTTTACTTAATAAATAGCAGGGTATTATCATAACTAAGATGCTGTGAAGTTTTTGCCTCCTCAAGTGAAATATTTATTGAATGACAGGTGAAAAGTAATAAAAATCCCTGGCCCAAAAAAGAGGGGATGTAAATTCAAACAATGGCCACACACACTACTCGCATGAGGATTTCTGTGTGTATAGAATACGCTACACCTAGTGCGAAGCGCTGGGTTTATTGTGCCGGGAACCGTCGGGTGGATAAGGTATTAGCGTGAGGCAGTGAAAAGCCGTTTCCAAGCGTTTCTCACAGATATTTACACTAAAATTTGTTCGAAATCGCGAATGGAATGCTAAATAATCTTGTACATGTGTCTTATGATAAAAGGAGAATAGTATGTGACTATGTTAGTCAAGTTTCTTGCCAGTATGATTTTTGCTACCGAGACTATCTATGAGCTTTAAGGGTTAGTGTTAGTGGTGCCAATTCTGGCCCTAAAGCCTTACCCCACTCCTACATGTTATGATGTAGGTCCACAGCTACATGTCTGGGGCTGTGGATAAAATTCACTATTGCACTAGTAAAAAGACAAACACCAAAATCAATTAAAGTGGAACCTCATTATAATGAACACTATTTATAACAAACTCTAGTTATAACAAGGTGATTTTACTGGTCCCACTTCTTTGTATTCGATTGCTTTTTAGCCCTGATAATATAACAAGATTTGGATATACAGAGGTAATTCTTTGGTCCCAAGGAGTTTGTTATAATGAGGTTCCACTGTATAGGATTTGATTTATTATATCAGCCAGATGATGTCCATTTGGGGGCCTTCCAAATATATATATGCACCTTCCAAATATACTATGAGCCCTCCAAATATACTATGCACCTTCCAAATATACTATGAGCCCTCCAAATATACTATGAGCCCTCCAAATATATACTATGCACCTTCCAAATATACTATGCGCTTTCCAAATATACTATGAGCCCTCCAAAATACTATGCGCCCTCCAAATATACCATGTGCCTTCCAAATATACCATGTGCCTTCCAAATATACTATGTGCCTTCCAAATATACTATATGTGCCTTCCAAATATACTATGCGCCTTCCAAATATACTATGCGCCTTCCAAATATACTATGCGCCTTCCAAATATACTATGCGCCTTCCAAATATACTTTGTGCCTTCCAAATATACTATGAGCCCTCCAAATATACTATGCGCCTTCCAAATACACTTTGCGCCTTCCAAATATACTATGTGCCTTCCAAATATACTATGCGCCTTCCAAATATACTATGCGCCTTCCAAATATACTAAGCAACAAATTTGGTGTTTACAAGATGAAAATCTAAGAGCTCAACCCTCCTCAAGTATGATATACCGGTAACCAATCCTTGTTAATGCACACAAATCCCATATACAAAGGATACACCTAAATTTGAGCTATGTCTATGAGGTTATCCCAGGAAACTTGCAATACTAGTGCCCTATTTCAATCACTATAAATAGGACTGAACATGCAATAGGATATCACAAGTTTTGTATCATAGTAAATGTGAAGTTTAAAAGAAGCTTTGAAATCCAATTATAATCTGAGTAAAATTCAGTGTTGAATCTTATGTCATTTTCATCAATGATTTAAATGGCACAAATAAAGTACCATTGAATAAAAAATTGCCAACTTATTAAAAGTACCAGATCTTTTATAAATGGTAAATATGAAACATTTGGACACTTACTATTGTATTCATAACACTGACTTTTAATATGGAATAAAATAGAAGGAGATTGTGGACATGATAGCCCAAAACTCATAATGCAATACATGGATAAGTAGATACACAAACAGTAGAGAATGATCTGTTATAACTGGATGTTAATTTGTCAAGAGAGGGCGCTAGTCTTGCAATCTTTACAGTACATCTTCTGATTCCTATACATATAATGTGTCTCATTTGAAGGGAAATTGTTTTCACTTTTTTTTTCTTCAAATCCTGCTTGAGATTCTGTAGGTACATGTATGTACTGCATGAAGAAGGACGAGCTTTACATGTACAGTACATATGAATGTGTTCTGACCCAAGAAAATCTTATGAGATTATTGCATGGTGCCATATATGCTTCTGCTGAAAAGAAATCAAAATGAATTTAAAGCACTTAGATCACTTCATTCATCTCCAATTTTTTTCCTTCCTATTATATATTCTGTCAGGAGTCCTACCGATACTTTGATATTATTGCATCATTAACAATTACAAACACACTATGAGTAATGTAATAATGGTATAAATAAACTATTCACATACTGAGCTAAATACATGTATGTCCTCCAAACTACAATAACAAGGTTACAAATGGGTAGGTGTGTACCTAAAGCACAAACTGAAACTAAAAACAAGATAAATAATGATTGCATCATGAACTATTTGTATGATGTTGGTGACAAGATATATAGCTACTCCACAACAAAAGCAGGCATATATGAGTTTGAAAGATGTTATTCATGCTTAGGTTTTTTTCAGTCCTATGAAAGGTGTGTTAGGCCCACTGTGCATCATTTATCATCTTGATGACATAAAGGGCTAGAATAGAAACCGGGGCCAGTTTCTCGAAACCGTCATAAGTCCAAGTCCTTGGACATCCCACAGAAACGTGTGTTATAATTAGCATGCGTTCCCGTGGGATTTCCATGAACTCAAGACTTTTGACGGTTTTGAGAAACTGGCCCCTGGTTACAAGTTTTAAATGATCATGTCTATCCCTCGCTTGGCCGAAGTTCAACTTTGGTTGTCACTATGAAACAAGCCCATTTATCTTGTTTTGTTTCCAAAATCTGTTTTATTATCATTTTATTAATTTGTTATTCATATTATCATAATTATCCTTATTTTTTTTTTTGGGGGGGGAAGGGGCAGTTTACAAAATATATATGCATGAATGTTCTCACGTTCGATGCCACTATTTTCACAAATCTATATCCTTAGTGCACTTCACTGTTTTTATAGCATAAATATTTTGTATCTACACATATCATAAATGTCAACTCTATCACTGATTCAAGGCTTGCGTTTTGACATCTTTGTAAAAAGTTACATCAGAATATTTAACAATTTTCAAATGCTGTACTCAATTTTTATTAACCCATACGATGCCACAACCTTGTATAGTAGCCTCTGTAGACGTGCCATGTACATGTTTAGTTTCATTGTTTGTTCACGCTTGAGCACCCCAAAACTAAACCTGGCACAGGGGTGGATTAGATGAGTGACTGGCACAATAGGGATTAGCACTGTGGCACTGGGGTTAGTACATGTGGGCAGATTAATGGTTACATACTGTATTTTTAGCAACATTTGATTGATGCTGTATACATATAGGATGCTACCCTGTTTTTTTCCTTTAGAGGCAGAATGTCACACAATATCCCCTGTTGAAAGTCAGAAGGACATTCACTCTGTGTCAGCATTCTCACTGCGCTGGGCAGGGCACCTGGGTCTTGTGGTCAAAAGAGACTCCAAGCAAATATTTTGCTCAGAATAAGCTGAAATGTTGCTAATAACTTCATTTTTAGAATGAAAAATAAAAATGTTGTATGAAAAGGCAGGCATAGTATAAATACCCACCACTGCAATGAATTGACGTCTTATTACCTTTAAAAGAATACATCACTTGCAGCAGCCCGAAATCCTAGCGTGATACTACATACAGTGTACCAGTACCTCGTACCTGGGCATATTGCACACAGAGCTGGAGGAGTGGAGCCCAGCACTCAAACTTGGTTAGCTAGAACACCGTTATGTGTTAAAGTCTAAGCAGATGATGGTGTTTGTATATATTACTCACCGTATCCATGAGGATCTTCTTGTGTAGGAGGCTGAGCTCTTTCTTGAGTTCTCCTTGAACATTGGTCTGCTGGCCCTGGTGACACTGCTCTAGCTCTCCCATCGTCTACAGATACAGAGAAAGAGAGAGAGAGAGAGAGAGAGAGAAAGAGTGAAAGAATCATAAAGACATACATGTCCACAGAGAGAGACAGAGAGAGAAGGGAGATGCAGAGAGACACAAGGACATACATACAAACACAGATAAAAAATGAAGTAGAGAAACAAAAAGAGAGAGAGGGGGAGAGGGAGAGATGGAGGAAGAGAGAGAGAGAGAGAGAGAGAGAGAGAGAGAGGGGGGGGGGCAAGGGAGAGGGACGGAAAAAGAAAGGTATAGATTCTTTGCTAATAAGCATATTGGCAAGTGTCCCATTCTTAAATAAGAACTAGGTAAGAATTGCTAGCTTCTTTTCAGAAACCTGGAAAAAAGAAGATCAGAAACTCAACACAAAGTTTATTCCTATGAAGGCATTTGATACCCAATGTAAAAAGACGAAGAAAAAATAAAAAAAGCATTCAAATCAAAATTTTATCCCTTAATTGAAGATCTGTAAGCACGACTGTTTGTAAATCTGGTACCAGAGATGGAGTTAAATGTCTCAAATTGTTATTTTTAACTCTGGAAATACCTTGTTGTACTGTTCAAAGAGCTGCCTGACATTCTTGAGTCTTTGGTTCATGGCTATGCAGGATTGCTGTACCACCCTCTGTTGCTGCTTCAACATGGTCTAAAATAAAATCCAAAGAAATACATGGTATAGTGCTCAATACTGTGACAAAAGATAGTAAGGTATTGTATCTACAGGATATCGCATATCGTATGAGTCAACTAGGACTGGATTTTGATAGAAATAATAATCATAATAATAGCTCTTTTTTTTATATAGCACCTTACCAGTTACAATTTAACCGACCATAGCGCTTAGAGCATTATTACCCCGGTCACTGGATTCAATTGCGATTCTGCACATTACAGTGCATATTCTCCACTCCTCTGGGGAGCATTCCAGCCAGTCACCCGTTTCCGAGCGTGCACATGCTATGATGCTAATCCAACCACAATGACGTTCGCAGGCTATTAAATTTGAGAAATGCTCATTACTAAATTGTCATATTAAGAGCAATATCAAAATTGAAGGGTGTTGTGTGACTTCCATTTGGAAAAAAAAAAATGCCTGATCGGCTGTGAACCGTTAGAATGTCGTACCAGTCGCAAGAGTAGACGATCAACTGGTAGCCAATTCGTCTCTTTTTTTTTCTTCAACATACATGTATTTTCTATGATAGATACTGAATTCATTCTCGAGGGGTGAGGTGACTGGAATTCATATTTTAGTGAACTACAAAAGTGAGACCTGTCGCCAATTTCGTCAAAGTCGATCAGACGTGAATCTGCCAATTTGAGATTTTCATACATTTAGTGCTGGTGATCGATTTCACCTGTATCACAATCACAACTTTCTTCTCATTTTTCTAAATTTGTTCAACTTTTCACAAACCTGTTTCTCAGATTTTTTTTCTGTTTTCAAACAATTCAACTTTAGAAAGGTTGGATGGACCTAAAGCTTCATTCGCATATCAACAGAAACCGCAAGAGCAAATTACTGTCAAACCAGAAACTTTCGCGTCATAAAACTTTCGCAAATTGATAAAGACAGCAAATTTTGCAGCAAGAAATTTTCACGAATTACAATAAACTCATGTTCTTTCAATTACGATTTTATTATTTAGAAGCATGAAACATTCGCAAATTGCTAATGACAGCCAATTTTGCAGAAAGGAATTTTCACGAATTACAATAGTTTTAATTGTGATTTTATTATTTAGAAGCATGAAACTTTCGCAAATTGCTAATGACAGCCAATTTTGCAGCAAGGAATTTTCACGAATTACAATAAATTTATGTTGTTTCAATTACCATTTTATTATTTAGAAGCATGTAACTTTCGCAAATTGCTAATGACAGCCAATTTTGCAGCAAGAAATTTTCACGAATTACAATAAACTCATGTTCTTTCAATTACGATTTTATTATTTAGAAACATGAAATTTTCGCAAATTGCTAATGACAGCCAATTTTGCAGCAAGGAATTTTCACGAATTACAATAATTTTATGTTGTTTCAATTATGATTTTATTATTTGGAAGCATGAAACTTTCGCAAATTGCTAATGACAGCCAATTTTGCAGCAAGGAATTTTCACGAATTACAATAAATTTATGTTGTTTCAATTACCATTTTATTATTTAGAAGCATGTAACTTTCGCAAATTGCTAATGACAGCCAATTTTGCAGCAAGAAATTTTCATGAATTACAATAAATTTATGTTGTTTCAATTACGATTTTATTATTTAGAAGCATGTAACTTTCGCAAATTGCTAATGACAGCCAATTTTGCAGCAAGAAATTTTCATGAATTACAATAAATTTATGTTGTTTCAATTACGATTTTATTATTTAGAAGCATGAAACTTTCGCAAATTGCTAATGACAGCCAATTTTGCAGCAAGAATTTTTTCACGAATTACAATAATTTTATGTTGTTTCAATTGTAATTTTTATTATTTAGAAGCATGAAACGTTCGCAAATTGCTAATGACAGCCAATTTTGCAGCAAGGAATTTTCACGAATTACAATAAATTTATGTTGTTTCAATTACCATTTTATTATTTAGAAACATGTAACTTTCGCAAATTGCTAATGACAGCCAATTTTGCAGCAAGGAATTTTCACGAATTACAATAATTTTAATTGTGATTTTATTATTTAGAAGCATGAAACTTTCGCAAATTGCTAATGACAGCCAATTTTGCAGCAAGGAATTTTCACGAATTACAATAATTTTAATTGTGATTTTATTATTTAGAAGCATGAAACTTTCGCAAATTGCTAATGACAGCCAATTTTGCAGCAAGGAATTTTCATGAATTACAATAAACTCATGTTCTTTCAATTACGATTTTATTATTTAGAAGCATGAAATTTTCGCATTTTGCTAATGACAGCCAATTTTGCGGCAAGGAATTTTCAGGAATTACAATAATTTTATGTTGTTTCAATTATGATTTTATTATTTAGAAGCATGAAACTTTCGCAAATTGCTAAAGACAGCCAATTTTGCAGCAAGGAATTTTCACGAATTACAATAAATTTATTATGTTGTTTCAATTACCATTTTATTATTTAGAAGCATGTAACTTTCGCAAATTGCTAATGACAGCCAATTTTGCATGTTCTTTCAATTACGATTTTATTATTTAGAAGTATGAAATTTTCGCAAATTGCTAATGACAGTCAATTTTGCAGAAAGGAATTTTCACGAATTACAATAGTTTTAATTGTGATTTTATTATTTAGAAGCATGAAACTTTCGCAAATTGCTAATGACAGCCAATTTTGCAGCAAGGAATTTTCACGAATTACAATAAATTTATGTTGTTTCAATTACCATTTTATTATTTAGAAGCATGTAACTTTCGCAAATTGCTAATGACAGCCAATTTTGCATGTTCTTTCAATTACGATTTTATTATTTAGAAGTATGAAATTTTCGCAAATTGCTAATGACAGCCAATTTTGCAGCAAGGAATTTTCACGAATTACAATAATTTTATGTTGTTTCAATTATGATTTTATTATTTGGAAGCATGAAACTTTCGCAAATTGCTAATGACAGCCAATTTTGCAGCAAGGAATTTTCACGAATTACAATAAATTTATGTTGTTTCAATTACCATTTTATTATTTAGAAGCATGTAACTTTCGCAAATTGCTAATGACAGCCAATTTTGCATGTTCTTTCAATTACGATTTTATTATTTAGAAGCATGAAATTTTCGCAAATTGCTAATGACAGCCAATTTTGCAGCAAGGAATTTTCATGAATTACAATAATTTTATGTTGTTTCAATTACCATTTTATTATTTGAAAGCATGAAACTTTCGCAAATTGCTAATGACAGCCAATTTTGCAGCAAGGAATTTTCACGAATTACAATAAATTTATGTTGTTTCAATTACCATTTTATTATTTAGAAGCATGTAACTTTCGCAAATTGCTAATGACAGCCAATTTTGCAGCAAGAAATTTTCATGAATTACAATAAATTTATGTTGTTTCAATTACGATTTTATTATTTAGAAACATGTAACTTTCGCAAATTGCTAATGACAGCCAATTTTGCAGCAAGAAATTTTCATGAATTACAATAAATTTATGTTGTTTCAATTACGATTTTATTATTTAGAAGCATGTAACTTTCGCAAATTGCTAATGACAGCCAATTTTGCAGCAAGAAATTTTCATGAATTACAATAAATTTATGTTGTTTCAATTACGATTTTATTATTTAGAAGCATGTAACTTTCGCAAATTGCTAATGACAGCCAATTTTGCAGCAAGAAATTTTCATGAATTACAATAAATTTATGTTGTTTCAATTACGATTTTATTATTTAGAAGCATGAAACTTTCGCAAATTGCTAATGACAGCCAATTTTGCAGCAAGGAATTTTCACGAATTACAATAATTTTATGTTGTTTCAATTATGATTTTATTATTTGGAAGCATGAAACTTTCGCAAATTGCTAATGACAGCCTATTTTGCAGCAAGGAATTTTCACGAATTACAATAAATTTATGTTGTTTCAATTACCATTTTATTATTTAGAAGTATATAACTTTCGCAAATTGCTAATGACAGCCAATTTTGCAGCAAGAAATTTTCATGAATTACAATAAATTTATGTTGTTTCAATTACGATTTTATTATTTAGAAGCATGTAACTTTCGCAAATTGCTAATGACAGCCAATTTTGCAGCAAGGAATTTTCACGAATTACAATAATTTTATGTTGTTTCAATTATGATTTTATTATTTAGAAGCATGAAACTTTCGCAAATTGCTAATGACAGCCAATTTTGCAGCAAGGAATTTTCACGAATTACAATAAATTTATGTTGTTTCAATTACCATTTTATTATTTAGAAGCATGTAACTTTCGCAAATTGCTAATGACAGCCAATTTTGCAGCAAGAAATTTTCATGAATTACAATAAATTTATGTTGTTTCAATTACGATTTTATTATTTAGAAGCATGTTACTTTCGCAAATTGCTAATGACAGCCAATTTTGCACCAAGAAATTTTCATGAATTACAATAAATTTATGTTGTTTCAATTACGATTTTATTATTTAGAAGCATGAAACTTTCGCAAATTGCTAATGACAGCCAATTTTGCAGCAAGAAATTTTCACGAATTACAATAATTTTATGTTGTTTCAATTGTGATTTTATTATTTAGAAGCATGAAACGTTCGCAAATTGCTAATGACAGCCAATTTTGCAGTAAGGAATTTTCACGAATTACAATAATTTTATGTTGTTTCAATTACAATTTTATTATTCAGCAGCATGTAACTTTCGCAAATTGCTAATGACAGCCAATTTTGCAGCAAGAAATTTTCATGAATTACAATAAATTTATGTTGTTTCAATTACGATTTTATTATTTAGAAGCATGTAACTTTCGCAAATTGCTAATGACAGCCAATTTTGCAGCAAGGAATTTTCATGAATTACAATAAACTCATGTTCTTTCAATTACGATTTTATTATTTAGAAGCATGAAATTTTCGCATATTGCTAATGACAGCCAATTTTGCGGCAAGGAATTTTCACGAATTACAATAATTTTATGTTGTTTCAATTATGATTTTATTATTTAGAAGCATGAAACTTTCGCAAATTGCTAAAGACAGCCAATTTTGCAGCAAGGAATTTTCACGAATTACAATAAATTTATTATGTTGTTTCAATTACCATTTTATTATTTAGAAGCATGTAACTTTCGCAAATTCTAATGACAGCCAACTTTGCAGCAAGAAATTTTCATGAATTACAATAAATTTATGTTGTTTCAATTACGATTTTATTATTTAGAAGCATGAAACTTTCGCAAATTGCTAATGACAGCCAATTTTGCAGCAAGAATTTTTCACGAATTACAATAATTTTATGTTGTTTCAATTGTGATTTTATTGTTTAGAAGCATGAAACATTCGCAAATTGCTAATGACAGCCAATTTTGCAGAAAGGAATTTTCACGAATTACAATAGTTTTAATTGTGATTTTATTATTTAGAAGCATGAAACTTTCGCAAATTGCTAATGACAGCCAATTTTGCAGCAAGGAATTTTCACGAATTACAATAAATTTATGTTGTTTCAATTACCATTTTATTATTTAGAAGCATGTAACTTTCGCAAATTGCTAATGACAGCCAATTTTGCATGTTCTTTCAATTACGATTTTATTATTTAGAAGTATGAAATTTTCGCAAATTGCTAATGACAGCCAATTTTGCAGCAAGGAATTTTCACGAATTACAATAATTTTATGTTGTTTCAATTATGATTTTATTATTTAGAAGCATGAAACTTTCGCAAATTGCTAATGACAGCCAATTTTGCAGCAAGAAATTTTCATGAATTACAATAAATTTATGTTGTTTCAATTACGATTTTATTATTTAGAAGCATGAAACTTTCGCAAATTGCTAATGACAGCCAATTTTGCAGCAAGAATTTTTTCACGAATTACAATAATTTTATGTTGTTTCAATTGTAATTTTTATTATTTAGAAGCATGAAACGTTCGCAAATTGCTAATGACAGCCAATTTTGCAGCAAGGAATTTTCACGAATTACAATAGTTTTAATTGTGATTTTATTATTTAGAAGCATGAAACTTTCGCAAATTGCTAATGACAGCCAATTTTGCAGCAAGGAATTTTCACGAATTACAATAAATTTATGTTGTTTCAATTACCATTTTATTATTTAGAAGCATGTAACTTTCGCAAATTGCTAATGACAGCCAATTTTGCAGCAAGGAATTTTCACGAATTACAATAATTTTAATTGTGATTTTATTATTTAGAAGCATGAAACTTTCGCAAATTGCTAATGACAGCCAATTTTGCAGCAAGGAATTTTCACGAATTACAATAATTTTAATTGTGATTTTATTATTTAGAAGCATGAAACTTTCGCAAATTGCTAATGACAGCCAATTTTGCAGTAAGGAATTTTCATGAATTACAATAAACTCATGTTGTTTCAATTACGATTTTATTATTTAGAAGCATGAAATTTTCGCAAATTGCTAATGACAGCCAATTTTGCGGCAAGGAATTTTCACGAATTACAATAATTTTATGTTGTTTCAATTATGATTTTATTATTTAGAAGCATGAAACTTTCGCAAATTGCTAAAGACAGCCAATTTTGCAGCAAGGAATTTTCACGAATTACAATAAATTTATTATGTTGTTTCAATTACCATTTTATTATTTAGAAGCATGTAACTTTCGCAAATTGCTAATGACAGCCAATTTTGCAGCAAGAAATTTTCATGAATTACAATAAATTTATGTTGTTTCAATTACGATTTTATTATTTAGAAGCATTAAACTTTCGCAAATTGCTAATGACAGCCAATTTTGCAGGAAGAAATTTTCACGAATTACAATAATTTTATGTTGTTTCAATTGTGATTTTATTGTTTAGAAGCATGAAACATTCGCAAATTGCTAATGACAGCCAATTTTGCAGAAAGGAATTTTCACGAATTACAATAGTTTTAATTGTGATTTTATTATTTAGAAGCATGAAACTTTCGCAAATTGCTAATGACAGCCAATTTTGCAGCAAGGAATTTTCACGAATTACAATAAATTTATGTTGTTTCAATTACCATTTTATTATTTAGAAGCATGTAACTTTCGCAAATTGCTAATGACAGCCAATTTTGCAGCAAGGAATTTTCACGAATTACAATAATTTTAATTGTGATTTTATTATTTAGAAGCATGAAACTTTCGCAAATTGCTAATGACAGCCAATTTTGCAGCAAGGAATTTTCACGAATTACAATAATTTTAATTGTGATTTTATTATTTAGAAGCATGAAACTTTCGCAAATTGCTAATGACAGCCAATTTTGCAGCAAGGAATTTTCATGAATTACAATAAACTCATGTTCTTTCAATTACGATTTTATTATTTAGAAGCATGAAATTTTCGCAAATTGCTAATGACAGCCAATTTTGCAGCAAGGAATTTTCACGAATTACAATAAATTTATGTTGTTTCAATTACCATTTTATTATTTAGAAGCATGTAACTTTCGCAAATTGCTAATGACAGCCAATTTTGCATGTTCTTTCAATTACGATTTTATTATTTAGAAGTATGAAATTTTCGCAAATTGCTAATGACAGCCAATTTTGCAGCAAGGAATTTTCACGAATTACAATAATTTTATGTTGTTTCAATTATGATTTTATTATTTAGAAGCATGAAACTTTCGCAAATTGCTAATGACAGCCAATTTTGCAGCAAGAAATTTTCATGAATTACAATAAATTTATGTTGTTTCAATTACGATTTTATTATTTAGAAGCATGAAACTTTCGCAAATTGCTAATGACAGCCAATTTTGCAGCAAGGAATTTTCACGAATTACAATAAATTTATGTTGTTTCAATTACCATTTTATTATTTAGAAACATGTAACTTTCGCAAATTGCTAATGACAGCCAATTTTGCAGCAAGGAATTTTCACGAATTACAATAATTTTAATTGTGATTTTATTATTTAGAAGCATGAAACTTTCGCAAATTGCTAATGACAGCCAATTTTGCAGCAAGGAATTTTCACGAATTACAATAAATTTATGTTGTTTCAATTACGATTTTATTATTTAGAAGCATGAAACTTTCGCAAATTGCTAATGACAGCCAATTTTGCAGCAAGGAATTTTCATGAATTACAATAAACTCATGTTCTTTCAATTACGATTTTATTATTTAGAAGCATGAAATTTTCGCAAATTGCTAATGACAGCCAATTTTGCGGCAAGGAATTTTCACGAATTACAATAATTTTATGTTGTTTCAATTATGATTTTATTATTTAGAAGCATGAAACTTTCGCAAATTGCTAAAGACAGCCAATTTTGCAGCAAGGAATTTTCACGAATTACAATAAATTTATTATGTTGTTTCAATTACCATTTTATTATTTAGAAGCATGTAACTTTCGCAAATTGCTAATGACAGCCAATTTTGCAGCAAGAAATTTTCATGAATTACAATAAATTTATGTTGTTTCAATTACGATTTTATTATTTAGAAGCATTAAACTTTCGCAAATTGCTAATGACAGCCAATTTTGCAGGAAGAAATTTTCACGAATTACAATAATTTTATGTTGTTTCAATTGTGATTTTATTGTTTAGAAGCATGAAACATTCGCAAATTGCTAATGACAGCCAATTTTGCAGAAAGGAATTTTCACGAATTACAATAGTTTTAATTGTGATTTTATTATTTAGAAGCATGAAACTTTCGCAAATTGCTAATGACAGCCAATTTTGCAGCAAGGAATTTTCACGAATTACAATAAATTTATGTTGTTTCAATTACCATTTTATTATTTAGAAGCATGTAACTTTCGCAAATTGCTAATGACAGCCAATTTTGCAGCAAGGAATTTTCACGAATTACAATAATTTTAATTGTGATTTTATTATTTAGAAGCATGAAACTTTCGCAAATTGCTAATGACAGCCAATTTTGCAGCAAGGAATTTTCACGAATTACAATAATTTTAATTGTGATTTTATTATTTAGAAGCATGAAACTTTCGCAAATTGCTAATGACAGCCAATTTTGCAGCAAGGAATTTTCATGAATTACAATAAACTCATGTTCTTTCAATTACGATTTTATTATTTAGAAGCATGAAATTTTCGCAAATTGCTAATGACAGCCAATTTTGCAGCAAGGAATTTTCACGAATTACAATAAATTTATGTTGTTTCAATTACCATTTTATTATTTAGAAGCATGTAACTTTCGCAAATTGCTAATGACAGCCAATTTTGCATGTTCTTTCAATTACGATTTTATTATTTAGAAGTATGAAATTTTCGCAAATTGCTAATGACAGCCAATTTTGCAGCAAGGAATTTTCACGAATTACAATAAATTTATGTTGTTTCAATTACCATTTTATTATTTAGAAGCATGTAACTTTCGCAAATTGCTAATGACAGCCAATTTTGCAGCAAGAAATTTTCATGAATTACAATAAATTTATGTTGTTTCAATTACGATTTTATTATTTAGAAGCATGAAACTTTCGCAAATTGCTAATGACAGCCAATTTTGCAGCAAGAATTTTTTCACGAATTACAATAATTTTATGTTGTTTCAATTGTGATTTTATTATTTAGAAGCATGAAACGCTCGCAAATTGCTAATGACAGCCAATTTTGCAGCAAGGAATTTTCACGAATTACAATAATTTTATGTTGTTTCAATTACCATTTTATTATTTAGAAGCATGTAACTTTCGCAAATTGCTAATGACAGCCAATTTTGCAGCAAGGAATTTTCACGAATTACAATAATTTTAATTGTGATTTTATTATTTAGAAGCATGAAACTTTCGCAAATTGCTAATGACAGCCAATTTTGCAGCAAGGAATTTTCATGAATTACAATAATTTTATGTTGTTTCAATTACGATTTTATTATTTAGAAGCATGAAACTTTCGCAAATTGCTAACAAGAGGCAATTTGGCAGCAAGAAATTTTCACGAATCACAATAATTTTATGTTGTTTCAATTACGATTTTATTATTTAGCAGCATGATACTTTCGCAAATCTCGCGAGTGGTTGAGATTCGCGAAATTTTCATGCCGCGAAAATTTCTGGTTTTACAGTATAACGTAATGCGCTTGATGTTTCTGTATCTCTTAGCACACTAAGTGAGTAAGCGTAGGACCCATAAAAAACTAAAAAACTGCAGTGGTAAAACATTGTGATTAACCACGTCATATGTGAAACAAGCCATAAGCCTTTCAGGACAGGAATTATTTAAGGGCTAAATTGATCTGATTTTGTTCTTCAAATTGGCAACAATAATGTTTTTCTTTTAGTGCTACATGGTTCTAATAAGGTGTATATGTCTTTGAAAAAAATATATACATGTACATGGTTACAAAATTTGTTGAAATGACGAAAAATTTGCCAATTTTGATGAGAAACAATGATTTTGAACCTCTCAATGTGTTGCCAATTTAAGGATTTTAAAGCATATTCTTGTTTTTAAAATTCCTGGCATCAAATGCAATATGGTCATGCAACAAAAATGGATATAATTGTGCAGAAACTTTTGCTCTTTCTACTCATGCATCTGGTATATTTTTCAGACCTCTGAATCAAAAGTTATTGAGCCAAACCACAAAATGTAGTCAATTGTCTCGAAAGGGTTAATGAAGCATATGTACATGTACAAGTAGACCTCTTTTAGATTCAAATCACACCAAGCTCAAATCTGAATACAAAATTTTGATGAGAAATAAAATTCAAGTGAACATGAACCATGAAAGATTCATTTATCATAGATACAGTGGGTGATTTCAAGTTTGGTGTTGGTGTTGGTGTTGGTGTTGAGAGCGTGAATTGGGCTGCTGATTCTAGCCCCAACACCGAATTCGGGTTTATAAAAATAATACCAAAGACATTATTGATAGCTCAACACCTAGTGAAGTCAATCTCAGCACCAGCTTCATTTCAGGTTCCGTGTTGTGGCTGGTGCTAGTTTTGCCCCAACACCAACACCAGCTTTCAACACCGAACTTGAATTCACCCAGTGATTATGAAAGATGAGAAAATGCAGACGGAAAGTGGCAAACCTGAAGTTTTTCCTCATTTTCTTTCATCTTCTTCATATCTGTGTCCCACTGATCGAGTACTGTGGTGAGTTGCTTGGTGTATTCAGCATGCAGTCTCTGCCTGTAGGAAATACAAAAGAAAAACGTCCATTAAGGACGGGGTTGAAAAGTACCAAAATACAAATAAAATTCTAATCCCCCCCCCCCCCCCCTCCTCCACTTCCCACTCAAATTTCTGTAGGCAAAGTACCAAATACAAAAAAAAATAAAAAAATATACATTTCTACTCTGCCCCCCTCCAAATCAAACAAATTTCTGTAGACAAAAGGACTTAGTTATTGACAATTCTATGATCTTGGGACATTTTCTTCAATTTTTGAACTCTTGATAGCAAATTTGGAAAGAAATTTTTTACCATTTTTCCCCCAGTTTTTCTACAATTTTTTGAAAATTATTTGCCAGTAAATTTCAAAATAATTTTGAGAATTTTTTTTTGCCATTTTGCACATTTACTTGTTCACAAGTTTGATTCCCACTGGTAAATGTGTTGCAAATTTTATGTGGCATTACATACAAAACATTCTAATAAGGGACGACAACATGGATCTATTATTACATTACTATTTTACCTCCGTTACTAAATTTGATCTTGAGAACATGGAACCATTTCAATTCAAGTCTTCGAAATCTGGGAATTAAAGCATAACATTTCATCGAGACTTCTGCGCCATTTTCATAACAAGTTTTATGTCGAGTTACATGTACATGTATATCATCAAATACATCTAAAAGTGGAAATCACCCTGACCCCTAATTCTTACCTCTCTGTCTGTTGCATTTTCCAAATCTTCTCAACTTTGACGTTGGTTGACTTCAGGGTCTGCTGTGTCAATGTCTCCAAACGTTTCTTTTTCCCGCTCATCGATTTCCTCATATCAGCTGCAATCAAATGACAGAAATAAAAAAAAATAGAAAATTACGTACTGCCTTAGATGTAGCCAGGGGGAAGGGACACAAAGGGGCCATGGCCCCACCCCTCCCTGCTCATCCGTTAAAAGAAAAAGAAGAAAAAAAGAAGGTCATCCACAAACTTAGGGGTCAAGACCTACCCTGTTCAACAAACTTGCCTGGATATATGCCAATGCATACTACAGCCAATTAGTGACTCGACTCCCAACACTTCATCTGTTAGGAGGGTGTTGACAAGGAGTTAACCCTTTCAAGACAATTAGCCACATTTTGTGGTTTGGCTCAATAAGTTCTGATTGAGAGCTCTAAAAAATATACCAGATGCATGAGTAGAAAGAGCAAAAATTTCTGACATAGTCAATTTTGTTGCATGACCAAATTGTGTTTGATACCACCGTAAATTTTAAAAACAAGAAAAAGCTTTAAAATCCTTAAATTGGCAACGTATTGGGAGGTTCAAACTCCTTGTTTTTCATCAAAATTGGCAATTTTTTTCAACTATTTGACAAAATGTTTAGCCATGTACATGTATATTGTTTTCAAAGATATTACACCTTATCAAAACCATGTAGAACTAAAATAAAAAATTATTGTTGCCAATTTGAAGAACAAGATGTGATCAATTTAGCCCTTAAATAATTCCTGTCCTGAAAGGGTTAAATGATATGAGGTAATGCCCTTCTGGCTTTCAGTGGACGACAATTAAAAATGTCAGGAATAAAAAATAACTGAACAATAAGGAGTACATGTATGTTCAAGCTCTGGAAAGATTCTGTTATATAAATGCCACACTGGCCTTCTATTTCTTGAAAAAAAAAAGTATGTAGCTATACGAACTAATGAAGAACATGCATACATGTGCACTATTCTGTGCTTGCAGTAAGTACAAACTGCTCATTCATAAATTCAAATTTTTTTACCAGTTATATAGTGACATGTGCAAATCAGGATCAAATTACATGCTTTGTAATCATCCTCTTAGATCGTTTGATATGAAGGGGTTTGAATGGGTCGTCATCTAGGGTTGTACATTATACAACACAAGCTCCGGCAACTATCTATGATGCTCTGGGGTCAACAGGTAAATTCTTCTGTCCAATCCTGGACCAAACACTATTCCTAACTGTAACCCTAAACCTATTAATAGAAAACCTATTAACAACCCAACCCTAGCTAACCCTCTGTCTTTCACAAAACAGGGGAGCGTTTCATCAACTGTCTTATCGGTGATTTTTACCGACAAATTTGCTCTCAGCCAATCAGATGCACTGATTTCAGTAGCTTATAACAGCTATTGCAACTTGTCATTGATGACAAGTTTTATGAAACAGGGCCCTGATCCTGCATCAATCGCATACAAGTAGCTCAGAAAACTGCAACTTGTCATTGATGACAAGTTTTATCAATGACAAGTTTTATGAAACAGGGACCAAGGGGGCGTTTCATCAAGTGTCTTGTCGGTGATTTTTACTGACAAATGTGCTCTCAGCCAATCAGATGCAAGGATTTCAGTAGCTTGTACAGCTATTGCAGGCCCTGATCCCGCATCAATCGCATACAAGTATGTTGTAAAGACAAATTTCACTTACCACCAAATGTCTGAAGAACAGTCTGCATCTCTCCACTTCAAATAAAAGGAGAAATAATACTAGTCCAACAATAATAAGTTTAATGAGTGAAGTATCAGAGATACTTTTCATGGAGGAAAAAAATGCAGTTGCTGGGAAAGTATTCAGGGCTCTTAGACCTTTGAAAGAATACGACTTAAAAAATTCATATTTCTTTATCTGATAATATTTGTACGTAAGCAATATTTCTCTTTCTTTAACCCCTACAGGGGAATTTTATTTTAAACAATTTAAATCACAGATATAAAGATAATACTGAATCACAACCTTATAATATTCACTACAGTCTCCACTCGCATGTCATTTCTCACTTTTCTTATAAAATACAAAATATTAATTCATATTTCATGTTTATCAAAAAACAAACTCGACCACTTTTTTTGCAACTCTTACATGTTTATATGAATATGACACATTTAAGAAAATTAATTGAAACATTTGCCTACAGATATAATCTGGATTTATATCCAATTACCATACTTACTCAATATTGACTCCCGGATTGCACTCCAAATCTTCTTCATCGCTTTCATCGTAGGATCGTTTCTTTCCTATCTTCTTGGGTCCTGCATCATCCTCATCTGTAATAAAAAAAAATAGACTGAGAAAAATGTTCAACATGAAATAAATTGGTGATTTCGTTCAATGTGTCCCTTACAACATATGATTTTATCCACATATTTCATCCAGAAGTGAAGAAATCTTTTGATATAACCATTGAATAATGGTTCTTTCAGGTACATGTATATCACTAACATCAGTCAAGGTCTTATCATAACATTTTTCACTTATGAATGAAGTATACCAGTGTTGGGTCCAAGACCAGAGGGTCCGAGATCAAGATCAAGATCAAGATCAGACAGTCCGAGATCCAGATCAAGATCAAGATCTGCAGCTCAAGATCGAGATTAGAACATTTGAGATCAAGATCAGATGTGTCCGAGATCAAGATCAAGATCGAGGTTACTGATGCCGATCTTGAGGTACCCAACACCCGAGTCGTGTTTTCGCCGATTGGTGAATGATTTTAAAAGCTTTTTCGTTTGATAATTTACTTAATAACAAATTAAGTTAATCTCGAGCGATCACGAGCGAAAATTCTGAGAACAGAAGCTCCGAGATCAAGATCAAGATCAAGACCAACACCTTCGAGATCAAGGACAAGATCGAGGTTACTGATGCCGATCTCTCGAGATCAAGAACAAGATCGAGGTTACTGATGCCGATCTCGAGACTGGTCTCGAGATCAAGATCAATCTCGAGGTACCCAACACTGAAGTGTATGTCGTACGGGACACATTGCGCGGGATCGCCCAAATGAAAAGTTCATGACACATTTTTATTCAAGTGTTTTATGAAATCAAACAATCACAGCATCTACAATTATAAAGGTAATTAAATGCAGTATTTTATTACATTAAAAAAAAAAAAAAGAAATAAATGATGTTATTGAAATTGAAAGGAACTGTAAATCAAATACGAGAGAAAAAAAAATGCGAGAGAGAGAGAGGGGGAGAGAAAGTAGAAAGATGGAAATAAAAAGAAAATGAAAATAGAAGTAGGAGGGAGAAAATAAATCTACAGACAAGGAAAAGAGATGGGTGAGAAAATGGGGAAAGAAGAGATAATTGAGAAAATAGGAAAAGAGGCCCAAGAAACAAAAAGATAAAAAGAAAGAACAAGACTTTATAACAGAAAGAGGAAATAAAACCAACATGAGAAAAATACATTTAGATCTACTATGATGGTTTTACTATCTAGATAAATTAAGAAAAAATAAAATTAAAAAATAAGGCCAAGTAAAATTGATTCCTTGTTTCTCGTCTGGATTTTTCGAAAATGAGGAGGGGGTTCCATGTTCCATGTACATGTATATATTTGATATTTTTCCCACACATAAATATGCTATTGGGTTGATTTCAACACTTTTTAAAAAAAGAATTTGATTTCATTTGTTCATCCACCCCAGAGGCTCAAAACAAATTAAGTGAATTTCATTTTATTAATGATTTTTGTTAATTCACCGTCTAATGTAGATGTTCTCAAATTCTTATTTATTTCATTTTAGAACAAACAATATCAAATAACAAAAAATTGAGGCAGCCCCCAAGAATTTGAAGAAATGAAGAGGGGACAAAAAATGAGGAAAAAGTATGTAATTTCATTTGGCCTTACAGAAAGAAGAGAGTTCTACATGTAAGTCGAAAAAGACTAACCTTTGTCATTCTCTATAGGATCGATGCTGCTGGCATCATCTTCAAAATCCATCTTGCTCGTACTTGCTCCTTCGACCGACGACTTCTTCTTTCCACCTCCACCAGATTGCTTCCGTGCATTGGATGGAGCTCTTGGCATGGTGATACTGATTCTATGGACAGTCTGCAAATATAATACGGACATACAGATTAAGATCTAAAATTAAGAATAATGTTCAAATCTCATTTCACTTTTTATGTTTTTTGTAGATCTTGGGTCTACATAGTGCATGTACATTAAATATCAGGGTGTACATGTAGGGGTCTAGATTCTAGTCCTAGACCGAAAGCTTCAGTCTCTTAGTCTTAGTCTATGAGTATGGGTGTCTGGAGAAAAAATTATTTCTCTTATTTCAAAATGATATTAACTTTTCTTTCTGGATTTGAAAAAATAATAACCATCAAACTGACAGAAATATATTTCATGAAAAATTCCAGTTAATTACTGTAAAATAAGAGAATGAAATCGGACCATTTTTCAGCTTTTTCCTGCCATAGGCTATGTAGTTAAGAAATGGGACACACACAAATCCAAATTTTGAGCTTCCGAGACCTGTTACGACTTTATACTTAATGTCAAAAAATTGTCCTTTACATGACCAGATAGGAAATTTTACAATCTTTCTGATGGTATGAATTTTTTCAAGGTTTGAATATCAGATCACAGTGCAAAATTGCGAAAAAGTGACAAAATTTGTGTAAAACAGAAATTTCAGTTTCCCATAGGAAACGCATGGGGAAATGGCAATCTGAATACACACAAATATAAGGGTTTGCAATTTATCTCTTATTCTAATTTTCTAGTGAGCCTAAAAACTTGTCCTTAGTGTCAAAAGAATGGCCAAGATTTTCTCTTTCCATACATTCCAAATATGCGATAAAAATTAATTCAGATCACATTGTAATAACAGGATGAATTTGCCCCCAAAATTGTGCCATTTTTTCCCCTGAATCAGCACATTTTTAAGCTGACACTTTTCAGTGTGACTTAATTCAGTATCGTCGGTTGTTCCACTGAGACTAAGAGTCTGCATGGCTCCAATGACTGTCGTACACATGAGGTAGGTTGACAAATGTCCGTTATAATAATTTCCCATTTATCAGATGGTTATTTCTTTCTAGTCTGTTAGTCCTTGATCAATCAATCATGTGAATTAGCTTTCTAACTACGTACTATTCTAGGTTCTCTCACCCCAATCTTTTCTCAATTTTTTGTTCCAACACTAACTGTAGTCTAACTTCTAGACTCTACTTAACATTACTTGTAATAAGACTCTAGATCAGATCTAATTTAACTGTTAAGTTAGATCTAAGTTAGTCTAGATCCAACTAGATTAGTACTATGGTGGTTGATCCAGTGTCCGAACACTTTTCAGAAAATCAACGATAGCAAATAAAATATCAAACGAATATCTGTCAAAACTTACATAATGAATGCTCAAAGTCCTACAGAAAAAGAAGTTGATGGAATTTTAGAAAGACAACGTAGATTTAATACGATATTCCCTTCCGAGTGAACCCCTTCCCAACGATGCGGCGTTTTGGTCCCTTGAAAAAGGTACTGTATTTCCGAACGTGTGAAACCTATGGGAAAAAGACACAACCTTTGTTTCAATAGTGTGGTTTTCATACGCGTAATCCCACGCGTATGAAAACCCATTTTAGGCGCTTAACTGTACACGTTCGGTAATACAGTCTGTTCGGAATTACAATCCTTGACTATACTAGTACTAGATCTATGACTAGGTCTATGACTATGTCCTTCTTCTTTCCCTTTCTCCTTCTCGTGCAACTCCTGACCTTGGTTAGAACCCAAGTTAGAACTAGTTAGATCTAGAGGTCTAAGACTAAGTTAACATTACTCGTTACTAGATCTAGAAAAGATATTAGTCTACACCTTATTATTGGAACCACATGACATAGCCATAGGCTAGCACTAACAGAAAATATAGTCTAGACTCTAGACTATATTGTTGTCGTCAATTTGAAGAACAAAATGTGATCAATTTAGCCCTTAAATAATTCCTGTCCTGAAAAAGGGTTGGGCCCAAATGATAAGAAAGTTATGAAATTTTTTATTTGTCATCAAAATGATCATGCAGCCGCTCGAACGACCCCCATGGCCATGCATGTTTAAAGCCATAAAGCCTAAACTAAAACCAGCATTTTGGAGATGGACACCACTACTGTCTGTGCAACATGGATAGAGTAGACTAGAGATAAACAAATATCAGCAGTAGATCTAGATCTAGATCTAGATTAGATCTAATATAAGATTCCCCCCATACCAGACGGTTATTTCTGTCTAGACTAAGTTAAGTTAAAGTTAGCAATGACATTATACCATGGCCAGTCACTGCACTGTCAATTCATTAGACACACATAGGTCTAGTCTACACACATACGGTACGGTACATGTAGCGGTACATGTGCGTAGGTCACAGTCCAAGTTCCAACTACGGTATTTGGTCTTTGTTACATCGAACTTCTAAGAAATAAGAACACAACTTTTTAGCATTCATTCATCCCATTCAGAAACCATCCATCTCCCATGACTCTACAAAAAACTGATGCTAATAACGTGTACGTACCTGCTATGTTCTGTAATAGTTCTGTTGACACTGTTATAAGTCTAGTTTTTAATCTGATAAGTGATATCTTGAAATTCTCGTCATCAATTTCTGGCTAGCTGGCTAGTACAGTAATAGTACGTACATCGAAAATATCAAAATTATTTTGCATTTTCGATCGCGATTCGCGCGCTGGCGCATGGCCGGAGCGCGCGCGAGCTCGAGCTAGTATAGCTAGCTAGCTAGCGCATAGCTGCGCTGGCGGTGCGCGATCGATGGCGCGCACCCACTGAAAGTGCGCATTTTGACCAACAGAAATGAGCGCACTGTAGATGCACGCTTATCAATTATGCATTCAAATTACTTTGGATCTGATGAATATATACCGTATATCTTAGAATTTTCTTCTTTTTCTTCTTTTTCCAGATCGAAAATAAGGCTTTGATGCTTGGGGAAAATGTTCCGCTGAGAATATGTCCGACTCCAACGAATCCCTCTCCTGCATGGTAGGCATTGTTTAACCAGTCGTAGAGGCAAGTTTCTAAAAGTTGCCACTAAGTAATATAGCTAAGGTAGCTAATTTGCATATTATTTTGATAAAGATGCAAATAGTATGCAAACCTAACCCTAACCCTAACCCTAAATCTAATCCTAATTCTAAACCTAATGCTAACCAGAAAATTAAAAATGTCTATTTTTAGAAATATGCCTTGACTTGTTAAATAATGTCTACCCTCCTACATGCGGTAGCGGTGTGCGAAAAGATAATAAAATTGTAATAGAAATAAAATAGTAATAATAGTAATAAATTCATAATAATAACAATAATAACAATAATAATAATAATTATAATAATAATAATAATAATAATAATAATAATTATAATAATAATAATAATAATAATAATAACAATAATAATAATAAAAAATAATAATTAATAAAGAGCTCCAATATAACGAGATTCCTGTAAGGTAATTTTGCTGGTCCCAAGTCTTTATGTTCTGTTGTTTTTTTACCCTGATATAAGGAGATTCCGGATATAAACAAGGTAATTTTCAAGGTCCCAAGGACCTCGTTATACTGAGTTTCCACTGAAGTAGTAATAGTATTAATCATAATAATCATAATAATCATAATAGCCGCTAAAATCAGAGATTTTTCTGTCAGTCTATGTCTATGAACCGAATGCTAGGAAAGATAGAAAATCCATTTCCACCGATCCCTCATGTATTAGAACTACTGGTAACGAAAAATGCATGGTAGATCTGTTAACTACAGTTAACCTTGCTTAACTCGAAGTCGCATAAGTCGAACTTTCCCCAAGTCGAATCAGTTTTTTTTTTACCAAACTATGCAAAATATGTGTTATTTACATTTCTGAAGTCGAATTCTGTTTAAGTCAACCTATTTTTTGTGGTCCAAACAGATTTGACTTAGGCAAAGTTAACTGTATTAATAAATATTCTTGCCAGCGGGGCTGATAGGCCTCTTGCCCAATACTTCCAAAACTGATTTTCCAACATGTACTATACATATAGTGGAACCTCATTATAAAGAATAGGGACATTTGCTGGTCCCACTTTTTGCATCCCAATTTGTTTCTTATCAAGTTTTTTTAAAGGCCAGAGAGAACAAGCTTTCAAAAAACAATGAAATTTTCTACTTCTTTAGTTTTGCTTTTTAAATGCCTGATAGAACAAACCATCAATATAAAAAGGTAATTTTCTTGGTCCCAAGAAGTTTGTTATAATGAAGTTCCATTATAGCACCTTTAAAGGTGAACATGCAATGCTAACAAAATGCCAAAGACACATCAACTTTCTTTTTTTGAAAATAAATAAAGTGTATTAATTCCAATCCAGACCTGACTAACATTAAATTGATCAACACCAAGATCAAATTCAAACAGGAAAAATATCCAGAAAATTAGAAGTATTATCCTTACAAAACATATATCTAGCAGTGGTAATACATTGTACAATCCCATCCAATTGATTCTTATTCTTCATTCTCTACGATGAGTCCGACAGCTAAGAAGCTCTAGGTAATATTTTCAACACATAATTCTTTTTCCCCAACATCCTCAAAAATAGAGTGAATCCATATTAATCTTGCAGCAAACTTCTATGTGTAAAAAAAGTTCATTGGTTTGGTTATCCTATAAAAATTAAATTCACATCTAAATTGATTTCCATGAGCTAGTTTGTCTGAAGTACACAATCTACAAAACAAACTTTAGTATAAGCACAAAGAAAATTCCTCTTCCTTCAGCTTTAGATGTGGAAACACAGTATACTTCAAGTGGCATACAATAGAGCTATCAAATTCATAACTTTATATTTTCCCAAGCTCAGATTTGGTTCCATGACATTTGTGACAATTGCTCAGGTCTAACTTTGCCATGTTAATCCTAAACCTAAACCTAACCCCAACCCTAATCCTAATCTTCATATTGTCCTTAACAAAAAACCAAATCATGACCTTGACCTTAACCTTTGACCTTTCGAGATATAGACGGAGGAGCAAATGTAGCAGGAGCAAATGTCCTGTCACCCTCAGATTTACTTGCCTAAATTTAAAGTAAAGGAAAGGTTTTCGAGCCAAGCTTGGCAAGTGTAATAACTATTCTGATTGTTAATTTCTGTTTTGGGTATACTAGTCTATGGGATTGTCAGTGCCTATGTATCATCCTTCTTTCTCAGAATGTACTCCATCAAAACAATGAATCATTTCATTATATGTTCTTCCCTAAACAAGTGCAAAGATGCCTGACATAGCAGAAATATATTACACATGATAAACTTTATCAATGTGCTATAACATAAGTAAAACTTCCATTCATTGAATACACATTACATTTTCAAACAACTGTTACAGGAGAAACTGTTCTCTCTTCATTCACGACAATTAAAATTCTTGGTATTCGCATTAACGGGCAATCCAACCTTGGTAATAAGATGTTTTGTATGCAAGCAGAAAAGTAAGTAAGAAAAACAGGATGGTGAAAGTTTGAAAGAAATCGGACTGGGAATAAGAAAATCATGGATGTCTGAAAAATGAGATCACTACATCTATGCGAATCTCAAACTGGCAATTTGGTGAGTCGATTGTGACATACTTTTGGACAACTCTTGTTGTACACAAAAATATCATTAATTTGCAATTTTCTTTGAAGCATGTTTACCCTCCAGGCAGTACTCAAAATATATTGGAGATGGCATATTGTTATTGGTCCTCATGAAAGAGAAAGATCCTATTGAGTAATACAATTTGAAAAAAAAAAGACATTTTAGTCATTTTGTGTGTTGGAGCACATGGGGGAGTTGTCCGCAAGTACATCACAGTGACATTACCTATTCGGCCAATTTGAAATTCCCATATGTGTGGTGATTATGGGTACATATTTAAAAAACTCATAACTTTCTCATTGCTTGTCCGATTTCGTTCAAACTTTCCCCAATCTGCTTCTCAGATACTTCCTCTATCTTTCAGAGCAACTTGCCATTACAGTTGGATTTCCCGTAAGATGCGCCACCAATCGGATGCCAGCGATAGGGCCAATTTCCAACCTTTGGGGTAGACAGATATGCTTTACCTTTTAGAATTGATTTGATGAAGTTTTATATTTCTCAAAAGTAATACATGTTTACAAAACAATGCTTTGAATTTTAATGAGATTTTCGCCTTTTTAAAACCAATCACGGTCATACAATAGATGCATATCAGTAATCAATTTAGAACACTAGAGTATGACATGGTGCAGTACTCAGCCATTCCACAACACCTTTTCCTTTTGGCTCGCAATGTCATTAAAGATACTGTATGCCATAGCAAAAATGAATTGTTGTAGAATGGCATGTGCAGTGCAAGTAGTAATGTTTTGTTCAGCATTAATTACAAATACACAGGAGTTTTATAAATATTCTCTTCTGAAATGATGCAAAACTTACCCTTAATACATCCTGCACTGTTCAACTTTATAACAGGCAAAACAATCTTGTTTACACTTGGTACCTTTTGACATTACTTACATGACTTAGTGAGTTATTATTGACCAACGTCAAAAGTTTTTATTTACACCTCATACCTATTCTGCTCTTCATTATTAAAGCCAAGAATGTATTGTATTCTGAAAACAAAAGATAAGTCATTTTTTTCTTTCATTTGTATGAAAAAATAGCATTTAAACACAAGGACCCATCTCCTGTATTAAAAACCTAAGCAGGTATGATACGTCTGTTCACAAAACTAGCGACAACTATTACACCCTCCCCCAATCTACATTTCTATCAACTGAAAAGAGCAAATTAAGATACAAAGTCCCCCCTTCCCCATCTACATCTCTCATATCAACTGAAAAGAGCAAATTAAGATCCCCCCCCCCCCCGTTAAAAAAAAAAAAAAAAAAAAAAAAATATATATATATATATATATATATATGAGGTCAAGTTCTTCTGGTTTTCAGGATCATATAGCTTTCAGCTAGTGGGCATCTCCAGACTATTACTCCATTTTAACACTACAGTTCATTTCTAAATCAATGTGTACATTGCCTTTTCTGAAGAATTAAATATAATTATCAAAATGACGGTTTAAATCTCACAACATAATCCACTGCACAAACCCATCATTAACATAAAGTACTAGTCAGTATCATAATATAATAAAAAGAATACAAGAATACCGACAACACAGCTGCAATATCTTCTTCTTTTGATCTTTTTTTTGAGGCAAATGGAAACAAAAATATGGGAAAGTCCTGGGCCCCCGTTTCATAAAACTTGTTATCAATAACAGCTGCCACACTTCTATGACAAATATGCTCACAGCCAATCAGATGCAAGTACTTCAGTAGTTTGTATCAATTAACCGAACTTGTTATTGATAACAAGTTTTATGAAACAGGGGCCTATTCTGTTTAGTGGGAAAAACTTGACGTAAATGACTGCAACTACTACTTGTTTTCAGATGTTAAATACAGGTAGTACCTTTACTGAGAATATGTTATTAAGGACATCCAGAAACCTAATCAACAGAAAGTTTGAAACAGATATTTCACTCAAATCTATCTTCATGAAGTGGGAGAAGTCTAGAGGACCAACTCGGCCATTTCCTACCAAATGTCATTATTCAAGATTTAATGACCTTAATACATTCATGAGCATCATAGCCTGTCACGGACAGACATTTGACAAATTTCAAACGTTTGAAGCCTGTAGAAAATAAGTATTTACTTAAAGAAAGATATTACATGTAAAATGTTTCATTGTGAAAGGCATCACTAAAGCAGTTGAAACTTGATAATATTTGATAGCCATGGTTGCCTACTAAAATTAATTATAATCCATAAAACATTCAATGTCATGGACGGACAAAATACCTTACTCTTAACCGATCAGGCTCATCAACATACCACACGATCACCTGCCTAAGAATTGATTTACTCTTTGTTATTTAAGATTGCACTTACAGGTAAGTGTAAAACAGAAACGAAAAGGGGCTAAAAGATCATGAAATTAGACGGAACACTAAATAAAGATTTCCTACTAATACAGCTACATGTACTTGCAGGCTGAAATGATAACATTTTGGTACATCTTGGGTAAATGTCATTACAACTATTTTCTGGCCTCAAAGTTTTGAAACTCATACAGAGAGTGAAATATCTGCCTAAAAGTACTTTGATAAGATGATAAGGTGTGTCAGTAAGAGTTCATAAACAAACTGTAGTAAAGATATATCAAGAAAACAGAAGATAACGCAATTTTTTCTTCTCAAAATTTCTGATAATGTGCTACATTCTATCTATATGACTTGCTGAAAACCTGAAACTGAATGAATACTAGAGAAAACAGGGGTGTAAATCACAATTACACCATTTAGAAGATCAAAAGAAAGTCATCTCAATAAGGTACAAAATTAGCAAGAAGGTACTGACTGGGTTTATTAAATATGGGAATGAGATACTCCTCTGGGCATGTGAAACTGCATAGACTCCTGACCAAACTTAAAGCGGACTTTCTGAGTCTCGATGCCGTGGGGTATCGAGGCCGAAGATGCAAAGAGGCCATGCCCCTCCAATTCCAGTGGAGGCAGCGGAATGTCAAACTCATCCTCGACATCAATGATGAGGTCTTCATCATCGTCGATCTTGGGGAGGACGGGTGGCGATATGGACTCTGATGAGACTTCCTCTGGTCTCTCGTCACGCGAACCTGAAACGAACTTGGGAAGCTGAAAAGGAGTGGGCGTGTTCTTTGGTTGTCCGTCCATATGCCTAAGAATCGCGTCAGGTTCGCATTCAGGTTTACCTGCAGTAGACTGCTTCCGGGAATCCTTCTTTGGATTTTGCACATAGTTTCTCTTTCCAGAGGACCTTCTTGGCAGGGTTGTATTTGGACTAACTGAATCAATGCCTCCTTTGCTAGCACCCTGATGCAGATGAGGGCTACGTTCCTCGTCCGACGACGAAGTAACAATCTCCTCAATATCACCGTTGGGATCCTTGACACGGATCTTGAGTCGTGGCACCTTTAACATAGTGGCCTTGAACTCACTCTTGATACCTTCAGGGTTACTTGTGTCCTCCGACTTGGACAACTGCCTCTTGCGTGTGCTTCTTGTCTGATTACCGGATGTTGTGTTCTTTGCTAAGCTTGCACTCTCACTCTGAAGCTCCCCATTGCACAGTCCCCTGGATTTCGCGTCCGGAGAACTTTCAACTGGTTGCGATACCAGCTGGTGAATTCCTCGTATTGTCAACTTTGTCTTGCATTCGGAAATTTCTGACTCGTATGTCATTATCCGTTTGTGGGTAACAAACTGCGATTTTGCCCTTTTTACCTGTTCCATAGGTTCCTGAGCTGTACATGCACTGTCCAACAATTCACTTGACTCATATCCAAGGGTCTTCGGTAAGGGACTTACATGGTTTGGCGTACTGTACACTGCCTCCAGGGCATCTGCATATTCCTCATCTGTATCGTCTCCATCATCATCGACAACAATAAAGATATCATCATCGTCCTCATTATTTCTACTCTCCCGAGTGCCTGCACTCATTGCATTTGACTGAGAGTTTGATGATGAACCCAACTCTTCTTTTAGCTTTACCGTTGGTACATCTAAAGATTCGCTATTCCTAGGAAAAGCCTTGGTCTCGGCTAATACAGAGTTTGAAGTAGTCCTATTTGTCAAGGTTAATGGAGCTGAAAGAAGGGATGACAATGTCCTTACAGGTGATACCGGAGATTTACACAGTGGTGATTGCTGCGAAGGTGTCGATGGTTTCAAAGGCGACGACTTTGAGGACGAAGTGGCAGTTGACGGTGATGATGGGGATAATGACATCCGTCTCGACCTTGGCAACGACTGAGAGAGGAGAACGACCTTCTTCCTTGAGCGGTCATGAGTGTCAACATGCAGTTCCGTTGCGATTGACACTGGGGCATCATCCCTGTTTCCTGAATGGCGCAAAGGTGAACGCAAAGCAACAGATTCCTGCCGTCCCGTAGGGTTGCACAGTTTCACCACGTTGGTTTCTTTAGTTCTTTGGACACGAGAAGGTGAGTTTCTAGTTCTTTCTGATTGCCTGTCCCTTCTTTGCCTATTGGCAGGTCCCATTGCTTCTTCAAGTTTTCTTCGGCTTCGCAACGATCGCCCACTACCACCAGCCACCACAACCCTCTTGTCTTTATCGTACTTGTGTGGTGTGAGGAGGACCTTCGCCTCCTTCAGTGGGATGGGGTTTGAACCCCTAACCTTGTAACCCTCGGCCAGCATGAGTTCAGCATCACATCTCGAAAGGCATTTCTGCTCAGCTAAGATGTCGACCAGAGATTGGTTGGTGCTCCTTGAGGGGGATAAGGGACGTCGATTTGAACGAGGTTTCGTGCTAAGTACTCGCTTGGATGAAGTAACTGTGTTGCTATTTGTGGAACTCAGACTGCTTTCTGAATCTGCAAAAAGGAAAAAAATAAAATCACACGACCTGTCAATACTGGTGAGCAATGATCTGGAGTTAAGCAAATTCACTACTTAATAAAACAAAATCCTTACATAAGATAAAATTGCGATTTGTTCAGATAAAATTCTGAGAAGAAAGACAAACTGATTTCATGCTAAGCATAATCATATCAATATTCTTGCAAATAAAATGGGTGCTTTTAATGAGACTTCATCAACATTTTTCTGGTGAAATGCTGAGAAATATGGGCTCAAAATGGGATTAAAAATGTTTTTGAAATCTTGTACCACTCTCATATCTGCCATGTAGTGGCTGGGATGGGCTTCATCTAGACAATGATTACAGTGCTCATAAACATTCAAGACATTCCTGCATAATAGGCATCAATTTACTACACTTGGGTTAAGAGAAACAACTATAGATAATATACCTTGTCCAAGGACAAAGACAGCAAGCAAGGATAGTAACTCCTGACATTAAAAGGATTGATTAACTTTGCCCAGGATTGAAAAAAAAAAAATCACTGTTCCAGCTAATGCTGTAATCATAACTGCAAATCTTTAGGTCAGACAGGAATCGCCTGAGTTTTATAAGCTGATCGGTCGTTTAAATATCAGGATATTTACGATTGAATATTGATGTCGGGATACTAGTACCACCGAACCCTAAAGAATTCTTATGGTTCTATCACAGAATACCGCACAATGAACGAATCCCTATTTCTTCACGGGCTGGAAACCCGCTCTGAAATCGCCAAGCGCTGGTGCTTGGTTTTTGTGACTGCAGCGCAGCGAAGAAGCAGAGCGACTTGCGCTATAGCGATCGATCGCTTTTTTCTCTTTTTTAGGATAGTAAACGGGTTCCATTTTCTCTCATACTTTCACATATCCTTAATTATATATGTAGTTAGAGGACTGCACACAATTCACTGGCATTTGAGCTGATTTTTGATTTTTTTTACAAAGTTAATCAATCCCTTTAACAGGGACTTGGTACACATGGGCCTCATATTTTAACTCTGTAACCTGAAAATTTCAAAAACATGAACAGGGGCCCCATGCACACATACTCTGTATCATCAGGAAAAAAAAAAGTATAAAGCCCAGTCTTAACTTCTCCATAAGTAACATGAATGAACAAGTAAGCTTTTTAGTGTTGTGTGGATTAATTTTCACAAACTTTGTTAATTGTCTATGGTCGCAAATTTAACATGAGTGAATACATTAGCCTGAATTAACTATCATGAAACACCTCATGAAAATGCCTGTGTTCATGTCATCTACAAAAATATTTGTACACACGATTATATCAGGTTATACAGTATTATGGTATCCACAAGGATTATTGACCTACCACTTCTTTGAAGGATGTGCTTTGGTGGTTTGTTCTGTTCAGTACCGGTGGCTTTCTTCTGCTTCTTGAGTCGCATGATGCGCTTGTTGGTGTCCCTGAGACTGTACTTTGGGGTTTCCTTTTTCTTGTCCGGGGAATCCTTGGGTATGAACGCACCACTCTGCCGTCTGAAAGACAGCGATAAGAATTAAGCCACAGTTATAACAGTTCTTGGGAAACTTGTCACGAAAGCAGGTTATACAGAGAAACCTGTCTATAAAGACCGCTCAAGGGAGACAAGAAAAGCGGTCTTTATGAGCAGGTGGTCTTTATGTTCAGGTTCATTTAATACATTTTTCAATAACAGTTTTTAAGGGAAACAAAAATTGTGGTCTTTACAGACAGGTGGTCGTGAAAGCAGGTTGGACTGTAGTAAGTTTGCATGAGGGAAATCTCTTAATCTACTGATTAATAATAATAATAAAAAAAAAAAAAAAAATAGCTAGATTTACAATGTATAAAGCATACATATCCATCCCAGGTTATGCTCTAGGTGCTTACGACTTAACTCCTTACTCGCCACGGATCAAAACCCTGGACTGCCACTTTGTTTGGAGTACGAGTACATACACATGTACACTGTACGTGTGCCTTAAAGTCGACGGTGGCAATCCCATGTTTGTTCCAATGGTCGACCAAACCCAGAAAAGAGTTGATATCATGACCCCAGATTTAGCCCAGCTGCCCTAAGGTACTGAAAGCATTCAAGGAATAAATTCCTACCAGGTACCCATTTACTTCACATGGGTAAATGTAGGTAATGTCTTACGAAGGGACGTTACTGCTGTGGCACTCAAACCGCGAACCATGTGATCCATAATATCACACAATGACTTCACAAATTCCCCTTCCCCCGGCAAGTTTATCAGATTAACAACCAAACTCAACACTGTCGAACTACGGGGGTTGAGAAACACAAAGGCCTGATTGGGTGGACAGTAATGCGCTTATATACCCTTATTTACGCTTAATTTAGGCCACGGAGGAGGTTTAGACCATGGTTTAAAATAAACCTCTTCTGTGAATTCCGGCCAAACTGATTGAAATACCCTTTCTTCATGCTCATAACAATACAATTTGAACCTTTATTACTGAAACCTTTCACAAATTTGACAATTTTCATTTACTTGCTCACTATCTGAGCTCTTTGTAACAGTAAATCAACAAATAATAATATCTGCAATATGTTGTTCCATATCAACCTGTGAGGTTGTGGATATGGTGGATAATTCCTATTAATTTCTGTTAAAATTTGACAATTTAATTAATGACATCATTTTTTTTTCTCACCTCTCACATGTCTCACATTCACAGTAGCAGTTGTTCTCCCCAAAGAAGTCCTCTCCGTAGTAGCATGTGATCTCTTCCTCTGGCTCTATGTCCCTCAAGACTTGCACGCAAGCTGTGTCGCGCCCGGTGGCCACAAACTTGCAGTTGGGACGGCAATCTATGAAGAACGGGTGGGAGTGAATCCACATTAAAGGGAAGGTCGAGTTCTGGGAAGGTCAAAATTAATTTGTGAGCTTTCTCATTTCTTTTTTATGTCAGTTTGGAAGAAGATCATAGTAGAAATATCCCCTGTAATGGATTTCTCTTCAAATGCCCTTATATTCAAAATATGACGAAAAACAGCCAGGAAAAAAAAAAAAAAAAAACGGGCCAAACATTCACGCCACATCTGGGTGCAGTCACATACATCCATTTCTGTGTGCTGTGCATGTGCTTTTGAGCGAGTTTGGGTTGATTTCTTAATATCATTTTGATGATTCCAAAACCTCACGGAATACACCAATCCTTATTTAGACATGATCAACCTTTCCCAATTGCTTCCAGGCAGTTTCTTTCACAATGTAATCGCATGACAAGAACTCAACTTTATCTTTAAGTGCTGTTAGACCAATTCATTTTCCATAAGCTATATTTTAAGAGTCAGTGTTGAATTTAATCCAGTGTGTTGGCTCTACCAAGCACTAGCCAAATGAAATGGGAGCTGAGCCATCCAAGTCAGACCATAAACCAGATATAGTCTCCAGCTGCAACATCCACCAGGCTCTAATGCTATAAGTTAAGAGCTAAACTCGGATCGGATGATCGAATCGGCAGGTTAGCTCCCAAAATCGGTATTGGATGGGAAAATCAGTAGGGAAATCGATTGGAAATTCTTCAAAATGTGATTCAAAAAATGGCTATAATTTGATAAATTTTAGCACTTTAAAATTACCTAACATCATACATACTATAGATTATCTTCTCATTTGAAGTTTTTATAGTCCACATTTGTTGATGTTTAACGACCTAATAATGCTTCTGAAAATTGAAATTGGTGTAAAATTAGAGAGATAAAATGATGACACCATTTTGTAAGGCTAGTCCAACATTAATAAGGTTTGAAAAAATTAAACCGCTTTCTAAAATTTTCATTTTCAAAGTTTGCCATTAGAGTGTATCCGGACAATTACCCCCCCTAGGATAAGTACCCCCCAGGACAACTACCCCCCTGGAAAATTATCCCCCGGACAACTACCCCCAGAATTCTGGGGTAGTTGTCCAGGGGGGATCTGGGTAATCGTCATTTTATGGGGGTAATTGTCCGGGGGTTATTGTCCTGGGGGTAGTTCTCCTAGGGGGGTAGTTGTCCTAGAATCCCATTAGAGTATTTTTTATTTTACAAAATCCGATCGGAATCGGCACCTGATTTTGTGATCGGTTACAGCATTACCCGGCTCCACACGGCTTTGAAAGCTTCAAGTAATTTCAACCAGCATCCCAGTATGACTTGGTTTTGATGGAAAATCTGGCAACAGAGTAATCATAATGTGTACAACATGAAAAAGGTTCAACAGTGATCAGAGATGATATGATCTTTGCTTGGCAGTACCTACCGTGGTTGATAAAGGCGGCAGGTCCGAGCCACAGCTGGGCGCAGTTCTTCCGCATTGAAAACATGATGCTGAAGTCATTCTCTCCCGATTTGAGGAAAGTGTTCTCCTCAAACTCTGTCAACTCTGCAATGCAGCCTACTAAGTTGTCTATCTTCTCATGCTTGGACCTAAGTTAAGGAAAAATTGTACATGATTGGTCAAAGTGCATCAACCCTTGATTAATAGACCATGGGATGACTGCTGAAATTCTCACTTTTCGTGGTCCGTGAATTCGCCCCACCAAATTTCACCTTGTAAATGTTACTAAAAATACAAAAACACTAATGGCATATGTTGCCATTTGCAAAAAGTGCAACTTTGTTCAAAAATGATTATTTTGTAGCAAATTAACTGAGTTCCAAATCTTCTTGACCACATGGATTTCAGCCACAGAGTTTAGCACAGCATTCCCACCACATGGTATGTGCTGTGTGTGTGTCTATGAGAGTTTGTGTGCTGTGTGTTTGTGTGTACTATGTGTATGGTGTATAGGGAAGTGTCAGGCTCTTTCACTAACTTTGACCTGGCTCTAGAACAGCATGGCATGGCCAGTGCAAGCTGCATGATAAAACCTTTGTTTTTTATCTTTTGATTTATTTAGATTGGGGAGCTTAAGTTTATTATAAAACAGAGGAGGGAAGAGAAAGGATTGAGCCGTTTATGAGGGGAAAAGTGAAAAATTGTTTGTCAACAGCTGTATTTTAGTGGCCAATATCAAAGACAATGCAGATAGTGTAGTCTGCTGCGGATAATGTAGTCTGCTACCTATTGTGAACACACAGAGTAACTGCAATAGCAAGTAGTATTGTAAAGGATGAGGTAGTTTGCACTGTGTCGTGTTTAGTCAAGGGAAGATTCACAGCAAAGAATTCTTGTGCCTTATCGCTCATGAATAGGAAAATCTGCTACACATGAATTCAATCAGTGAAGAAAAAGTGAGAGTTGACGCCTCTGATATTCACACGAGATGAAAGAAACAAACAGCTTCATGTTACTCAGAAGTGACAGATATGAGAAGTGAATGAGTTCAATTCTTTGGCAGTCATAAAGGCCAATTAAGGCAAAATACGGAAAACTGTTAAACAAGTTTAATGTGGACATTTGAAACATGAAACTCCTCTAAAATTCATTTTCCTAATCATGAGATGTGAGATGTTATTTTTCTGTGATGGCACAGAATGCAAGATTGTGCCTCATGTTGAGGACATCACATGCACACTGCTCGCAGCAGACACTTTGAGATTCAGCACTCTAAATTACCTGAGATAGATTTTGGTAGTTTGCATGGATTTACATACATAAGCACTGATATTACAATTTATACATTTTATTTCTTGGAAATATCACTGATTGGTTATGCAATTGCAAATACTTCTTTAAAGACCTACTAATTTTTCAACTGCTATAGACTGAGTTTTATCCATTACAGAGTGGATTTTGCATGAATTTGCATAACTGGAATTTAACTATATCATGGTTTGGAAATTTCCTACTTGGCAACAATCACAGGCCTATAAACATTGCATTTTGCACCAAAAGTAGCTTTCATATGATCTGATACAGGAATTTTCAGTTGAGTAGCCACAATAACAGATTTGCATATTGATGCAGATTTGCATAATTAAGCGTCAATTTCACATAATTGAGAATCACTGTCATAAAATAATTACAGATTTTTTATGGCTTGGAAAATTCGCATTCAGATTCTGCATTCCAAATGATCCTTAAATACCATCTTTTGATTGAGAGCATACTGATCTTTGTGAATTATGGGATAAACAATATATTTTGCATAAATTTGCATAATTAGGCAACATTACAGTGGTAAATTGCCACTTCCAAGCTTCGCAACATTCATATTTAGATTAAGCACCTAAAGTTTAATCAAAATATCAGTATTCATGCAGTTTAATATAAACATTTGTCAGTCTAAAAGAGCCAAAATAATGGATTTGCATACAAATGAATAATTTGTATAATTAGGCATCAATATTTCATAATTAGGAATCAGTGTCATAAAATATTAACACATTTACGGCTTGAATTATTCACATTCAGATTATACAGTCCAAATAATCCTTGGATATATCTTTACTGAGAACACACCGGTGTTTGTGAATTATTGTAAAAGTAATGAATACTGCATAAATTTGCATAATTAGGCCACATTACAGTGATTAATTGCCATTTCCAAGATTTACAACATTCATATTTAGAGCAAGCACCCAAAGTTACCCTGAAATATCACCTTTCATGTGATTTGATATTAGCATTATTAGTTAAATAGCCCTCAAATGGATTTCCATATTGACGCCTGATTTGCATAATTAGGCATCAATGTTACCAAAAAATATACATATATGGTTAAGAAATATTCACATTCAGATGATGCAGTCCAGATTAGCCTGAAATACTATTTTTTTAAATTAATGATACCAGTGTTTTGTGTATTATAGTTAAACAATGAATTATGCATAAATTTGCATAATTAGACCTCATTAGAGTGATAACGTGCAAGTTTCAGGCTTGGCAACATTCATATTTGAATTCAGCACAAAAAAGTACCTTTGTCCCAAACTTTTCAGATGGGGCGAACAAGTGGACCACGAAAATGAAAAACGGAGCCTCTTTTTCCATGTCATCCCATGGTCTATAATGCTACAACAGTCAAACCCGCATTAGCGACCACCTGTCTATAAAGACCACAAGTTCTGTTTCCCTTGAATAACGTTTCTCATTGATATGTGTATTAAAGGAACCTGTCCATAAAGACAATCTGCTAATAAAGACCGCTTTTCTTGCCTCCCTTTATAGACAGGTTTCACTGTACTATTATACTGCATGCACACGTTTTGCAAAAATTTAATGGACAACCAATTAAATTATAAGATATTTGGGTCAAGAGAAACATTCTCTTGTTACATGTTACAATCGTACCCCCTCCCGCCAAAATTAGAAAAACAAAAAAAGAAGAAGAGCCACTTTCATAGTTTCTGATTATTATTTTCTTTTTTTCAAATGCTGTTGCCTAATATGACATAATTACGGTACCTACAGATGTAATCTTTCAGAGAAATATTTCTCTCATTTTTAAAAATTGCTTTTCGTTGCATTCCAAACAGTTTGTATGTTAGCAAAGTTCCTTAGGTAGCTTAGCAAACGTTGTGGTGCGTAAGAACGTGGGAAAGATGCATATGACAAGATTGTTCAAAATCAAAATTTTATTCTAAAGAGGCAGACTCATAATATTAAAATGTAGAATTAGTATTCAAATATTTTAACAATTTTAAAGTGATTGATTAACTTTGTGAAAAATTGTAAAATCAGCTCAAATGCCAGTGAATTGTGTGCAGTCCTCTAACTACATATATAATTAAGGATATGTGAAAGTATGAGAGAAAATGGAACCCGTTTACTATCCTAAAAAAGAGAAAATCGCGATCAATCGCTAGCGCAAGTCGCTCGGCTTCTTCGCTGCGCTGCAGTCACAAAAACCAAGCACCAGCGCTTGGCGATTTCAGAGCGGGTTTCCAGCCCGTATGGTATTCTGTGATAGAGCGAGGAATGCCAACCGTATGAGTTCTTTAGGGTTCGGTGGTACTCTATCCAGACATCAATGTTCAATCGTAAATATCTTGATATATAAACGACCGATCAGCTTATAAAACTCAGGCGATTCCTGTCTGAGCTAAAGGTTTGCAATTATGATTACAGCATTAGCTGGAACAGTGATTTTTTTTTTCAATCCTGGGCAAAGTTAATCAATGCCTTTAAGCAAAATAATATGAAAAAATTTATTCAGATACGTCTGATTCTTATTTTAGAAGCACATACAAAACTTGCAGCTTTCCTCTATGCGTCTTTCCTGCGTCTTTATGCGCCACTGCGTTTTGCTAAGCTACCTTATATCAAACCAACACTGTAAAACGGGGTGCATAGGAACAAAAATGGGAAGAGCTTTTCTGTGTCTTTTTCTAGGAATGATGCAGACTCTATTCATTTATATACATGACAAAAAGAAATGACAAGGGTCTGCATATTTCCTTTCCAAAAATCTATGGCACCAAAAAATTGGCACCCCCAATTTTCTTACTTCCCCTTCTACATAGTTTTACCAAAAAAAGTATATTAACCCTTTCAGGACAGGCATTATTTAAGTGCTAAATTGATCACATTTTGTTCTTCAAATTGGCAACAATAATATTTTTCTTTCAGTGCTACCAGGTTCTAATAAGATGTAATGTCTTTGAAAACAATATACATGGTTAGAAATTCTGTAGAAAAGTTTTAAAAAATTGCCAAGTTGGATAAAAAAAACATGATTTTGAACCTCTCAATGTGTTGCCAATTTGAGGATTTTAATGCTTACCCTCATTTTTTCAATTCCTAGTATCAAACACAATATGGTAATGCAACAAAAATGGACAGAATGTGTGCATTGCTCTTTCTACTCACACATCTGGTATATTTTTTAGAGCTCTGGATCAAAAGTTATTAAGCCAAACCACAAAATGTGGTCACTTGTCTTGAAAGGTTTTAATGAGCCAATGTGAATGTAAATTACTAAATTCAACAACTAATGAGAGAGAGAGAAAAAAAAAGCCACTTTGTACACAATAATTACAGTATTCACTATAATCTTCACACAGCACTGCCAATTTAGAGACTTTAATGATTACTAACAACTGGATCATTCTTATTCATGAACAGCACAATGTACTGTATTAGAAATGAACTCAATATTTTCAGTGATTTTTTTTCTTATTCTGCTCACGTATAATCAAAATTCTTTGCACTCTGGATCCAAAGATGACCCCCAAAATGTCTCTAAACAGAGACATTCATAACTTCTATCCCTACAGGGTTCACCAGATTATTTTAGGAAGCCATATCTTACCAGTGACATGTTGTGACAATCTTCCCTCCAGCGGACTCTAGTGAATATCGATAGCAAGGTTTAATCTCAAAACCAGAGTCTGCGTCAAACATACCCAGGTAACGGAATACCTGTAAAAGATCATACACCAAAGAGTATTCATTAGGATGAGGGTATTCTACGTATGTAAATTTTAAGAAGGAAAAAAAAACTCCAAAACAAACGCAAAAAACAAACTACACCTGTAACAAGCAACAAAAAAAGAGGATGCTGACATAATAGATTAGATTTTAGATCACAGATCACATGATCACGATGTTGCTGCGGAGGGTTTTTTTTCAGGAGTGGAGTTTATGACTGTAAATTGGCAAAAATGTACTTTTGAAATGATTATTAAATACAACTGAACATAAAAAAGTGTGTGATAGATATTTTTTGGCTCCTGACTTCTTACGAAAAATGGGCAATTAGTATTCTAATTTAGTCAACCTTGAAAGTCCACTTTTAGTATAGAGCCTGCTACTGTAAACGCTGTTATTTTCGCGCTGAGCGATCCCAAAACATAATTGCAGGTTCTTAAATTTGCAATGCACAATAACACGCTTGTATATGTACAGTTGTACACCCAATCCATTTATTAATTTACACACGCAGTCCATTCAAATGCATACGGCATGCGCAACTACACTCACGCGCTCAAAAATGAATTGGACACACACACACACATTAATGTGCTTAAGCATGCAATTCAACCCGCATAGGAAATTAGGCTAATATTTTCGCGAGTTCTAGAATTCGCGCTTGCCGAAAATAGCGTGAAAATTAATGCACCGCGAATATTTCTGCATTTACAGTACTTGGACATCACATCGGTGCAAAATGTATAACTTAAGCATATTTCATCACAGATTTGCTACATGTTCACTTCAGTCCCACATGTTCAAAATTTTGTTGGTTCATTCATTTACACGAAAAACGAAAATGAACAAAATTTTAGGCCACTCGGTTTTCAGACAGTTAAAACATTTCAATACAGCACTAGTAGGATTACTGTCTGGAAAAAAATGAGAATTAAGATTGGTAACTTACATGTTCTTTGAATACTTGTACTTGAAACTTTGACTTGTTGGAGAGGAAAACATGAGCCCACTCTCCCGATGACATGAGCTTGTTGTAGGCCTTTTCGTAGTTCTGATTTTCCTTGAACGTTCGTAAAATGTAGCGTAAGTGCTCTGTGCGAGTTGTCACAGGCCGAAATCTGGAGTGAAGTGAAGGTTGAATACTGGTTAAGGTGAAGAATGATTTATGAGCTTTTGCCATTCAGTTGGCCAGTTCGTAATTAGATGGTATCATGGTACAAAGTCCCTGATTTGAATGCGCATGTGGTGGATTAACTACTTGTTGAACAAATAAAATTACAATGGTGTGGGCATCATGGTGTGCGACCTTTGACAGCATAACAAGGTCATTTGTACTGCACATGTATGCACATCAGCACATGTTTACAAACTGGCTTATGGCAGGGTTGTCAACTTTGGGGAACTGCTTGGAGGGAGATACGTTGTTGTTTTTTTTCTCTTGCCCAGTGTGATCAACGCCAGAAATGAAATTATGTTAAAAAGCAAAATTAGATCGAAAAATTATGCTAAATGAATGCTTTAAAAATCGTCATGCTTGGGTGTCTTTTTACTCCAAAATTCTCCGACACGCCAACAACAAAAAAAAGAAAAAAGAAAAAAGAAAAAAGAAGGTCATCAGCATTTTTAGCTGTCTTTTTACTCCATAATTCCCTGACAAGCCAAAAAAAAAAAAAAGGTCATCAGCGTTTCTGGCTGTCTTTTTACTCCAAAATTCTCTGACATGCAAAAAAAAAAAAAAAAAAAAAAGAGTGGCAGGAAGGGCATGGTGGAGGGAGTCTCCACAGTAGTGCTGGTGTCGGCATGGAAAATCTATGTCGCCATGTCGCAATAAAATTAACGCAGATGTCGACATGTGTCGACATCTGGACATGAGTCAAACAAGTCTAAACTCGGGTCGCTCCCGTAGTGACCGTACACTATTAAACCAGAGTTACCCGACACAAATTCACAAGAGCTTTACATGGAATACATGCACTATGTCCTCACGGGCTCACACTCGCAGTCATACTCACTTACAGTTCTCAAAGATGCACACTGTCAACTATTTGCCCCAAAATTTGTTTTGTATGATCCAATTTATCAAGCATTAATGAAAGTCATGCGGTGCGAGTCAGCTAGTGTCGCATATCTAGGCATGTACATGTACGTAATGTATACCGGTCGCAGCTAGATACGCAGCAATCGTGTCGCGCGCGTGCGCGCTGCTAATGCGTATGTGAAACAAATCACGTACGCGCGCACGACGCCACGGCGAGGTACATGTAAACCTAGTCTACGCGACACACTCGTTGACTCGTAGACGCATAACTAATTGTCATTTTATCACTGCAAACATGCGGCGTGCCGTGATAAATTGCTGTCTATGATTTGTGTGGATGATTGTATGCAACTTTTCAGGTAAACTTTACTCTTCTTGTGAGTGACCATGACGTATGTATAATATGTATATACATGTAAGACCCATTTTATGTCGCCATCGGAGCATGCGTGTCGACATGTCGGCAAAGTCCAAAACCAGTACTTTTGTCGCCATAGTGGCGACATCAGGCGTGTCGATACCAGCACTACTCCACAGTGACAATGGTGGGACGGTGGCAGAATGAGTTTGGTGGCATGAGACTCCCACCAAATGCGGGAGGGTTGACAGCCCTGATTATTAAATTCTTATGTGGAATCGCTTAACAATCTCATATGTCACATGAACCAGTGCAGTACAGAATGGCACAATTAGAGAAAAGATTCTAAGAACAACTAGAGGGGCCGTCAAAGGCGGCAGACCCACGCCTTGGCGGTGCTACAGAGTAGTTGCAATACTATACTATGGGGTCAAAACTGAAATCTACATTGGGTGATTTCACGCTCGGTGTTGGTGTTTGTGGTTAGTGTTTATTTTGCCGCGAAATCATGATCTAACACCGACTATGAAACGAGAAAAAAATCAGTCGGTGTTAGGTGTTGACCTCTGATTTTCTGACGTAGTTCCGGTTGCTGGTGTTTAATTTTTGTCAGATGTTGTCTGCTGAACCGAGCTCGGCAGCCGGTGTTTAATTTCATGTACAAAATTCCGTTCACTAACACTATACCCTAGGGTTTAAGAAATTTTCATTTCACGTTCGGTGTTGGTGCTGGTGTTGCTACTTGTATGCTAGATACGGGAAATTTGGGGGATTAGCCGTGAGAAATAAAGTCAGTAGGCATCATTCGAAGTGTAATTTTACAGGTGTTATGAGGTAGTATGTTCATATAGGTCTGAAATTAAATCTAGGCCAACATTTAGTCCAACGTTCGATCTAGAGCACACGGAAAGGAACTAGATCTACCTTTGCTTTTTAAAGGGGCGGAATGAGTGAATAAAAAATCCTACCTAGTTTTTTTTCCAGATAGATTTGATAAATATGATGTTCGATATTCCGTAGTAAAAGACCCAGAGAATCCACATTATTAACTAGGATGAGTTCTAAATCAACAATCACAATGCAAAAGCAATTAAACTTCACGGCTAATCTGAGCCGATGCCCGAAATTTGGCCGTTTGCCATGTACGCGCTGGGCCGTCCGATCCGGCGTCTAGCTGCATAAGCTACCGCAGCATTTTCTGCTGCAAGTGAGAAACTCGAGAGAAATTAAATCTAAACTTACTGTTCCTATCAATACTATCCATTTCTGTGAAGTTTCTTACCGGTCTCTTTCCAGATAGATTTGATAAATATGATGTTCGATATTCCGTAATAAAAGACCCAGAGAATCCACATTATTAACTAGGATGAGTTCTAAATCAACAATCACAATGCAAAAGTAAGGCTTCACGGCTAATCTGAGCCGATGCCCGAAATTTGGCCGTTAGCCATGTACGCGCTGGGCCGTCCGATCCGGCGTCTAGCTGCATATTGGCTACCGCAGCATTTTCTGCTGCAAGTGAGAAACTCGAGAGAAATTAAATCTAAACTTACTGTTCCTATCAATACTATCCATTTCTGTGAAGTTTCTTACCGGTCTCTAGATCAAATAAGGATTGCTTTTAGAATCACCGGACTACTCGGGCAATTTTACGATATTCTAGACTAATAAATCAGTAGTTAAAAACATTTTTTTCTTCTTCGTTGAGAATGGTGCTGACGCCATTACCAGTGTTAAGCTATCGATGCGATTTGTTGGGATATCGGTATCGGCTCCGAAACGGTGATCTTTACATATACTATACTACAGAGTCAAAACTAGAATTTGCAGGGATCAACCAATCATCACCAAAATTTAATCGATTCTTTCCTGTCACTATCCAAACAATCCCTGAAAATTTGGTGCAAATCCGTTCACCCGTTCTCTAGTTATCTTGTACACAAACAAACAAACAAACAAACATACAAACATACGGAACCCTTTACATAACCCTACCGATTTCATCGGCGTGGGTAATAATTTAGGATATTATAACTGGACATAACTGGACATATATGGCACACATTGGCCTAATTCACAAAGGAGGTTTAATTTAACCCATGGTCTAAATTATTGTCTAAACCTCCAACGTGGGGTAAAATAAGCGTATTGGACTCACTGGACATGAGGTCACGCGCATTCTATGCTTATGGAGATTTAAACTGTGGGTTAAGATGAAGCTCCTTAGGTGATTCATGCCACTGACGTTACTTACCTTGTATTCATCTTGTGGGTGGTGAACCCGAGGTAGGGGTCAAGTATAAGGCTAGTGGCTAGGTCATCGTTGTCAGCCAAGTCTCTGGCATTCATCCCTGAGCTACATGTGGGGCCTCTTGTGGGACCAGAGGCCCCTGCTCCTACCACCATTTCTGCTCAATGACTCCCACTCTCTGTAAAACACAACACATACATAGTAATTTTATGATGGATAGTATACAAATATTGACTGCTCATGAGGATGATGGTGGAAATTATCACTCCCAAGGTGATAGAAGGGCCGGTATGAACACCACCTTGGGAGTGATAATTTCCACCACCATCCGATTACTGAGCAGTCCATATAATATACCTCATCCTTTTCATTGATTCATTGATTTAAATGTTGAATTCTTATGCTGCGCGTATATCGATTAACGTTGTTGTAGCCTAGCAATTCACGAAAGCGCTCTTAAAACATGAACCAAATTTTGTGTACATATTACGTGTGTGCAAAAGTCGCGGAGGGGTTACGTGTTCTATCACAGGGTATTGGCGTTCTTTCATTTGACCTTAGGTCAACTGATAGAACGCCAAAACCCTCTGACGCAATGATAGATCGAGATGAGCCTTGTCATGTGATACAGTTTTGACCAATCAGTGAATAAGAATCAATTTATGAGGTATACAAAACAATTTATCATCAATAGGAGACATACCAATGGTGTACATATCAAGAAGACAGAGAGACAGGTCATACAAATGTACTACATGTACATTCAAAATACAATGAGTAAACATTACAACTAAAAAATACAACTACATGTATATAAGTACATATATTATGTAGAACAGAACATTGCAGAGACAATCTTATTATGTGATTGGGGGCAGCTGAGAAGACCAAAAAGAAAACTGCATGAAGTTAAAGTGAACTAGAAATTTAATTCGTCACTGAAGACGAATTAGGTGGTCTGTCACTCTGGCAAATTGCTTTGTCAGGTGTGATAATATTTCTGCAAGATTATAATCATAATGTTGACGACAATGATGATAAGATGGTCATATAAGTGATGACAATGACGATAATGATATATTGATAATGATGATCATAATGACAATAATGATGACAATAACCACGATAACCTAAGTGACATAGCGCCCCTTCAGGTTCAATTTTATGGGCGATTTTTTGAGAAGTGCTTGAAATGGCATGAAACGTCTGCAAAATGAATTTGGGAGGATTTGGATCATTTCTAAATTTTGCGCGCGCACGGACGCGCGGACGTAGGCGTACGCGCGCGTTTAACGAAATGACCTTGACTGGAATGACAGTGACCTTAACCATGCCAAATATGAAAGAGAAATGACATTTCGTTATGAACATATGACCATAAGTTGATTTTCACAAAATGGCGCCTGGCTGACGTCACAATACCTGATGACCTTGAAAAAGATGTGGGAACTTGACCTTATTAGGACTGATGACTGACGAAAATATGAAGAAAATTGACTGAGCCGATTTGGAGAAATCGGGATAACGAACTGGACGATTTGATATTGCAGGACATGTGAAAGATATCCCCTTAGCTTTAATACACGACAGGGAATGAGATTCTACACGAACTACTGCACACTACTTTCAATAGACATAACACGCAAAATTAGGCAGTTTATTACATTGTTTGTGATGGTATATGTTATAACAGTCGAAGAAGATGGTAGAATGAAAGGAAAAAAAAAAAAAAAAAAAAAAAAAAAAAAAAAAAAAAAAAAATGGACCCACCGGGAATCGAACCGGGGTCGCCGGAATGGGAGGCAAGTGCTTTACCAATGGACCAAAATATTTCCAATAGAGATAACACGTAAACGAAATACGGGATTCTGAAATCACATTTTGTAGTTAAAAAATGGGCATGATCCCGACATCTGATCAAAAATTGGAGGGCACACTTGTGAAAGCTTATAGTCTCAGCTATAACATACTAAAATTTAGAAGAAAATCGAGCAGAAATTACAGAGATACTGCTCAAAGAAGACGGGAATGTAGAATCAAGATTTGAGAAAAAGTCATCTCCCATAGAGAATACACGCAAAATGTGAAAAATTGACATGCCTCCTTTAATCGCAAAAATACACCGTAATCCCTTTGTCAAAATGAAAAATCGTGGTGACTGATCTTGTAGAGAATTGTCTCAGCTACAACATATCAAAATTTGGAAGAAAATCGACAACCTATTACTGAAATATTGTCAAATGAATACAAAAATTATGACGTCATTTTTTCAAAATCGAATTTTTGAGTTCATATGCAAATGTCACGACGTTCCGATCGATTGACCCCCCAATTTTTTTCATGAATTACAATCTACAACTCATAGGCTTTCAGAAAATGTAAAAAAAATGGGGGGTCCCCAGCCTTTCTGACGAGCTATGGCGGATTCTAGATAGGCATGTTTTTACCACTTTTTACATTATATTGCCCATTGGCGCGCGCGCGAATTTGAAAGTTTGACGCGCGCGTGTGGCATTATGGAATGTCGAGAATGACTGTAAATAGTTGGAAATTGTCAAGAATAGTGTCAGGAATACAAACCATGCAAAAAAACGGAGTTTTTACGTTCTGTACGCGCTGCGCACGCGCATAACGCGCGCGCGCACGGACGGAAAATTTTGAAATGCTTAAAATATCCTGAACCGTACTCTAATTTGATTAAAAAGTAATTTTGAGCATTTCTAAATTTTGACGCGCGCGTACGTGCGCGTCATGATGCGCGTGCGGATTTTGTTGACATTTTATGTTGACCCATGACCTGAAGTTAATGTGTGTCGAATATGGTTTATTTTTGATGACTCGTTATGAAGATATGATCGATAATGTGATTTCACAAAATGGCGCCTGGATGACGTCACGATGACCTGATGACCTTGAAAAAGATAGGGGCACTTGACCTTTATAGGCCTGATAACTGACGAAAATTTGAAGAAAATTGATCCAGTTGATTTTGAGAAGTCACGGTCACAAGAAATGGGGAGAAAAATAAAAATAAAGAATAAATAAATAAATAAAGAAAATTCGTACGAAATTAAGAGGTGATCTGTCGATACCGACAGACCACCTAATAAATATAACAGAATACAAAATATTGCAATTGGCAGTTATCCCTTTCAGGACAGGAATTATTTAAGGGCTAAATTGATCACATTTTATTCTTCAAATTGGCAACATTAATATTTTTCTTTTAGTGCTACATGGTTCTAATAGGGTGTAATGTCTTTGAGAACAATATACATGGTTAGAAATTTTGTCGAAAAGTTGAAAAAATTGCCAATTTTGATGAAAAACAATGATTTTGAAATCTCAATGTGTTGCCAATTTAAGGATTTCAAAGCTTATTCTCCTTTTAAAATTCCTGGAATAAAACGCAATATGGTCATGCAACAAAAATGGACATTGTGTGTACAGAAATTTTTACTCTTTCTACTCATGCATCTGGTACATTTTTTAGAGCTCTGAATAAAAAGTTATTGAGCTAAACCACAAAATGTGGTCAATTGTCTCGAAAGGGTTATTGTGGCATGTATACAAGATAACAAACTGTCAAGGAGACAGAATAGATATGAGCAAAGGAGGTACATGTATGATAGAAAAGAAGAAAATGAACAAATACAAATGCAAGCCCAATCATTCAGCTCCTACACCTTTTTGATTTTCAAAGAGTAAATTTAAGTCTCCTTTCAAAACACTGCAAAGATGGGCGGTTTTGAATACCAAGATTTCCATACCATAGGGCCCTTGAAGAAAATAGAATTCTTTGATACTAGTGTTATCATAGGATATAAAAATTAACTGACTTTCGGGTGGAGTAATTATGTACTGTGGTATTCAAATGAAATTGCGTAGAAAATACGTAATGGGATTTTATTCTTACAGCATAGGTACATAAAAATTGCATATTAACCCTTTCAGGACAGGAATTATTTAAGGGTTAATTTGATCACATTTTGTTCTTCAAATTGGCAAAAATAATATTTTTCTTTTAATGCTACATGGTTCTAATAATGTGTAATGTCTTTGAAAAAAATATACATGGTTAGGAATTTTGTTGAAAAGTTAAAAAAATTGCCAGTTTCAATAAAAAACAATGATTTTGAACCTCTCAATGCAATGCATTGTCAATTCAAGGATTTCAAAGCTTATTCTCGTTTTTAAAATTCCTGGCATCAAACGCAATACGGTCATGCAACAGAAATGGACAGAGTGAGTGCAGAAATTTTTGCTCTTTCTACTCCTGCATCTGGTATATTATTTAGAGCTCTGAATCAAAAGTTATTGAGCCAAATCACAAAATGTGGTCAATTGTCTCGAAAGGGTTAAAGATGTTCACATTATACAAATTCAGAATTTTCAATTGAAGAAATAATGGCCGAGTACGTGCATAAACGACACTTTACTTACAACTCTTATACTTATAGCTTGTTTTTGCAGTCTACACAAACGAGTCATATAATAATCTTTAGAATTAGCCCAGGTAATATTGCAATATAACTAAGTGAGTAGTATAGCATTTTCAAGATTGTGGTAGGAAATATTTTCGACTTATTTAATACACCTATGTTTTTTGATACCTTATTGCAGATGTCACCAAATATGGTTATGCCATGAGAAGAAAGAGAAGAAAAGAAGAAGAAGAAGAAGAAGAAGAAGAAGAAGAAGAAGAAGAAGAAGAAGAAGAAGAAGAAGAAGAAGAAGAAGAAGAAGAAGAAGAAGAAGAAGAAGAAGAAGAAGAAGAAGAAGAAGAAGAAGAAGAAGAAGAAGAAGAAGAAGAAGAAGAAGAAGAAGAAGAAAAGGCAATGTCGTAGGACATTGCAAAGAAGAAGAAAAGAAGAAAAGAAGAAAAGAAGAAAAGAAGAAGAAGAAGAAAAAGAAGAGGAAGGAGCAGAGGAAGAAGGAGCAGCAGCAGAAGAAGAAAAAGAAGAAGAAGAAGTAGAACTAGAAGTAGAGGAAGAAGAAGAGCAAAAAGAACAAGAGACCTACATTTTACTAGTACTCATTGGCTTAGGATGATAGAATATCTGATTTCATGCCAGATTCTTCAACAGGATCTTTATCATCTTGATCAAGTGAAATTTTCAGGCTGTTTTTGGCTGGCGATCTTGCTCCTTTCTAGCACACATCTGGGCTAGATCTAGAGAACACACACTTGCTATGGCATGGGAGGTAATTCTTCACTGCACAAAGCAAAGCAAAGGTAAGGAGTGCAGTGCGAGGTTAAATAGTCTATCACTAGTAAATTAGTATCAGTATCATCAGTATCAGACAATAACTTCTCATAGGCCTATGTGTTTAAGTGGTTGAGATGTAGACTTTTCTGAATTACAATGGTGTTTTTTTTTACCGGAGGGATTTCCCTTTTCAACGTAATAGGGGATCCCTCAAGAATGACGTCACAAACGTTAGTTGAAATGCATGATGGGATATTCAGATTTCAATGACATGATCGATGCCTGTATCATATTGCGATTTTCAAACAATTTTAAAATAAAAAGTATATTATCAATTTCATATAACCATTCTATATTGTTTGAATGACGGTTTTATACTTCTCAACTTTACAAAATCCATGAAAGTATGACTAAAAATAATCAAAAACAGACGTGTATGAAAACTTAACTTCCGCTATATTCCATTTCAACACTACGGTAGACAGCGTCGCACCCACTATCAACATTCAAAATAGATCACATACCGGTGCATTTTAAGGCTTGGATTTCACCGCGAAAGAGCGACAATCGTAAATTTTCGAGCGAAAAAGAACACCTCAAATATATTTAAGAGTCTATAAATTGAAGAAATACCTACCCCTACTCTGTGATAATCTGTAGAAAATTTGAAGATTGTGGGCAGTTTTTGCGTTGGCATACGCATTACATACTGCAAGAACAATTGCAATATTTAGAAAATGGCTGAGGCCGCAGCACTACAGTCAATAATTCATTCGAGGAAAATATAGTTCAAAAGTTGTAGAGTAATTCAGGAATCTTTGAAGGAAAAGGTAAGCTTTAGATCCATCCATAACATTATTTCTTATTCTAGAGTTTACGTTATATCTTGCACATCTTGATATTCTGTATGACACATTGAAAACAATCAAATGCGAATGAATATACTACAGAATTGTATGTGAAACGGCCATTTTGATACTCGATCGAAGGTCAAAGGTACTAGGTTCTGTGATTAAGTATAGTAGATAGACAGCATTAAAAAAAAAAAAAAAAAAGCCAAACATTACTTCGAATAGAATAGTTTGAAAGAGAACATGCCATATGCCATGACCTATAAAGTAATGTATTTTTAAGGATTATAACAACTAGCCGTAGTTCATGGCATAGGCAAATCCAGGAACCTTTGTTCCAAGGAGGAGGAGCTAGGAGGAGGTGGAGGAGGAGGAGGTCGAGGTGGGAGGGCCGGCCGGGGGGGGGGGGGGGGGGGGGGGGGTGGTTATCTCCGGGGGGGGGGGGGGGTCTGTCCTCATTGCAAGGAGGGTATCAGGCGTGACCAGAGACTCTCCAAAAGCACCCTAAACAAGTATTAACGTGATGCAAAAAATACACCCTAAATAAGTATCATTACGTGTAATTTGCTACCCTAAGTAAGCGGTGATCATTTTTTGTAAACCCCTAAGCAAGTAATAACCAGTTTTTCCTACCCCTAAGCAAATAACAACAATTTTTTATACCCTAAGCAAGTAAAAACATTTTACTTTCCTTGCATGAGGCCCTTGATCATGCAGGCAGTCTAAATAATTTGTAAATTCTAACCCGGAAATTCTAATCATGATTACGGAACATTCATGAAACTTTCCCTTCACACCGTACCGAGACTTCACATCAATCAACATCCATTTAATAATTACTCAAAAAAGACAGTTCTTAAGTGTAATTATCTTTACTTTTGATTTAATTCCATTAAGTTAAGATATCAAATTACACACTTATTAGATTTCATGTTTTTTTGTTTTTTTTTGGTTTTGTTGTTGTTGTTGTTGTTTGTTTGACGTATGGCCTAGGGATCGGGCTAACTCGGCACTAGGGCGAACTCGGCACTGCGAGGCGACTGTGTTTCAAGAGTTAAGTCCACGCTAACACCGTCTCAACACAAGTACTTTGCGATCAATTCAACTCTGTGCGCGATTTCCCCCCCAAGGCCGAGTTCGCCCTAGTGCCGAGTTAGCCCGCGAATAATGATCCAGTTTATGTTGATTTATGCAAAACAGGCTATGACGTCAGCTTCAGCTAAAAATGGTGATTTTAACTTGTTTTAGTGTTGAATGACCCTAAGTACGTAAGTTGATTTTTTATGACCCTAAATGCATAAATCATCACTTTGAAAAAGATACCCTTTTTCTTGATTTTTGGTGATTTTGAGACCCTATTCACGTTACATACGTAACGTGCCCGATCTTGAAAAACAACCATTATTACGTGATTTTTTGGTCGCGCCTGATACCCCCCTTGCAATGAGGACAGACCCCCCCCCCCCCGGGGGTTATTTCATGGATCCCTGTATAGTAATGGGGGGGGGGGGGGGGTTTCACCACCAGACGGGTAACATGGGGATAAAAAAAAAAAAAAAAAAGGAAATTTCTGAAAAAATGGTATCAAATTCACTAGTGATGAGAAAAGATCCTCCAAAAGGGTAAAAAAATTCGACAGTGTCATTCGGCATCTGAAAATCTTCCCGTGGATATTTTTTTAATGAATCCAAAGAGGTTCTTTTCTATTCTTTCGATGAAAACATCATTCTGTAATGTGTTCCGAAGTAAAAATAGGCGGCGCACGCGGGGGTGGGACAGTGCCCCCACTTTTTTAAGTGCCCCATATTGGATGCCCTTTTTATTTCTGAAGATCTCTGATACGGGTGGTCTTTTTGCTACGAAAGTGCCCCTAGTTCCTTCAATAAGTGCCCATTCCCTAAATTTCTGATAAGTGCCCCTTTTCAAATCTTATAATTACATTCTTATCTCTATAACAACTGCCTTTCCCCCTTCTGATAAGTGTATTATCACTACGGATAGATGCCCCTATTTCTTTCTAATAAGCAGTGTTATATCCGAGGCCGGCTCAGCCGAGACATGGCTGCCCGAGACCGAGACCGATCGAGACCTAGACATGGCCATTCCGAGACCGAGAACAAGACCGAGACATGACTATCCGAGACCGAGACATGACTATCCGAGACCGAGACATGACTATCCGAGACCGAGACATGACTATCCGAGACCGAGACATGACTATCCGAGACCGAGACATGACTATACGAGACCGAGACATGACTATCCGAGACCGAGACATGACTATCCGAGACCGAGACATGACTATCCGAGAGCGTGAGACCGAGACCGAGACCGTGAGACCGAGACTGAGACCACTAACACGTACATTTTTTTTTTTAAACGTGTTGAATTTACTATGACCTTTTTGTGTCTTTTAATTGTTCAGTTAGTATTTGGGCATGCTTTTTTCTGTATTCTCCCCCTGATTTTTTAGAAAATTTAATATACATGTATGTGTTGAAAAATGGAATTAAGAATTATTAAGGCCAGCAAATTAGCATTAATACGAACAAGAGTCAAGACATTTACAGACTTGTCAATGCACCTTTATTTCTCCTCCAACATCCTGATAAATACAATAAAAAATTAAAAAAAAAACAACAACAAACAATGTATTGGCTATTGACTGACAGACTGTATGAGGCAAGAATATAAATACTAAAGTCAACTTTAAATGGAAGGGTAACATGAAATGTTACATTTCCAAGTAAAAAACTCTCAGTATTTTCATATCAACAGGAAAATTAAGTAATCAAGATCATGACTCTCCTATATTACACAGTATCTACTAGCTCCAAAAACAAGAAAACTTTCTTTATATGATAATGTATATAAAGGAGAATGAAACCCTGGGGGGGAATCATTTTCAATGAAAAGAGAGGATAGAGAGAAGCAATTTAAAAGAAGTTCCATCAAAATCGGTTAAGAAATGAGAAAGTTATGAAACTTTGAAAAGTCTCAATTTACTTTCTATGGCGATCCTCAAATTGGCAATGTTGCTTCAAAATGACAGGTTTAGTAGGACAACTCTCCAAATGTTTTGTACACAAAATTTCATATTTTCCCCATTATCTCAAGGTGCAGCTTGTCTCCTTCTTAGCTCAAGATATATCATGCATCGAGAAATGTATTTGACACAACATATGTTGAGTTCACAAAAAGACAAGCATCATTTTTAGAAATAATGGTGAAAATAGGAAATTTTGTGTAGAAAACACATCGAGAGTTGTCCTACTCTACCCATAGAACTCCTAGTTCTGTGACTCTACCTGTCACTTTGAAGCAACATTGCCAATTTAAGGATCGCCATAGAAAGTAAATTGAGACTTTTCAAACCTTCATAACTTTCTCATTTCTTAACCGATTTTGATGGAACTTTAAAAAAAATTACTTCTCTCTATCCTCCCTTTTTATTAAAGTGGATTCCCCCCAGGGGTTTTATTCCCCTTTAAGCCCCTTCATTATACTATAATTACTGTACTTACTGTAAAAGTTACCTAACTTCAGTTAAATGACAATGAACACCAAGGAAACACTGTTATAAAGCAATCCATACAGTACAGGATATGGCATAGAACAATCAAACAATGTGATAATATAAATCTGAGTGAAAAGCAAGTTAGGCCTACGGGAAAACGTAACCGGGACTCAAATGTTTGTGAAGCAGGGTCATTACTAGAGTTTTATTGAGAAACAGATTCCATAACCTTGTAAATGACACTAACATTGTTCTGAAACTGTTCTACATTGTATTTTAATTGTTTTATGTAATACAGGGCTCTCTTGCAAAGCAGTTTTTATGTAACTGAAGAGACTACCCTGTATAAAGAACTCAGATGATTATTCTGAGTCTTGGTGATGGTTTCCATGAAACAATGGATTCCAGTTTAACCTACGTTTCTGAGCTTTTAACCCATATAAACCATGTAAACCATGCCTGTAAACTGAATACGTAATACATATCTCTTTCTAAAAATTTAGCTAACACCAAGTGTTAGCTTTAGAGATTTCTGATAGTTGTAGCCATTGGTAACATCTTAGTTGAACGAACACAATGGGTGATTTCAAGTTCGGTGTTGGTGTTGGTGTTGGTGTTGGTGTTGGTGTTGAGAGTGTGAATTGGGCTGCTGATTCTAGCCCCAACACCTTATTCGGGTTTATAGAAATAATACCAGTCACATTATGTTATTGATAGCTCAACACCTAGTGAAGTCAATCCCAGCACCAGCTCCATTTCAGGTTCGGTGTTGTGGCTGGTGCTAGTATTGCCCCTACACCAACACCAGCTTTCAACACCGAACTTGAATTCACCCAATCTTTACAACGCAGTTTTTGTGCTCTACTAATGTAGTTGATATAACACATCACACGATGGTTTCCAAGTTATTTAGACTTATTCCAATCAGCTCTTAACTTGTTACCGAATCATCGGCAGTGAATATGAGAGATCGTGATGAGTCACAATGGCAAACTGAACTTTTTTTTGCCCGTAACTTGTGGACAGGAGATAGCTGGCTATAAGATTCCTTTCCGGGAAAGTCAGTTTTTCGTGAAATGGAGTCATGGAGACCTTCAAACAGAATATACGTGGACAACGAAAAGATGAACATGCAGGTAAGAATATTAGGTCATTATAGATGTATTAAGTAGCAGTATGATAACAGGATATGCCTATTAATCAAAACAAGAGGCCTATAAGGTAGTGCCCTGATAGAATCTTACGATGAAAGCAGTAATAATCGTGACAATAATCATCATCATAATAATAATAATAAAACGATAATGAAAATATATCAGACATTTTGGAGGAAATCAAAGGCCTAGTAATGAAATCTGGCGAGCTATGAATTCCATAAATTATTTTCTGTATATTTTTATTTAGAGTATAAATTTCTGCCTGCAATTATCTATTCATGGGATATCACAATTTTGGTAACTATCACAAAATGACTTACCACATGTTTCTATCTGTCTATATTCGCAGTCCATACCAGAAACGGTCTTTCATCACTTGACTGATGCAACGAAGTACTTTCGTTTGGACACTAAAAAACTACCAAGAATCAAGTTTCCGTCAAATTCACTTTGAAACAGAGCATAGAAATGGATATTGAATTTGACATCGATATCAGTGGTAAACTTGCAGTTCTTTCCAACTAAGTGCAACATAGTATGCATTCTAAACAGGAGGACGTCAATAAAGAGTGTTGTTTAAAGAATCAAATCAATGCAATTTCAAGCAAGATTACCCCATGCTCTGGGATAACCCCCCCCCCCTCCCACAAACACACCGATTAATACAAGCCCTCAATATCATTAATATTAAAGTATCTATACACACGCAAAAGTAAGATTTATTCAGTTATTGTGTCCCTACGATGAATTATGCAGCTTTATGCGTTTAAACTGTCTGAAAACATAAAGTCTTCTGAAAGCAATAATATTGTTCATTAAATGTTGAAACCATCGGCGGAACACCAAAGAAGCGTTGTGAGAAATATATACACTATGACTATGCATACAAGAGAAGGTTGAAGGTTTTCCATCAGGTGTTCCTTTTATCTTGGCTATCGAATGATTCATTGGTTTACGTAGAATGTTTTGTTGAACGTATTTTCGTTTCGTATATCACCCCCTCCCTACAGACTGAATTAGCAATGCTATTTCAGTACGACTGTAACACAAAACGAGTGGTTAATGCTCTTTTGAAAGATGTTAGATTGTTTATTCATTAAGTATTTGGATTGTAACACAATATTTACATTTTAAAAGTACATGGGGCAAGTGAAAACAAATAAGTGTATAAGAAAAAAAACAACAAATCAATTAATCTTTATTATTATTTCTTTCATATGACAGTATTTCAGTCAGACCCAACTCCGGAAAACCGAGCACAGGTATCACTGGGTATATACTCACAAAACGGCGTATAGAGCAAGATGCAGAGCTATCCATACAGAGAGTCCTGACACTGGAGGTCGCTTCTGATTGGTCAGTCATTTCATGGAGCTTCAAAAAGTTCCCTCTCATAGAGAATGTACGTGAAATTGAACTATTGGGAGCTCCATGATCCGCCATGTTTTAAACAAAGACCGCGTACGCGCATGCTTATTATGCGCGTGTCACAACTCTCTATATCAACGCGCTCTGGCAAGATGTATATAGAGCCCTCATCGTTCAGTGCGAGACAGTGTGTACAAAAGGCATGGGGAAATTCGTGCAGTGTCAACCTGCTGTTGATAATATATTTTTCCAAACTAATGCTGCGGATATATTTATTTCAAATGTTTGTCATTTTAAAGTCATTTTATATGACGAATGATTCAAGAATTTTGAGGGTAATTGACACATAGCATTATTTTTATATATTATATATCGTTGACAGGTTGGCTTTGCAAGATTTTACTCATGCCTTTTGTACACATTGTTTCACACTGAGCGATGAGGGCTCTATATTCATACGCCGTTTTCGGAGTGTACACCTGTGCTCGGTTTTCAGAACTTGGGTCTGACGTACTGTATTTGTGACTTATGATTTACTTCGTTTCATAGAAGGAAATGCAAGTACCGGGTGTATCTCCTCTACATCAAGAGATCCTTCCCGGTATGTTTCGATGCTTTTCCTTTAAGTTTACACCTATGCAGTTTATTATTCTCCGAGTGGCAGGGGACGGGCCAATTCACTCGCCTGCAGCGAGCTGTTGCGCCTCAGTAGACATTGTTCTGACTTCTGGGGTGCAATATAGCTCGTTGCGGGCGGGTGTGGTGGCCCGTCGCTGGGTGCTGGGAGATGTTTTTTTATCTTTCTTCTTCTTCTTCTTCTGCATATTGATAAAATGTTCTATTCATTTATGCCGAAATGCTGACATCATAATCCTGTCACGTTGGTTTATACGTGATTACTGTATTATATGTCTTTTCTTATGTAGTGCGTTGCGTTAAGCCATCGGTAAAAATTGAGAATAAAAAATCATGTCAGCACTTCGGAATATATGCTTCAGAAATTGCCACGGCGTACAGGAAATGTTTATTTACCCTAAAAATGTGAATTATTATATCATTGCTGTAATGAAAGTGACAAAGCCATCCAATACTATTTCTTCGATTTTGATTACTGTAACACAATAATTTAATTTATATTCATTTATATACTCATATTGCTGTATCATGCATTGCTCGTTCTTACTATTTTCAAAGACTATTTCAAATATTATTACTCTTTGGAGCCTATAACTCACAAGCGTAGCTTCCTCCTTAGGCTCCTCAATATTTCATTATTATTATAGCCCAGTCTGCTCAATTAATATTGCATGCAAACGCATAGATATGAGGTACTCATCTTCTTTTATTTTCTCTGACAATATATCTCTTGTTTGTTCGTATCATTTATCTCGTTTGTACCAATAATTGTTTGTACCCATTTACATGTATACTGTAAAAAAACACATTGTAAATGTGAAATATGAAACAATAAACTGAAAACTGAAACTGAAATATGTTATGGTCTAAAGAATTTGACTCTGTTTCCCGTCAAGAGATATAATCTCTTCTTTTTAACGCCATGACTTATTTTGCATGTAATTTTTAAAATAAGAATTAAGAAGTGTGTCTTTCATAGGAATAGCTCTGCTGTTCATCAATCGCTTAACTTTACATAGTACTGTAAATTGAAATCAAAGAATGATATACATGTATATATATATATATATATATATATATATATATTTATATATATATATATATAATGTGATGATGTTGAGTCTACTTTTACCATTCGCTTTGGTTTGGGTGATATAGAACATAGTGGGATGAATTCAAACCAAAGATGACGCAGGATACTCAGGAAATTTAAGCTTTCGTCTTTCGACTTCTTCAGAAATTTATTCTGAAACAGTTATAAAGAGAAGATACAATCACTAAGAAAGGCATGACAAAATTAACGAATTCTCTTCGTTAATTTTGTCATGCCTTTCTTAGTGATTGTATCTTCTCTTTATAACTGTTTCAGAATAAATTTCTGAAGAAGTCGAAAGACGAAAGCTTAAATTTCCTGAGTATCCTGCGTCATCTTTGGTTTGAATTCATCCCACTATATATATATATATATATATATATATATATATATATATATGTGTGTGTGTGATCCAAAAAAGTGGTTTACGGAGAGGGCCGTTGCAAGACTATATATACCACAATGATTATGACCAAGCTTTCGGGCACCTGCCCTTCATCAGGATCTGGAATCAATAATAAGTAATAATAGTAATAGTAACGACAGTACAGCACACATACAAAATGAGAATATTAAATACATAACCAAAATAGAACACAAGTTATGAAACGATAAGCATTTAGGCGACAGAAACATATAAATAAAGTAGACATGGCAGAAATTAATCGTACTGCAATTATCAATATACAAGAATATGTAAGAAGTGGTAAATTACCTTCCCGATTTGGGTACAAGTATTAAGACTGTGTGTAGCTAGTGAATAGTATGTGTTTGTTAGTGAAGTGAGGTGAATTAAAGTGTCTGGGGGTCAGTGTTTACTTAGGCGTGAAGACGGAGGGTCATTGGTCTGCGTTTATACCACGTGGTCTTAGGGTTTGTAGTTTGGAGATCCAATGAGATTCTCTTTTCATGATAGTGTCGTGTTGTTTTGTTTTTACTATTTCAATGCCAGTGATGTTGATGTTGTGAACTGAGTGTCCCGGTAGGTTGAAATGTGTAGTGTATGGTAAAATCTTGATGTTCGGCTTGTTTTTGTTGTAGTTGGTAACTTCTGATCTGGTGTTATTTAGGCGTGTGTATAGCGTAGTCTCTGTCTTTCCTACCGGGACACTCAGTGATGTTGATGTTGTGAACTGAGTGTCCCGGTAGGAAAGACAGAGACTACGCTATACACACGCCTAAATAACACCAGATCAGAAGTTACCAACTACAACAAAAACAAGCCGAACATCAAGATTTTACCTTACACTACACATTTCAACCTACCGGGACACTCAGTTCACAACATCAACATCACTGGCATTGAAATAGTAAAAACAAAACAACACGACACTATCATGAAAAGAGAATCTCATTGGATCTCCAAACTACAAACCCTAAGACCACGTGGTATAAACGCAGACCAATGACCCTCCGTCTTCACGCCTAAGTAAACACTGACCCCCAGACACTTTAATTCACCTCACTTCACTAACAAACACATACTATTCACTAGCTACACACAGTCTTAATACTTGTACCCAAATCGGGAAGGTAATTTACCACTTCTTACATATTCTTGTATATTGATAATTGCAGTACGATTAATTTCTGCCATGTCTACTTTATTTATATGTTTCTGTCGCCTAAATGCTTATCGTTTCATAACTTGTGTTCTATTTTGGTTATGTATTTAATATTCTCATTTTGTATGTGTGCTGTACTGTCGTTACTATTACTATTATTACTTATTATTGATTCCAGATCCTGATGAAGGGCAGGTGCCCGAAAGCTTGGTCATAATCATTGTGGTATATATAGTCTTGCAACGGCCCTCTCCGTAAACCACTTTTTTGGATCACTCATATAATATGACGGAGAACCGCAAACGTAAAACACTGAGACTGATCACAATTATATATATATATATATATATATATATATATATATATATATAAAGAACAAAATCCGGACAATATCATGCTTAGTTCCAACAACAGTTTATTTACACAACCACAAATTTTCGGAAGCCTCTTCCTTTATCAAGTGGAGCACAAATATGACCAATAACAATATAATAATAAGATGGAAACGCGTTACCATGGATGCGCGAATGTGTCCAAGTTTTGACGCTTGGTGTTCCAGCAGGCAGCAGCCGCGCATCCATGGATACACACTTACGTAACAAAGGTATGACATCATAAAGGGTAGAAAGCTATATGCAGATCCATTCTGATATGATACCCTGGTTTGGAATCCTTCAGCATTTTATCCAGATGTCTTTCATCGTTGCTGACGAAGGAGTCGATGAAGGGGTTCCTCCCAGAAGGAGCAGAGGGACGTCGTTTTTGGTTGTTCGGTTTTGTGGTGGGCTTCGGCTTTGGTTGCGATGCTACAGTTATGTAAACCTAAAGACCCCCTCTAAATGCAGTGATAATGATAATTGCTTTTATGTGAATTACAAAGGGTCTCATTACGTCAGGGTTGTTGGGATAACAACAAATTCGACTTTAAATTATCTGGTTTTATGTCGCTGCTTATGGATAAGAACTGGTCTCATTTTTATGTAGATGATAATTTTATTTTGAATTATTTGGCTATGAATTACAGTCCTTCTGATGAACAGGGCGTAACAGATGCACATATCCGGAAGCTCTCAAAGCTCCTAAAATTGAATGTATTCTACGATCTCGCGATTGCTCTCCGAATTGATTACAGCACCGCTGAAGGCATCAGCCAAAGGACGCAAGATATATCGGAGCAGTTTATGCATCTCCTTCAGAAATGGAAGGCTGAATCGCCTAGGACCTTGAAAGATTTGGATAATGCTCTCAAAGAAGCCAAGGCAGGAGGACTTATTGACGGGTACAGAAGAGGTTCTGCAAAAGATAAGAGTGCTTGAATCATTTGCCATGATGTCTTTCCCAGTCATATAAAAAAAAAATATTAGTGAAGTATTTTTCACTGTATTTTCACTTACCATTGTCATGATTATGTTTCATTTTGGCCAAAATCTCCACCACCTATATACCACTTTGTTGGTAAACAGTTCTGTGCAAAATGAAATGTGGCATTTAATCACTGTACGTGATAAAAGTAGAATAAAAATAATTATTTTTTTGTAAAGTTAGAATTTCGGACACATCAGTATAAACAAAGAGGGCTTCATTTACCTAAAACACCAGAAGTGTCTTTAGAAGAAAAAGAAAAAGAAGAAAGAAAAAAAAAAACACGACAACAAACAACATTAAAAACAAAATCTTTTTATCATAAATTCATTAGTAACCCTACCAAAAGCGTTGAAATATATCAAAGTGGGTTTATTTTTCATGAAACTAAAGCATTAGGAAATCATCATTCATTCTGTTCATTATCATGTATAATTGTTACTCTGCATTTGCAGGTTTTAGGGTTCATTGTGTATATGCATGAAGGTTAGGTTAAGTTTAGTCAATAATCGAATTTTGTAATTATTAGAACAAAAAAAAAAAAAAAAGAAAGAAAGTAAAATAAAGAAATAAATGGAAAAAAAATTACGAGCATAATCGAATATTTGTACCACTAGCCGATCTATGGCATGTATGGGGCGGCAGTCCCCCTCTTTTGAAACCCAAGTGGTATGCCTTAATTACGCAACCCTAGAAAAAATGTGCCCCATTTGAAATTTTAGCCAGTCCTGAAAACCATTTTATGTTATTACTATTATGATTATTTTTGTTATTATTGAAGTTTGTAGTTTGAAGTTTGAAGTTTATTTGTTCCACTTTTACATCAATAACAATTCAGACTTTACAAGCATAATTGTCAATTTCAAAACGTACGGGTAAAGAAGTCAAATTAAATACAATGTACGGTAAATAGGTAGAAAGTTTCGAGAGATATATGAACGACTGGTAAAAAAGAAGAAAATATAAAATGTGGAGAGCCTAAATAAAAAGCATTGCCATGATTGCTTGTAAATGATAAGGCTCCCGTACAGAGTAACATTATAAGTAATTCTGATTAGAATGCAATAAAAAGTGAAACGGACTAGAAGTATCAGATTCACTAAACGTACTAGGAGAGCAAAACTCAGAATGTATAGTAAAGAAACGAAAAAGACGAAAGAGAAGACGAAGGAAAAAAAAAGAAAAAGAAAGAAAGGAGAAAAGGAAGAATAAAGAAGAAGAAGAAAAAGAAGAAGAAGAAGAAGAAGAAGAAGAAGAAGAAGAAGAAGAAGAAGAAAAATGGTAAAAGTAGGACAGTGTAACACGAACAAATTTTGTGTGACCACCTGTGCGATCCAGCAGGATATGAATATTCATACATACATGTACTTATTTAGATATTAATATTATTGTCATTATTCATTTTTTGCTTGTTTGAATTTTTGAGTAAAAAAGAATCCAAAACAATATAATGACACTATTTTATATAATTGTGGATGAGCCCTATGATTTGGGCTACAATGAGCACTTATCTCATTAAACTTTTGTTTGCAAACTCACAATAAGCCTGAACAATATGTGAATTGTTCATACCCTTGGATATTTCGACTGTGCTCAAGTTTGCGAAATATCTCATACTTTCCAATTCTGTTGAAGAGGTGTACAACGTACATAGTACATCTTATATTTAGATTTTCCTATATTTAGATTGTATTGAGATTGTTCAGTCGCAACGTACAGGTGTGATATTGAATTTGCAAACGTCTTTTATGTGCAAGTCTGCGGAGTGCATTAATTATTAGATCATAAAATTATCACAATTGATAACTTTTGAACATGTATGTTACCGCTTAAATGTACTGGTGCAGAGTCTGAATTCATTTTTTTCAAGATACATTATGTTTCGCTTGGAGAAAACGTATATTTGACCCCACTGACGATACTTGGTACAGCAGCGTGGGCAAGATGGATAAGAAAAAGGTTAAGAAGAACTCAAAATAAAATTGTTACAATTATTAACTGCTTAGGCCCGATGAGATTGCCAAGTACTTACCTTCGGACACCGGCAGCAGAAGACAATGTTGGGTGTTCTTCTCCACGAGGAGTCCCTGGGATTCGAGCAAAGTTGTTTGAATTCGAAGGCCCCTACTATATATATACCGAGAGACTACAAGTTGTGTGACCGTATAACTCAAAGTAGAAGAACATGCAGACGAGCCGTGGTCCACGACGATGAGGCACTCTTCAATGGAAGATGAACAAATTTCAAACCAAACTCAATATGACGCTTGCCGACGTAATACCCATTTGGTGAAAATTTCTAACCCCCCCCCAAAAAAAAAAAGAAAAAGAAAAAAGAAGATAAAAGAACAAGATTCTAAAAGAATGAAAGGGGAAGTCAACCCTGGTATTAGGTGATTTAAAACAGAGAAGGTGTTTTTTTAAACTTGGGCATCACTAACAAAAGAAATTCAGAATGATCTAGGACATGACATTACCAACTATTTTACTAGAGCATTAAATATGTTCATAATCAGTAATATAACGTTACCGTTTGTTACGCACTATATGATCAAATTCAAGACTCGGGCATTTTTGCTCATACCAATTTTTGTGAGTTTTACAAAAGTAGCCATTACTCACTCAAGCGTAAAATATTGTCAATACTCATAGTTATCCGATGTTACAGACCCTCCTAATTGTATAAGAAAAATTCATATCAATATTGTGAAATTAAGATTTTGGTGTGTACTTTTTTTTTGGATACGCATTGCATTGTAAATCATACCATATAAGGTTAATATATTTTCATGCATTTTATTAAAATTTTGTAAATGTTTTGATCTTCGGAAAATTAGAACAGTATGATTGTTCATTTATTATCATACAAGATACATAATGATTTCGTTTTGTGTTGATATTTATTTTTTTCTTATTTCTTATTTTTTTAAAACAAAAACCTCTTTTTCATGCAAGTCGACATAAGATTAAATGCGAGTTTAATCGTTCAGATATCTAAAATACACTTGATATGCACTACTAAAGTTATGTTACAATTTTGGGAAAATATTAATGAGCATATAATTATGTCTTCATAGTGATTTTAATTAGCATTTTATAACGAGTTTGTGAACGTTTTGATCTTGCGTATTTTATATATTTGTATCGTGAATTCTTAATATTTAGAACTGTTGAAGATTCTATATTACAACAAGGGTGCAATTCTTGATTTCACTCTCCGTAAATTTCCAAAAAGAACCCCCCCCCCAAAAAAAAAAAAAAAACAACAACAACAACCAACAACAACAACAAACAAACAAAACCTGTTGATTGATGACTGATTTATTGTACTTATTACTTATGTTTACCCAAGGCATATTAACCTCTTCAGTTACAAGGTAGATAATTTGCAGTACAATAGGAATATAGACATCCATAATAATAATTTTAAAAAAAGCGCTACTGGTCTTCCACAGGGCTCGGCTTCAAAGATACCGTTGTGATGTTGACCGTAATTTTGTAATAGTGTAAATGTTATTGAGTTCATGAACATTTTATTGCACATAATAATACGGTACCTGAATCTAACTGTTCATACGTCAAATATACTGTTTGGACTGTGTATGTCATGTCCACTTTACTTGTGAACATGTTGATGGATCGTGCATCTAAATCTATACAGGATATGAATTGGCCTTTATTTCACATGTTTAAACTGCATTTTATGAAATTTAATATCTTGATCGTGCTTGTGAGTCAGGAAGGTGTATGAATCTTCTCTATTCCACTTGAATGTGTACATTCTCCTTTAAAAAATAATTTGCTAACTACAAATTGGCCTATACTGTAGTCACAGATCGAATAACTAACTAAACATTTTTAAGATGGAGTCGAGTTGGGATCGTCGGAGAGCGAGCGATCATTATGTATTGCGTAAAAGTAATTGGCTGCCATCGCTGCAAATATAGATACGATGCTAATGCAAATGACAAAGAAAGTATGCTGACCCCTGATGATAGGTATGAATATTGGAAACAAAAACTCCCTGTCCCCTGCGATAACAATTGGGAAACCATTCACATTTCTAATTTTAAATGCTCTATTGACACTTGCTTACGTTCTTTTTATTTTAAGATATTCCATAACGCAATTGCTTTAAATGAGTTTTTGTATAAGATAAAGAGGAAAGATCCCCCAAACTGCAATTTTTGTGATAAGAAAACTGAAACTATGGTTCACTTGTTTTGTGATTGTGATGTTGTAACCCCTATTTGGCAAAAATTATTGCATATGATTCATTCAAAATACAAGTCTGATTTTGTTTTGAATGACTTTGAGAAAATGTTTGGTGTCTCCTTTGATAAATTTTTGTCATACTTGTTTGTGTCTCTTAAATATTTAATTTATATTTGTAGATTTAGAAATATCAACCCCTGTTTTGAAGCTTTTAGGAAACATATGAAAGTGCAAAAAGAAACAATATTATTTGGCTAAAAAAAAAAAAGAGGAAAACTTCATATTCATTTTAAGAAATGGAAATTTGAGTTATAATGAGACTGATTGAGTTTCTTTCTGCATTTGTTTATATTTGTCATGATCCTTGCCACTGGTGTATATTTTGCTCATATATGTATCGTTTTGTTGAATAATGTATTGAATGCGGTGTAACGTTATATTGCCTGCTCCACAGCGACACAGTAAGCACCGATTTGTTGAGCTTGCCTAGACTATTAGGGCAGCACTGCCTGGGCGGAGGGATGGGCGCCGCTGTAATTGGCCTGGGTTATTTTCCGAGCGGGGCAGACTTCATTCTCACACTGTGTGCTAGATATAAACTGTTTTGTGGTGTTATTTTGGATAATGGATGCGGTGTGCACTAATGGACTGGATCTGCGTGAATACATTCTTACAATTTACTTCTTTTTCTTTTTTTCGTCCACCAGTACTGTGGAATCTCGTTATAGTTCTGGGAAACTGGGAAGGGGAGAGTCTTTTTTTGTGTGATGAAGGCAATGGTACAAATACATGTATAGGTAAAAGGAATTTTCAACTTCGGTTATTTCCGTTTTTTCATCAAAGTTGGTGTATCAATAGCGAGATTCCGTACTATACATATTGTTTACATGGCATTCTGTCCCTGATTGGAGGTACCTGGGCTGGATAGGGCTCCTGGCTGCTCCGTCTGCTTGGGTACTGTTTTTTAAGAAAGGGGTTTCCTCGGGCTTTTACCCAGTTCCTCTCGACAGCTTACTGGGTCAGTGGAGTAGGCATATGCTCTGATGTGTTACCCTTCTTCCCCCTTTTATTTCTTAGCTTTTTGTTTTTATTCGATGTTTTTGTTTACTCAATTACTGTAACAATTGCCTGTAAATTTATGATTCTGATGATCCAATAAAACACATTAAAAAAAAGAAGAAGAAGAAGAAGAAGAAAAAAAGAAAGTATGCTGATCGTCTGAATTAAGGTCATGATGAATGAATTATAGTGCACGTGCAGTCGAAACAACAATAGCCTACATTACAAGTCACTAGAAGATCAGTGACGAACATGGGGGGGGGGGGGCATATGGGGTAGCACTTGCAGTGTGAGAAGAAACAAAACCTTCGAAACAGGGAAAAGGGAAAGGGAGAATTCCTTTTCTTTGAGGGAGGAAAATGCAAAGAAAAAAAAAACCTTTTGGTAGCCTTGCTCCCTGGCTTATACCCTTGTTACACCAAGAAGACCGACAACAGACCGAACAAAAAATTACAATGCCACCAATGGCCAAGAATCGATCGGTTTGGAGTCGGTGTGGGGTCGGTTTGGCGGTGTGACTGTGGTATTAGCTGCCTCGCTTGAATACCAGAGCCAGGTTGAATGCATCAAAAGAATATTCACGTAGTGGCTTAATTTCTGAATTAAAAGCGGGAATTAATCTGATGTGTATTAATTCTGGGCAGGGGATGGGACGCACTTTGAGGTTTTGTTCCTGGTGTCATATCCCTTGATAATGTACAGCATATTTACCGATTATCAGAACTACGAAGAAAAACAAACGATGAAAATACATAGCTTTTTTATTATTCCATTTATTATATTTCACCAAAATTCCCAAGAACAAAAGGCAGAATACGATGAAGGCAAAAAACCACAATGAAATTATAAAATGTTACCTTAAAGACGCTTGTGGTTTGGGATCATCCAAGAACTTATGCTTTCTTAATTACAAAATTGACTCCTAGCACTAGGCCTTAAAGGGGGTACCCAATGCTGAAACAATGTTAGTTCATTTAAAAGATCATGATTTTATTAGCAGAAAATCATCTGCCTTAATTTTTTTTTAAATTCGTGTTGCCAGAAAAATCCCCGAAATATGGTAAGACTTCAGGATATTTTGGCGCCTCAGCTGTGTCCCACTTTCAGCTAGGTAACCACAATGACGTCAAAGTGGTTACCCAGGTTCGCGTATTGCAGATGTGTTGCGCGCTAGACTGTACAAAATGCATTACACCTTGCGCGCATTTTGCTATAATTGCGCGACAAGGTAACCACTTTGACGTCATTGTGGTTACCTAGCTGAAATTGGGACACAGCTGAGGGGCCAAAATATCCTGAAATCTTACATTTCGGGGATTTTCTGGCAACACGAATTTTAAAAAAAATTTAAGGCAGATGATTTTCTGCTAATAAAATCATGATCTTTTAAATGAACTAACATTGTTTCAGCATTGGGTACCCCCTTTAACACTATGCACAAAAGAATATTCCTTTAAAAGGGGGAATCCCCGACTTTGCATGTAGTCGTGTATGAATTATCTGGAACTTGAAACTAAACGGGTACCACAGATATGACATGAATAATTCCAAAGTAAATCGGGCGGCACATAAACAAAGACAGTTTTTCATCTTATTTCACAAATACTTGATAATTATTCATTTAACATCTTAAAACAAATGTAGGTGAATGTAATAATTATCTTGTTTGACAAAAAATTGTTCGAAAACTTGTGGAATTAACAAAGAGTTCAACAACAGGAGAAGACTCTCTTAATGCTCACTTGTACCTTTAAACTATGAGCAAAGATAAAGAACGGAGATGATATTCTCTCTTCAGGAGTACTTGATGAAGGAGATTCGTTATCTCTGTTACTGATATTGGTTTGTGAATGACTTGTATAGTCGAAGTAGCTATCAGGAGATTTTTGTTGTTGTCAAATTTAAAATCCCATTTAATACCTTCCAACTTATGATACAAAGAGCGGTGGTTAATATAGAAACTACTACAAAGTAAGGAACAAATACCAGTAACAAACAAGTTACTATAGATATACTATACAGTGCGTATGAAAATAAAAAGTACACACTTTGAAAATATCCTCTAAAATCATAATTTCACAATATCGATATGTTTTGTTCTTATACAATTAAGGGTGAGGGTCTGTTCCATCGGATGACAATATGAGTACTGACAATATTTTACGCTTGAGTGAGTACTGGCTGCTTTTGTAGAACTCGCAAAAATTGGTTTGCGCAAAAATGCCTCAGTCTTGAATTTAATGAAAGTGCCTATCAGGCACTCAATTCATGTTCTCTGTTAAGTATTAACTGATTTGAACAATCATTTAACCCTTAATCCTATACCTATCCGCACACTCCCACCCCACCCCCTACACACACACACTCGGAGGTAATGTCTTTCTGCACGCAATTGCACTTTTGACTAGAGCATGTCGAAAGGATGCAAATTGCAATGCATTACAGGAAGATGGATCTACAACTTGCTATGTTCTGATGCTTGTACAAGAATGGAGCTGTCCAGATAGGCCGACATTTAACCCCTGTCTTGAGGGCATACCGCCCCTCCCATTTATCAGTTTCTTTATACACCATTGTGGGTGTGTACTACTAGGTATAGGGTTGAGGACTGAATGACTATTCAAATCAATTTTAAGAGAGAACATGTAGTTACTGCTTGATACTCACTTTGATCACATTCAAGAATTAGGCATTTTTGCGCAAACCAATTTTTGCGAGTTTCACAAAAGTAGCTAGTACTCACTCAAACGTAAAATATTGTCAGGGCTAATAGTGTCATCCGATTAAACAGACCCTCACCCATTAGTGTAGAACAACAAATCATATCGATATTATGAAATTATGATTTTTGAGGACATGTTCACAGTGTGTACTTTTTATACGCACTGTATAAAAAATGATAATATCAACATGATCAATAAGATCAGAGAAAATGGAGGAAACGATAAGGAATGAAAGAGTGGCACGGATAAATCACTTGCAATTTATAGACTAAAATGATTAGAAATGGTTATTCTGTATAACAATAACTGTACTCGGTGTCACTTGAGGCGTTATCAGCTAGGAGTCTACTAACGATGATACCAAAAATATTAGTTAACAAATTAGAAATTACTATATACATGTACTATTAAAGCCGATAGGTGGCGTATATTTTAAGATGAAACTAGAGTTCATTTATAGACAGAGTTACCATATGGACATCCTATTTAAAAAAATAAAAATAAACAAAATGGTGTTCGAATTTTGTCTATTTAGAACACCCAGGTGCTCATCGGAAATGGATAGAAATGTCGCGTAACATTGGAAACAAAATGGCGTTCAAACCATGGGTTGTCGTAACTCTTCTATAAAGGGACTCTAGATGAAACAGGTATGTGATCTATCATGTTATCTATGTACAGACATAACATTACCTTTAAAAAATTTGACCTAGCTACAGATACGGAATTCACGTATATGGGTAGAAATTATCAATACGTATAATGGGCCAAACGGGTGACTACATGTATTTGAAAACACGCTTTTAGCCTTACACCATTGCACCACTTCTACATACAAGTAATTATACAAAGTTATTTAACACAAACCCACAAATACATACAAGAACTCATGCTTCCACATTCCAGTGGGTAGGCCTAGTTTGCATTAGTATGCAGCAGCAAGAAAAAAAAATAAATAATAATCCCACATGTATCAGCTTTATGATTACTTACCTCAATTTTTTTTTAAATAGTCGTTCTCAATCCTATGTGTAAGAAGACATGCCACAAGTTGCGAAGAATTTGGTTAGGTTGTAACAATACCTAATCTCATGAGAATTTTTTTTTCCATCATTTTGTATGTTTTTTTTATTTAATTGAGAGATAAAACATGATTTTCATATAATCAATACAATCATATACAATACTAACAACAACTTGAAAGGCAAAAAAAGATGGAAGCTCCATTAAAAGTACCGTAAAACAAATTATGATATTATAATATTAATACAATCCGTACAACCACATAAAATATTAGCAATAACGCGAAAGGCTGAAGAAGATGGAAGCTCAATTAACAGTACCTTAACACATATTATAATATTATGATATTCATACAATCCGTACAATCATATAAAATTTTAACAACGTGAAAGACTGATGAAGAGTGGAAGCTCAAATAAAGGTAACGTAAAATACAAGCTCTTTTACACACCATTACAAAATTACAATCAACATCAATACGGTACCTTTGTTGCAGAGCCATGTGGAAGATCCGTATAATGACATAATATATCAATAACAACGTGAAAGACTGATGATGAGTGGAAGCTTAAGTAAAAGTACCGTAAAACATATTATAATATTCATATAATCCGTACAACCACATAAAATATTAGCAATAACGCTAAAGACTGAACAATAATGGAAGCTCAAGTAAAAGTACTGTAAAATACCAGCTCCATCAGCCTTGCCAATACTAAATCAAAATTTTCACAGAATTCTTGTGAAATACAGTGTTTAGAATTGTGCGTAGTAATTATAAAAAAAGAAAGTGAAATCTAAACAAGTGGAATATAAAAGAACAATTATTATACCGTGCAGACTTACACGATCAAGTTCTTAAAGAAAAAATCCAACATATATGATAAAGCTAATATACAGTTTTGGTAGTAACAAGGAAATTGAAAACAAACGTGATACCTTGTATAAAAGGATGTAAGAGATCATTTGATATTCCATCCATGATTTCCAATGAACTTTAGTGTAAATCGTCAGTTGAGAGCCAGAAGGGCGTTAACTCTGTGTGTTAAAGAATATGAGTTAACACCCTTCTGGCTCCAAACAGACGAAATATAATGAACGCTAGGCCCTACGCTAAGACCTTTCAACCCCGCATAACTTCTTCGGGGCTCCGCATGGAGATGGCATTTGTGTGCCATTGTGTGTAATATACACACAACCCTCGTAGGTTCATACGTTTATAGTGTATAGTGCACGCAGCTGCCGTTCGGGAGTTTACATTCCCTGGACCAGTACCTAAATTATTTTTGCCTGTCATTTGTTTAATATTCCACTTTAGGAGGCAAAATCTTCACATCATGTAATTATTGCTGTTATCTTGCTATTTATAAACAAAAATCCAAGAAATCTGACGAAAAGTTTTTGAGCGCTTACCAAAAGTGTACAATACCTTTAAATAGATAATAATAATCCATTTACCGTTCACGGAAGATCGGGATATGCACAAAATTATTATAAATGCAAAAATTTGCACATGAGACATTAAAAAAGGGTTTATGTACTGTGCATACTCTACTGCCTAAATGATCAAGTATAAAGTGCAATTAAACAAATGAATTATTAAAGAACGATTCATACAGGCCTGCTATTCGAACGTACATGCATGATGAAGATATTCATAAATCATTACAATACGCCTAAATAAATGTGTAATCATATATTTAAAAACTATAAACATTTACATGCATACACTATCAAGATGTTCACAAAATTTCCATAAAATGCAAATCAAAATAAGGGCAATATAAGGGGAATAGAAAATCACAAAACATATTATATACAAATTCAAATGTACGATCAAAAATGTTCTCAAAATTGTTATGAAATGCAATGTACACAAGTGACGGAGCAAATATTCCATACACTATCGACTATAGGCTCACATATATAGGCGTATACATAAACAGGATATTAAAAGAACAGGTATAAAAACAATGCAAACTCCACAAATAGAATGGAACAAAACAATTCATGAATGTCCACTGTTCACACTTTCATACACGATCAAGATATTCACAAAATCTCTATCCAATACAAAAATTTACACATGTGAAATGAGAAAATAAGGTTCATATACTGTGCATATACTTGCATATACAAAATGAAGATGTCCACAAAATTATTATAAACTTGCAATACGAAATAAATGTAGAAAAATAGTTCACATACCGTGCAGACTTGAATGCACAAGGAAAATGTTCACAAAACAATTTCTTAAAAGCAATATACACGTACTACCTTTTGTACTAACTTATGTCATTGAGCAAGACATTTTATCTACATTGCTTCTCTCCACCAAGGTGTTAAATGGGTACCCGGTAGGATGCACAAGTCATTGTGGTTTGATCAGCACTGACACCGTCTGTAAAAAAAAAAAAAAGAAGAAAAAAAAAATGCGTATGGTTGGAATGCTCCCCAGGGAATGGAGAAGGTGCATACATTGTGTGCGGGCAAGCCACAAATTTGATGACTGGGTTAAAGCGCTTAGAGACATCGTAGATGTATTAGGCGCTAAATAAATCACAATCAAATTGTTCACAAAACTATTTTAAAAAGAGGTAATTTACACATTCAAGTGGATTAGAGAAGATCTATGCATATACCTTAAATACTTACAGGCACAATCAGGATTCAATGAATTATCATAGAATTCAATGTACACATGTGAAATAGTAAATAATAAATCATTATACGTATTAACATTATTTTAAACGTAAAATAGAATATACACGATCAGGCCTGGTGTTCACAGTATTCGTATAGAATGCAATCTACACGTTTTAAATCCATACATTATGCCTCCTGTGCACACTTACATGCGTGCACGATCGGATGTTACGAAAATGGTATAAAAATTAATCCAAACTACACACATGGGAATGGAGTAGTACATTTATATAGGCCTACTGTTCAGAAGTACTTCCAGATACAAGATAGAAATTATTATGAAATGCAATGTACAGAAAATTAGATAGAAAATAAAAATACATATACTGTGCACACTTTACATGCATACACGATAAAGATGTTCGCAAAATTAGTGTAAAATGCAAACTACGCAATTTTAACAGGAAAAAAAATACATATTCCTGGCAGATTTACTTGTATGCGCGTCCAAGATTTTCAAACAAGTATTACAAAATGCAATGTACACATAATAGAAAATAATATTCCATTTTCCATTCTTGCATTCTTGGACTATAGGGATACCCACAAAATCATTATAAAATGCACTGTACACAACTGAAATAATAATTTTTAAAAGAAGACTAATTCATATACTGTGCATACTCCATGTACAATGAAGATTTTCACAAAATAATTATGAAATAAGCAGTAAATACAAGTGTAATAGAAAATAAAAATGCATATTCTGTACAGATTTACAAGCACAATGAAAACGTTTCCAACATTATCTTAAATTGCATCCTACGTAGAAAGGCACAATATATATTCAGTCCATACTTATATGCACGGTCAAATATTTTCACAAAATGATTGTAAACTTGCAATCTACATAATGTGAAATAGGAAATATTTTATATACCGAGCAGGTTTATATGCATTATCAAAATGTTCACAAAGTTACTATAAAATGATTTTTTGTACAAATACTAAATATAAAATAATTAAAATTAGGCTATACTGTTCACACCTACATGTATACACGATTAAGTTATTCGCAATCTACACATTCGAAAGGAATGGAGAAGATCTATTCATATACCTTGCAGACTTACAGGCACGATCATGATTCACAAAATAATCATAGAACGCATTGTAATCATGTGAAAAAGAAAATAATTCATATACTGTGCAGGTTTGGATGCATGATCCATCAACATGTTGACAAGTAAAGTGGACATGACATACACAGTCCAAACCAGTATATTAGAAGAATGAACAGTTTATAGACTCAGATACTGTAGTATAATTGGCAATAGAATCTTTATAAATTCAATACTATTTACACAATTACAAATTTACATTCAACATCATCATGGTGTCTGTGCGGCAGAGCCCTTTGGAAGACAAGTTATTATAGATTATTATTATCATAGTTATTATAGATGTATATACTATCTTACTGAAACTTATCTACTTGTAACTGAACATGCTCAATAGGTAAGATCAATCAACAATTTTTTTCTGCTTTTTCTTTTCCTTTTTTTTCAACCTGACGTACAGTGAAAACAAGAATTGCATAATTATCGCAAAATAGAATCTACAACAGTTCTAAAGATTAAGAATTCACGTTATGAATATATAAGATACGCAAGATCAAAACGTTCATAATTTGTTTTTTATAAAATGGTAATTAAAATCAATGTGTAGACGTATGCTAATTAAGATTTCCCCAAAATTGTAACATAAATCTAGCAAAGCATATCAAGTTTATTTCAGATATCTGAACGAGTAAACTCGCATTTATCAATCTTTTATGCTGACTTGCATGAAATTAAACAAAAAATCGTTAAAAACAAAGCAAAACAATAAGAACTAAGAAAAAATAACAATGATATCAACACGAAAAGCAATCATTATGAATCCTGTATTATGAGAAATGAACAACTATACTGCTCAGATTTCCTAAAGATCAAAGCATTTACAAATTTTTAATAAAATGCATGGAAATATATGAACCTTAGTGAGACTTACAATATATACAATTTACACCGTTAAAAAATAGATAAAATTGTCCACGGGAAAATTAAAATAAGTTATGTTTAATTACATATTAACCCATCACACAAAGCTCAAGTAAAATTCACTTGATAACTATGTTTCGAGAATAAGACAATGAGAAATTAGCATAGATATTTTGAATACGAAATGCCTTTTTCCTGCTAAATCTCTCTTTCTGAGCAATACATACTCATTCAAATAAGACAGATTATGATTAAACGGATTATACTTTATAAGTTTTTTAACTCATAAAATATAAATTAAATGTAATGCAAGCAGAATTAGAAAGTATATAAAACATACTTTTTTACGTATATACTGCATCTTGTTGTGCAAGGCATAAGTAAACCCCGTGTTTTGGAATTCAAGCATAGTTCAAGTTTTGGTAAAATGCGATACTTTTAACACCAGCGCATCATGGTAGCAGACAATTCGGAAAACTGCAAAATGGTAATAAATGATCTGGGTATTGTACAGAAGTGTCTTCCATGAAAAAATAAGAAAAATGACAAACTAAATAACAAAAGAAATCGACAATGACGCTTAATGGATATTCTCCATATCTTCATGCCCAAATGTTCACAAAGTTAGTACACCAATATACAGAGTTTCAAAATTACAACTAAGATACTCTACATATTCAGGCAGTGAAAATGTACTTTTATTTCGTTTGAGTCTCCTTGATTTGTTTAATATATAATAATTTTCAAGCATATTAAAAATATAATATTGAAAGGAATATGTACTTTGACAGGATAACACATAAAAGCTGGCAATTAGCATTTTTCTAATATTCTTGAAGAGACATGGATAAATTAATAGCTATTTTTCATCAATAGGACAACAGTAAGGGTAGACAGTTGCTCAACACTACATTACGGGAATTTAAAGAACTGTGAATAATCAAACAAAATCTAAGCTATTTACAGTAATTATTGATTAAAAAAAAAAAGAACTCCCGTTCTTTTAATTTTGATCCAGATTAAATCTGAAATGTGAATTTTATTTTACAATTAAGTTTACATGTTTTGGAAGATGATTCCAAAATTCTCCATTAAAATTTAAGGAAGTTTCAAATGATCCCATTTTTTAACGTTATATTAAAACTGAGTAGCACTCGTATACTGATTATGAATATTTTATGCACTAGCAAAAATAGTGGATAATGTCATTCATTTTCTAAGTCATTTTGAATTGCTTTTGTCGGTGGTGCCCAATTTGATTTTATCTTAACTCTACACGAAAGGACACCTGCTTTGTTTGAATCACCCAGTACCAGGGTTGATTTCCCGTTTTATTGTATTAGAGTCTTGTTCTTTTATCTGCTTTTTTGTGGAGGTGGAAAATTTTCACCAAAATATGTATTACGTCACCGACCATCATATTGAGTTTGGTTTGAAATTCTTTCATCTTCTATCGCTGAGTGCCTCGTCGTCGTCGACCACGTCTCTTCTGTGGTCCTACTTCAAGTTCTATGTCACACAACTTGCAGTTTCTCGGTATAGGCCTACACAAGAGGGGCCCTTGAATTCAAACATTTTCCCTCGAATCCCAAGGACTTTTTGTGAAGAAGGGCACCCAACATTGACTTCTGCTGCCGGTGTCCGAAGGTAAGTATTTGGCAATCTCATCGGGCCTAAGTAGTGAGTAATTGTAACAATTCTTTTTGTTTTGGGTTATTCTTAACTTTTTTCTTCTTTCTGATCCATCTTGCCCACGCTGCTGTACCAAGTAGCCTTGGGAAGCCCTACATTTTTTCCAAGCTAAACATAAGCTACTTTAATATGAAATGGATTCCACACCAGTGCATTCAAGAAGAAACATATATGCACTCAAAATGTTGTCAATCGTGATATGAAATACGATACATAGCAGCATAATTTTATGATCTGACTGTTTATGCACTCAGCAGACTTACGCATAAAAGCTGATGCTTTTGTCGACAAGCCTTTTATCGACAACCTTGTCCACAAAATGCTTTTTAAGTGGGAAGACGACACGTCTAGAAAGATTCTGATATAGGCGACATAATTATGCTTGTATTTATCTGTAAATTATACATTAAATATCTAATTGAATAAAGTGAATATTTGTCGGAATTACAGATTAAAACGATTATAATTTTTGTAATAATTGTTCTATAATTGTTACTTTCATTCCATCGCCGAATTTTGCTGCGGTAGGCTCCCTGCAGCGGCAGTAACTTGTTCTTGCACATGAATTTTACCCATTATGTCTTGTCGACAACTGTCAACATCGGTCATACATTCGACCCTCTGTATCAACAAAGGAAATCAAATTCGTCAACAGCATTTTACAAATCAAATAATTACACCTGTACATTATGAATGAACAATGAAGACACTGTGAAAACGTATGCACAAGCAGAATACAATCTCACTGTAGGATACAATGTACATCAAATGAACAAAAATGAACAGTACCTATTATAGAGGAAACTTGACCCACAGTTCCAAACATGGCCAGAGTTTCTGTAATGTACATGTACCTGAAGACAAAATAAACATGAACATTTTAAATATTGTTAAGGCTTACTGTTAATTCCCCCCCCCCAAAAAAAAAAACAAAAACAAAAACAAAAACAAAAAAAAACAAAAAAAAAAACATAAAATAAAATAAAATAAAATAAAATAAAAATAAAATAAAAAAATAAAAAATAATAATAATAATAAAAATTAATTGATTAAAAACAAATACAGTTATATTACGTATAAGTAGGTTTTAGGATGCTTAGACTAATTAATAGTGCCCATGTCAATTTATACATAAAGTTGTATCCGTTCGGCTTTAAAATTTCTCAGCACACATAATTAGTGTACATTTGTATTTGTTGATACATCAATGATGCAGCATTAAATTTATAAGTTAACTCATAATTACACATTGTTCTTTTCAAGCATTGCAAGATCCTTGATCAAGCAAAAGATATCATAGAGCTTGATTAAAACAATTTATTTCACATTATCTGTATTACACAGATAAGAAGTTCTTAATTCTTTAAGACTGGAGGCCCAAATGACAAGCACTCTGATCTTCGGAAAACTTTTAACTAGATGATTACAGGTACTTGTTAACAAAACGTCCTGCATCAGCTTTGATAAGAACGTCATTCAATTCAGTTACGGTTCTCGATGATGTAGCTCTCCATTTCTGGAGTAGGTACGTGAACTGTTGTGGTATATCTTGCGTCTGTGTCTTGAAACCTTGGGCAATATTGTAATCAATACCAAGGGCAACGTGAAGACGGGAAAAATGATTGGGATTGAGAAGATTTGAGAGCTTCAAGATATGGGCATCCGATACTTCATCGTTTCCTGATGGACTGTAAGAATAACATAAAATTAGAAATACAATATCCGCATAACTATTCAAAGGGACAAGTTGTAATCCATGCCAAACTGCCTAGCAAATTATTTATATACCACCGTTGCTGCAAGATGTAAACACATGTGTTTATTTAATGACTACAAATGTTACGATCATTGATCAATTATTCGATTTTACACACGGTGTGCCAAGTTATGAATGAAAAGACATGTTCAAAACAAAGATAAACAGCAAAAGATAAGCCCTATGCCTTTGACAATGTGGATATCATCACCGTTATAAACCTTTACTGCCGTAGTCCATAGTAATGACAGTCGAATCCAATTGATACCTGTGCACTTTGATGTAATCTTGCCCATGCCTTTGTAACGGCTAAATATGTCTAAAGTTGGGTTTTCACGGGGCATGAGAACGATTCGCGAAGGATGCAAATGTCGAAAAAAGGCAAAGTCCAACATTCGTATTTTAGGCTCCAAAAGTTCGTCAAACATGCGCGGGGGTGACCCGGCACATGCTCCGGCGGCAATTGCTCCCGTTACAAATGCTCCGCAAAAAGCGACATTTGCTCTGACGTGAAATGCTCCTGCGTCAATCACCTCGCCGACAGTTGCTCCGCCGACACTTGCTCCGCTGACAATTGCTCTGATCCGAAACTGCCCCTTGGAAAACAAGTGCTCCTACAATTGCTCCGCCGACAATTGCTCACCCAAAACTGTGATCCACGGAAGACAGTTGCGCCTACGATAATTGCTCCTCCCCAAAAGTGTTTAATTAAAAATAGAGTTATTGCTCCTAATACAATTGCTCCGCCGAAAGAAAATTTCTCCGCTCAAAAAAAAAAAAAAAAAAAAAAAAAAAAAATCTCCGCTCAAAGTCTGTTTCATGGAAAACAATTGCTCATTGGCTGATCCAAAGCTCAAAACTCTAAGAACGAGCACTTTTTGCATGTCAAGCTGTCTCTCTATTTTTCGATTTTTATTACTTTTTGCAAATAATAATAATAATAATCATAGTGTGACCAGTAGTCTTGTCAAATAAGCATGATTAGAGCCGTTATTCGTATGGATATTAACGCCGGCATCAGGTACTTTGTCGGTAAAATATCTCCTCCCTTTCTATTATTGAACCTCCCTCCCTCCCCCTTCTCTCTCTCTCCTCCTCCTCCTCCTCCTCCTATTCCTTTGCACACCCTCTTCTTTGTCTTCCTAGCTAGCTCTTTTCCTTCCTCTCATATATTAGCCTTCTTTTATTCTCACTTTTTCTCTTCTCCCCCTCTCTATTTCTCTCATGAAATTTTAACCTAATAAATTGTTACAATCTTGTTTAGATTAGTGTTTCCAATAATTTTCAGTCCGTTTTCTGTTATTGTGTTTCTTTCCTTGAATTACGTGCAGGGGCGTCGATCCTGGGGGCAGGGGGCAGTTGCCCCCCAGAAAATATTGGAGGGGCAAACATATCGTTTTGCCCCCCCAATAAATCCAGAGGAGTAATATGAAATAAGGAAAAAATGATGCAAAACTCAGGAAATGAAACCTTCCAAACAATGAAATACAAAAGGTATTACACGATCAGGGCCCCATTGCACAAAACTTGCGCTTGAACGCAACTCAGGAAAATCAAACGCAACTTTATTTTCAGCCAATCAGAAGTGCGCATTAAGGACTTGCGTTTGATTTTTAAGAGTTGCGATTAAACGCAAGTTTTGTGCAACGGGCCCCAGACCTCAATTTCGCAGCACGCTAAGCGCGCAAATTCTCTAATTTTCCCTGCTTAATGTAACCGTGGAGAAGCTGGTAATTAAGAGGCGCTAAAAAATCATTTTATTTTGTATTTTTGTATTCATGTAGAGCCCAGAAGTGCTGGAGCGATATCATTATATCTTTCTACCAAAAGAGAAAAATCGAAAGACTATTATGATATACATTGTTTCTCCTCCGCCGTATTTAGCATTTTCCAATACTGCAAAAAAATTAATGTTATAATTTGTACAGAAATTCAGTTCAAATAATTCAAAATAATCTGATCTTTATGGTTATTCTGCATATGATAATTTTATGGTAAGTTTGTTTGGTCTGTTTCATTTACCAAGGCGGTAAAGAGAATATGCCTAAATCTTCAAGGCAATTTTGTTGTAGAACATTGAATCCGGAATCCAAACATCAAAGTGTCACAGAGACTACATTGAAACAGTAGATTATGAAAATAATGGTATAACTATACATCAAAGCAAAATATTTTTGTTGCATGAATGCACTCCTAATAAAAATAGAAAATGTTGAATAAAATGATTCAAATTCAAATTTGTGTTGTGACATAAATTATTTGTAATTTTCACTAAATATATAATCATGTAACTGTAATCATCATAGCAATATTATTTCCGAGAATTGAAATGTATATTCCAAAGGTGTTTGCTCGCTGCGCTCGCATAAGAACAACAACAACAATAATAATGATATTGATAATAATAAAAATGACTATTTTATTGTTATTATTATTATGATTATTATTATCATTGTTATCATTATTATTATCATTATAATTATTATCGTTATTATCATCATCAGCATCAGCAGCAGCAGCATCATTATTATTGTCATCACCATCATCACCACTATCATCACCATCATCTTTATCAATGCTATGATGATTGAATTGAGTGCGAAATGAATAACGTTACGTTAGGCCAGCTTTTTCAAAATGTGTAAAGCCACGGCACCCTTTTAAGAAATTGAAATTTTCGCGTCACCCCCATCGGGGGCGGGGAAAACATCTGAGCTGATGGTGATCCGTGTGTTTCAGCAAGAAAATCACTTTCTTGGCCCTTATTTGCAGGACTACAGGGGTGTAGGGCGTCGGACATTTCTTTTCCATCTGTTCTTAATTTATGCTGAAATTATTAATTTGGATAAATATCATTTGCAAACGTAGGAACAATGGGATCCAAATTCATGACTTTATACTTATTTGCAAATGATTGAAGCGAGTGACCAAATTTTTTTCTCCAAATTTTCTTTTGAATCTCAGTTTTAGGGCTGATGCATTATTCAGTTATTTGTAATACATGAATAACTGGTTTGTATGCATGTTTGAGGATTTTTCAGACTGATCTCAATTTCATCATAAATTACGAACAGCTTTCAAGTTTTCTCTATCTGGGCTTTACATTTAAGGACATACGGTACGTAAACCCAGTTTCCCTTTCTCTTTATTTTCAAAGTTTGGCTTCATACAGTCACCTATACAAAATAACCAAATTTTTTTAATTACCATTTTGTGAAGTCGCATGGCAGCTGAGCAGAATTTTTTAAAGAAGATGTGAGGTTTTAATTGCTATTTGATGAATAATATACCTGCTAATAGTTTCCTCACCTAGCTGACATAATTTTATTCCTTGGTTACAAGTTATTCAAAAATATATTTTTCATATAACTAAATTTCTCTCCCGGCACCCCGGTTGAAAAACACTGCGATGGGCTGTCTTGCCCACCCCCCCCCCCCCCCATCCGAAAAACGGATCGACGCCCCTGACTACGTGTATGTAGCTTTACTATTTGTGTGTAAAACACCCCTCTTCGAATACTTTGTTTTCACGGACTTGCTGACAACATGGAGCCACTGGAAGAAGAGCCATTCGCTGATCATGCTAAACTAACATCAAATTCCAATAAAGTGATTTGTGAAAATGGGAATAAGCGTTCAGAACTATACCATAAAGATAATAACAATAACGGCGTCATTCATCTTAACCTTTTCTAAAAATCACGTACATAAATTTTAAATACAAAAATTCAGAAATCACATTACATATTCAACCAAACGATTTCCATGATGCATGTATGTTATATCACAAGTTACCATTTTTTTTAAAGAACTGTTTTCACGATTATCTTCATCTTTTTTTTCAAATAATTCTTCTACAACTGTATTTTCCTTGATCCTAACATAATTTTCTACTCGGTTTATCTTCTTGTTATCTCGATTCCAATCAAACTTAAAGATAAATTGGAGTTCTAATCATCCGATTACAGTTCGAAAGAAACTGTTTCAAAGCAATTGGGAAAATTAGATTTTATATTACATAAAAACAAGTGTCTAGTGTGAGATTTGGGGATTATCGAATTGATAAATTTGCCCACGTTCCCCCTAAGGCACTTGCACTGCACACAGAAACGAGTATATGGGACCACACACAAATCTGGCATGAATGTTCGGCCCGAAAACTTCAGCTTTTTCTTGTCACATTTCTAATATAAGGGCATTTGAAGAGCAATCCTTTTCAGGGAACCCTTTTATTATGATATTCTTCCTAACTGACAAGAAAAGAATGAGAAAGCTCACAAATTATTTGTCACCTTTCCCAGAACTTAAGCTTCTCCTTAACTATTTGGATATGCATATGCTAGTACAAAGTAAATAGGCCATTCTGAATTGTCTCAAAAACCAGGCAACACACAAAAAGAACAGACATCCGAGACATTAATAAAATATTAAAAACCAAACTCGAAAACAAGAGGATTGAGAATCATACAATTTTAACAAAATTAATGAAAGAATCTATGCTGATATTGCAAAAATGTATGAAAGCCATTGTCTTACTCCTGCTAGCCGAATAATAGCCAAACACTCTCAAATGGTGATGCAGCATAAAGACAATCCTACATATCGATAGCTGGATGAAATATCCTTAATAACAATAAAAACCTAGAAAGTAATTACAGCTCAAACGGGAAACGTGTGCTACATGTGTCAAACTGCCCTGTAAAAGAAAGATGGTAAAATAAGCTTTGAAAATATAGGTACCGTAAAATGGGCATGGGGTGAAACATGGTGAATAGGAACAAAAAAGTTGAAGAGATGTTTTTAATAATCTAGTTTACAAAGTAAGAATGTATACCCATTTCATTTTCTTGATTATATACCACATACTTTTAGCTTCCTGGCCATGACTATCATGCTGTGAATCATCAATCAAGTAACATCTACTCCGTAGGGAATATATAATTTGATGTCCTGAAATATGTCTAAAATTGAGATGTGGTCAGAACTTTCTTTCTCTTAACCCGCTAGAGAATGATCTGATTTTACATGAAGACCTCACAAATATGGTCTTACATGATATTCCTGAGGAAGAAAATGATTGCATTTAGGGTTATAACTTTTTTTCCTCTTCCTATTTCTGCTATTTTTTTTTTTTTTTTTAAATAAGAGTTTAATTAAATAAACAAAGGAGAACTTGTTGGGAATCATATCCACTTTTGAGGAGACGACAAGTAATGCTTATGGTGGGGACTATAAACTTGATTTTCTTATTTTTCTTTGCTAATTACTGGAAGAGCCTTCATTTTCTACATGTATCATTTCTTTGTTGTCCTGAAAACTCAATTAAGTTTGATTTGATTCTATAGGGTCATGCACTTTTCTTGTACATACTTCGTTTGTTTTGACTGCGATGCTAAATTTGTTTCATTGTTACAACGAGTCATCCACCTGCAGTTTTATCTTAACTATGCGTAATCCACACCATGCCTTTGTTGATAACATTTTCGCGACATTCCTATCGCGTAACTTCTTGGTTCAGGCATGTTAAGTACTTGTTTACGTCTCCTAGTGACTTGCAACCAATCCACTCGCAAGTTTGTTTTACGTCAGTGTCAAGCTCCAATCAAAGTTATTTTATGCTAATTTTTCAACAAGTGAAAGGTCAACTTGTATCACTTGCAGTTTAGTTTTCTTCACGCGAAGTCGTTTTTTTAGCTAGCAGCAAGTCGCTCGATCTCCTCGTGGATTTATTTGGACAAGTACCAACTCCATTATTTTGTTTTATATTTCGCAAGTCGCGATGGATTTTATTTTGTCAACGGGAAATGTGCAATAACTGAGCGTTTCTACAAACACTTAGCGAACGTTCGCGATAACTACCAGCTTCGGTTTCGCTTCGCTATCGCTATGGAGTTGCCCGCGTCCTCGTGTTAGCTTTGTGTTCTACCTTCCAACTATCTCCGTTTCAGCTTGTGCTCTCCGCTCCTTCTTCATCTCTTCCCTAATTATTGTGGTGAGTAGGAAATATACAGAGCCTATTCAATCTTTTCCTACATTGGTGACCCCGACGTGATTTCTACGGTGCATTTGTATTTTTAACATCACAACCATGTCCGTGGGGAATGAGCATGAAGATGCTGCCGCCGCTACGGAATCGTCGCCGACTCCCGCGGTCACAGCCGTCAGTCTCAAGCTTCCGCCATTTTGGCCTAATGACCCAGCATTGTGGTTTGCTCAGATAGAGGCGCAATTTCTTACGCGGGGAATAACTACTCAAGACACAAAGTTCAGCTATGTTGTGAGTTCGCTACAGCCAGAAATAGCACAGGAAGTTCGTGACTTTATCATTTCGCCACCAACTACGGATAAGTATCCCAAGCTGAAGTCCGAACTGATCAAAAGGACTAGCGCATCTGAGCAGAAACGCCTTCATCAGTTATTGATTTCAGAAGAACTTGGAGATCGTAAGCCATCACAGCTTTTGAGGAAAATGCGCTTACTACTTGGTGAATCAAGATTGGAAGATAACATTCTAAAACAGTTGTTTTTACAGTGACTACCAAGCAATGTGAAGGCTATCCTCACTTCAACACTCGACACGGTCTCACTGGAACAGTCGGCAGAACTTGCAGATAAGATCATCGAGGTAGCTACTCCTTCCATCGGTCACTTGACCAGCGCAGAGCCCTCGTTAGCCACCCCGGCAGCTTCGGAAGTAAGTCACCCTTCGGCTAGTGCACGTGTAGGCGATGACGTCCAACGTTTGTCTGTAAAAGTAGCCCAGTTGACCGCTCAAGTTCAAGCACTTACCTGCAACCTGGAACGTGGGCGTAAGCCTAGCAGGGACTCTAGACGACCTCAGAGTCGAAGTCGTAGTCGCAATCGAGACGGGAAGGCTCGCACAGTACAAACGCATGCCAGTCCCGAATGTTGGTACCATTGGCGTTTTGGAGACAAAGCGAAGCATTGCACATCACCATGCTCCCATCAGAAGCAGGAAAACTAGTTGGCCAGGACCTGCCGACGACAAGTAACCCTGGCAAGTTGAACACTAGTCGTCCTATCTCTACTACTCGTAAGGAAAGTCAGCTGTTTTATGTAACTGATAAACTCACTGGCACGCGATTCCTTATAGATACTGGAGCTGAGGTGAGCATTATTCCACCAACTTTAGCCGACAAGCGTCGCCGCTCTAACGCTAGGGTTTCACTACAAGCAGTCAACGAGTCATTGATTACTACTTTTGGAGAGCGTTCACTGACTTTGGATATTGGTCTACGAAGAACTTTTCGTTGGATTTTTGTCGTTGCCGACCTACACACACCCATCATCGGGGCAGACTTCCTGACAGAGTTTGGTTTGTTGGTAGACTTGAAACACAGTAAACTGATAGATTCTACCACAAATCTCGTTGTCAATGGAATTTCCACCAATGCCAGCTCACATTACATCCGTCCGATGATTTCACGGCTCAACGATAGTTCTCAATTTGACACACTTCTTAAGGAATATCCAGAGATAACACGGCCTGTCTACAACGAGAGCGATGTGAAGCACACAACGACACATCATATTCTCACTCGTGGACCACCGGTTACCGCTCGCCCTCGCCGTCTAGATGCTGATCGTTTGAGAATAGCTCGGGCAGAATTTGAACACATGCAAGAGCTCGGGATTGTCAGACCATCAAGTAGCAATTGGGCATCACCCCTGCACATGGTGCCTAAGAAGACTGCAGGCGACTGGCGACCATGTGGCGATTATCGCTCCTTGAACGCTTCAACTATCCCAGACAGATATCCCATTCCACACATTCAGGATTTTGCTGTATCCCTCCAAGGCAAGAAAGTCTTTTCTAAGTTGGATTTGGTTAGGGCATACCATCAAATACCGGTGGAACCTGGAGATATTCATAAGACTGCCATCTCTACACCATTTGGTTTATACGAGTTCGTGCGGATGCCGTTTGGTTTAAGAAACGCTGCACAGACATTTCAGAGATTTATTGATGAAGCGCTCAGAGACCTGCCTTTCGTCTATGCATATATCGACGATTTGCTTGTTAGCAGTGCCACCATTGACGAGCACGAGCATCATCTTCGCCAGCTCTTCGGCCGCCTTTCTCAATATGGCATCGTGATAAACCCCGCCAAGTGTGTGTTTGGTGTATCTTCACTGACTTTCTTAGGACATGTCGTGGATGAGAGCGGTTTACGTCCACTACCCGAACGAGTAGAAGCGATCCAGAATCTATATCCACCCACTTCGCTACGCTAGCTACGCGAACTGCTTGGATTGATCAACTTTTATCGCAGATTTATTCCGCGATGTGCCGACATTCTTCAGCCACTAACTGATCTCCTAGCTGGCAAGAAGAAGAAGAATCAGCCAATCAACTTCACTGATACCGAACTGACAGCTTTCAATGAGATCAAGTCTGCATTATCTCGTGCAACCCTCCTCACGCATCCACACACAGACGTTCCACTGTGTTTACACACTGATGCATCAGATGTCGGTGTTGGTGCGGTACTTCAACAGTTCATAGATGGTGAGTGGAAACCCATTTCTTTCTTCTCCAAGAGACTTCGCGGTGCTGAAACGAGATATAGTACTTTCGGAAGGGAATTACTAGCCATATATCTCGCTATTCATTATTTCCGTCACTTTCTGGAAGGAAGACAATTTCATGTGTATACGGATCACAAGCCACTCGTGTATGCCTTCCGATCCAAGCCAGACCGCCACTCACCGAGGGAAGTTCGTCATCTGGACTTTATTTCTCAATTTACCACAGACTTGCGTCACGTTAGTGGTAAAGAGAACACTGTAGCAGACGCCCTATCTCGCCCTCAGGTGGACTCTCTACACACAGTCCCATCAATCGACTTTGCTGAGATGGCTAAAGCTCAAGAGGACGATTCTGAACTACAAGAACTGTGTAAGGAGAATTCTTCTTTTCAGTCTGCCGAAGTACCTCTACCTTCATCTGAGGGCACAATCATTTGTGACATGTCTACAGGCAAGCCACGTCCTTACGTTCCTCGACATTTTCGTCGGCCTGTTTTCAACACTTTGCACAACTTATCACATCCTGGTATACGTGCTTCGCAACATCTCGTGACTCAACGTTTCTTCTGGCCTGGTATGAATCGCGATGTACGACAATGGAGTAGGTCATGTTTACCATGTCAACGTTTGAAAGTTCATCGACACAATATCACTCCGTTGGGAACTTTTTCTACCCCAGACGCACGGTTTGATCACGTGCATATTGACATTGTTGGACCTCTACCGCCCTCTGAAGGTCACACCTATCTTTTAACTGTCATTGATCGCTTTACACGCTGGCCAGAGGCTATACCTATAGCGGACATATCTGCCAACACTGTTGCCAAAGCGTTTGTTTCGAGATGGATTTCTATCTTTGGCGCACCATCCATTATCACAACGGATCGCGGACGCCAATTTGAAAGTGCGTTATTTCAATCGTTAGGACGATTACTAGGTAGTAAACGCACTAGAACTACAGCCTATCATCCAGCCTCCAATGGACTTGTGGAACGTTTCCATAGGCAACTTAAAGCTGCTCTCAAATCAAATGACAATCCCAATTCCTGGACGATCTCCCTACCGTTAGTTCTGTTAGGCATTCGAACTGCAATCAAGGCAGACTTACAATGTACTACTGCAGAATTGGTATTTGGCACTACTCTACGATTGCCAGGTGAGTTCGTAGCACCCATCGCGGATGACGCCGATCTTGACCCCAGCAGTTATGTGGACAAATTACGGCGACTGATGAGAGAGCTACGACCAACCCCGACGAGAGCTCAGCGGCAACGTTCAACTTACATGCAGACAGATCTGACGACATGCACACATGTTTTCGTACGGGACGACACTGTCAGAGCTCCCCTACAAGCGCCATACAAAGGACCATTTTTGGTCATTGAACGAAAGGACAAGTATTTTGTATTGGACGTTAAAGGAAAACGCGATACTGTGAGCGTAGATCGCCTGAAAGTAGCCTACCTCGATACTTCTGTAAATACCCCACCCGCCATTCCACCCGGCAGATCTACGACGCATACACCAGAGTCTCCAGCGAGTACACAGCAGCCACAAACTGAACCCCGGAGAACTCGCTCAGGTAGGCAAGTACACTGGCCTGCCCGTTATGTCCAGATGTTCATGCCCGGTTGAAGGAGCTACAGTTGTGTTTACGTTCATGTTTTCGTCTTTTTCTTCGATCGCAGCAGTTCCTCTACAGCGATCTGGAGGGGGATTATATAGGGTCATGCACTTTTCTTGTACATACTTCGTTTGTTTTGACTGCGATGCTAAATTTGTTTCATTGTTACAACGAGTCATCCACCTGCAGTTTTATCTTAACTATGCGTAATCCACACCATGCCTTTGTTGATAACATTTTCGCGACATTCCTATCGCGTAACTTCTTGGTTCAGGCATGTTAAGTACTTGTTTACGTCTCCTAGTGACTTGCAACCAATCCACTCGCAAGTTTGTTTTACGTCAGTGTCAAGCTCCAATCAAAGTTATTTTATGCTAATTTTTCAACAAGTGAAAGGTCAACTTGTATCACTTGCAGTTTAGTTTTCTTCACGCGAAGTCGTTTTTTTAGCTAGCAGCAAGTCGCTCGATCTCCTCGTGGATTTATTTGGACAAGTACCAACTCCATTATTTTGTTTTATATTTCGCAAGTCGCGATGGATTTTATTTTGTCAACGGGAAATGTGCAATAACTGAGCGTTTCTACAAACACTTAGCGAACGTTCGCGATAACTACCAGCTTCGGTTTCGCTTCGCTATCGCTATGGAGTTGCCCGCGTCCTCGTGTTAGCTTTGTGTTCTACCTTCCAACTATCTCCATTTCAGCTTGTGCTCTCCGCTCCTTCTTCATCTCTTCCCTAATTATTGTGGTGAGTAGGAAATATACAGAGCCTATTCAATCTTTTCCTACAATTCTATGAAAAATAAACTAACGTCATTCATTGTGATTTACGGAAAATAGTCTAAAAGACATTTCAATAAATCACAATACCTAAAGGAGTCTTTTGTGATGGTTGTGTACCCTTCACCGATTCCCATATCTCTTTGAGATATTGACCCGCTCTTGGATCCTGACCATGCAAGGATTCCCACTGGCGAACCATCTGCAGGGCTGCTTGGTGATTGAAACCGCGACCAGACTTCACTCCAGAGTCTGACTTCACGTCCTTGCTGCATCGGTATTGGATGCTGTCCAGTGTCCGGTAAGATAACCCCAGAGCTACACCTAGATGGTAGTACTGAGTAACAGTCATGTCTTTAATAAAGTCATGCTCCTTACTCCTGAAGTTCTCTTCTCTGATCCGGGGGGGGGGGGGGGGGGAAGAAGAAGTAAAGTTTGCCATTGTATTAAGTTGATTTTTGTGAAAGTAGATAAATAAGAGAAACAATAAGTGAAAATTTTGAATGAATTGGACAAACTATAATAACGTTATGAATGTTTGAAACATAAGATCACTAAATCTATGCGAATCTCAAAGTGGCAATTTGGTCAGTCTATGACGTATTCACGGTCAAGTATTCCGTTTGTCGTACACTATAGTAATGTCATTAATTAGCGGTTTTCTCCTAAGCGACTTTTTTTCCTCCGGGCAGTTCTCGAAATATATTGTAGGCCCTCTGAAGAGGAAATGAAAAATTATACCGAGTATAATATATTTTGATCAAGGGACATTATAGTTATTTATTGTGTGGAAACAAATGGGAGAGTTGTCCGCTGTATAGCGATTACAACTTTCAAAAATTCATAACTTTCATATTAATGTCCGATTTCGTTTTCAAACTTTTCTGATTTTCTTTTAAAGCAAGTTGCCATTAAAGTTGGTTTTCTCTTTAAGATAAACTTGAGGTAATGCTTATGATAGCGAAAGACCGTATTGTATAGATGCTTAAACTACATGGTCGGATTACTCAAAGGAATGAACGTTTTTGTTCGTTTATTCATTTATTTATGTAGTTAATTATCTATCTATCTATTGATTTATTTCTTTATCTATATTTAACATAACTTAGCTGTTCATAACTATAACATGTATTCGAGATGTTTTTAATACATTACAACACTTTAAAAAGTAAGGACCTTAAGATTAGGTGAAATGAACATGAAGCATATCCTCCTATATTCAGAGTAAGAAGTAGAATTGTAGTAAGACCTATCAGATATGTCAGTTATCGAGCTAAAATTACAATGATACATACTTTGGTAGAGACTTGGATTCATGCGTCTTGACATCTTTGCTAGACTTGGTATCAGATGCAGTTCCTGCAGGACATCGGAGATTATTGGATAAAAAGTACTATATATATAAAATTATATATATATATATATATATATATATATATATATATATATATACATATATATATATATATATTTTAATATCCACACATGATATAGACGGAAAATAAGTATCACAGAAATTTATCCTTATCTCGCTTCTTCAATCGATTTTGTTGACTTATCTTTTTTTATATAGCCATGCCTTGAATGGATATTTCTTTTATTTCGTGTGATTCATTTATTTATTCGAATTTATTTTACAAAATAAAGACCCATTTTTTTATTACAAGATTGATATGTCACGTTCACATGCAAATTAATTTTTATCTTGTTTATAGGCCCCACTCTCTTCCTATTCACCTGTGTATTGCGCCATGAAAGACATGCCAAACAGCCTCTCTGTGGAGTCACCTTCACCCAACGATAGATGAATCATCTTTGGTTGATCATCAGAACAAATTGTAAGCAGGATAAGGATCTGTCTCGTGTTGAATACGTCTTTTGTTGGCAGGGTCTGCCATGGAGTAATTTGTCAAATTAGTTATCATTTCGGCAGCAGGTGGGTGTGTTAGTTAGTTTATTTCAATAAATTATCTAAATCTGAATACCTACTTACCAATAACATTCAATTCATTAACAATCATTGACGTAACATGTAGGAACTACCCAGTTTCTTTAATGGCAAAAAGGTATAATATGATTAAAACGAAAAAAATTCAAACGAGTTGTGAAGGCCTGATGGAATAAAGAAATTGAAAGAGTTGTTTCAGAGTTAACCCAGTGTCTTTGTGCTTGATTAATTAATCTTATTTCTTGCTTTATCTATTTATTCATTATTGTCAGAAATCGAAATGCATGATGTGTTTTATAATCTAATTAGGGAAAAGATTAACACATCAATGCGCAGTCTTACCGACTCGGAGAAATTAATGATTGCTGATGTTATGATTGTAATACCGAATTTTTAAAAATTATTATACAGGGTTGATCGAGGTCATGGAATCGGTTATAAAATACAGATTATGGGAACCGCTCTACGCTCATATCATTATATTCCAGTTCGCAGTTTTTTCGTCCCCCCCCCCCATTTAGTAAAAGGCTGTTTACCCTGTCATGTCTGAATAAGCTGAATGGATTACACAAACGAGAAAGAGAGAGAGAAAAAGGAAATCTATTTTCTTTTGCAGCTTCGACTGTTAGAAACACTGTGCATTAATCTACATCTACTATTTCATGAAGCGTATTATTCTAAGGAAAACGAAAAGCGTATTATGCCTTGCCTTTTCTTGGTCGCCACACTTAAGGACTAGATCACGTGACTCTGGCTCAAGATGAAAAGTCCTATTGGGATGAGCTTGCCAATATGACATAGTGTTTTCTGCTCTTTGGATATTCTAATTCAAACAAATCAACATAAATGTAGTCACTTCAAATTAAACAACTCAAGGTAAACATCTACACACAACTTCTACTAATCTTTGCTTTAGGTATAATTTTTAGAAGAGGAAATGTTAAGTCTTTGAATTCAACTTCATGGTTCAGTAACGGCAGGCTAGTCTTTTTACAGTCCCGTCTATACATTTGCAAACTACTATGTTCTTCGGGTTGAATAGGAATTTATGAAATTCTAAAATATTACTGTCTAATATTAACATCATTACTCATTTTCTATGTAGTTCAATAAATTTGCGTTTCAATTTGATCTACTTCGAGTTTGGTGCATGCACATTTCTTAACAACTCCAAGCATCTCAGAAAAAATAGTCAGGAATACCCTTTTTTCAGTTTACGGCAGAAATTTTTCACTCCTACATCAGCACAAATGTATTACTATAAATATAATAATGGACCTTGTATCTAATTATTACTTTTTCTGTGCACGAAGCGTCATTGTGATTGCCTTCAAAAGCCTAATAAGGCAATCCAATCATGCATGCGCTAGTAATATAGCGCTTACGTAGTAATATGTACATTATGTAAACAAATGAAACATGAGGCGTCAATTCCACTGCACAAATTATCAACATTCGGATACATCCAAGCATTTATAGAACTGACCCACTCTTAGATTGTTGGTCTCGTTAATCCGTATGAACATTCGGCCTCATAGGCTGTCGGTCTACTGGAATGTCCCTGGCACAATTAAATTAACGCCTCGTGTGCAGTGATATTCATGAAAAAAACAAAAACAAAAACACTAATTATTCTTTAGAAATTGAATTGCTAAGTCACCCAAGCGATGTCAGGAAGGTCTTCATGGATGTAAACCCGGAGAGTAACATCATTCTTCTGTTTCTTGTCCACGGGAAGAAAAGGTGTGCACACCAGTCGTTTACCATTAGCGTGATGATGAAGCTTTAGTGGCATCCATAAATGTACATTGGTCTCTTTGCCTGGGATAACAGCGACAGTGAGCTTGAATTCCCTCTCCTTCAGGATACATTGCACATCATCCCATATGGAAGAGTGCATTCGATGGACTGTAAAAGAATTTGAAATGAGGCATATAATCCAATCAGGTATTTACAAATGCACTACTCCTCCATAAACGATACTGCAGAATGTGCTATTTTCTCTTTAAAAAAAAAAAAGTTTTTTACACTTTACTGCGACTTTCATTTGATGAGAGTTATCATCATAATTCTCAGCAACTGCTTCTTACATATAATTCAGATGAACTGTGGTTTTCATTAGGCTGCAAATTTGTAAAGAAATGCTTCCCTAACCTGATCCTGATTTTGTTTCCCTCCAGATAATGTCTGAATGAGCATCTGATGATTGTCCCACTGAAGCTGCATGAGGGACAGTTACAGTTAGTTCTGGAATGCGCAGTTTTGCAGGAAGAATAATCTCAACACCATGACCTCCTAGAAACTCATCTGCATGAATGTCTGGAGGATCCGTGGCTAGACCAATAGAGACATTGTGGCAAGAACCAGGCCTCACAGCGCATGGTGGAATGGACAGTGTGACGTCATAACCCTCCATATACAGGATTCCTCCTTCACAACCAAACCTATTGCGCATACACGCTGTAGATTTTGCCATTGGTAGAGCTGTAATGATGATAATGATGATGATGATAATAATAACATCAATAATAATAACAGTAATGATAATAATGATAATGATAATAAGAACAACAGAGCAGTTCTTTCTCAACGCACTCGTGAAAAAGTTGAGAAAGAAGCAAAACAAGTAGGGAATAGGAAAAAGCAGGAAATGAATACCGAGTACAAATATTATACTATTAATACATGGTTGGGAGTGCGTTAGTGCGATCTGGCAGCACAAATGTTTTTATTGTGGTGTACTAATGCACGAGGCGTAGCCGAGTGTGTTAGACACCACCATAAAAACCTGCGTGTTGCCAGATCGCACTAACGCACGAACTCACAACCATGTATTAATAGTTTTATAAAACGGGTCTACAATCTTAGTGTTTTCTTACAATCTTAGTGTTTGATCCGGATTAGCCGTGCGTTAGTCCCCTCGCCGTGCGTTAGTACTTTTTTTTTGCACGGTCACGTGGTGTTATTTGACCAATCAGGATGGCTACATTCTTGAACCCGTTTTATAATAATTAATAACATATGTGTTTAGTGCAGTTTTGAATTGTCCAGGTATATGAAAGGGGATAAGAGAAAAGAGCCATCAGGGTACCTTGTCGAAAGTAATACATTGTACATAATCAGATCCATACCTGGTATATACAGAACATGCATTGAGAAAATGTTTTCTTAAAGTGCTATTAGGCGCTTTTTACAGCTCAAAGTTTAATATTACATCTAATGTTTTAACATTACATCTAATATTTTTTAGGCTTTTCGTTTCTTCTTGATATTTGAAAATTTGCATATGAATCGTGTAGTCTGAAAGCATGGAAAACTGATTCTATTAAAATGGGTCACTGAAACAAATAACTAAAATATCTTATTTGCACAGACAAAGGAAAATAACATTGTACGCTTCAAGATAGTCTCAAGGACATGGATTTGAGCTTTACATTTATAACCATTACGAAAACGGGCCCTTAACCAGAGTAACCAGGCCCTGGACTAGGGTTCAAGCACATCACATTTACAGAGTGAATCTCGAGTATTAACTCCAGGGAGGGGCTGCTTAGAAGACAGTAATCCCATTAGCGTAATCCTGGGTACATGCAGAGCCTAATCCCATATTAGCTAAGTAAACGATGGGAGACTACCGCTACCACTGCCCCTACTCCCTGTAGAAGACAATGTTCACTGCACGCTATCCCAGGATCTGGAGACACTATCTATACAGGTCAATGAGCATGCTTGTGTGTACGGGAGTTCACTTATAAATAGTTATAGAGTAAGGGGGGGGGGGGAGAATTCGGCCACTTAAGACAAAGTCCTATTTCTTTACTCTTTATTTCATATTTATTTTCACTTCTTACTCAAATCAAAAGAGCAAATATTGTTACTACTTTAACCCCAAAAACAAAAATAAAAAAATCCCGGAAGAAAATCAAGAATTGCCATGGTAATATTCATTTTCATTTACCCTGTCTCGGAGGCAGTTTTCGGCCTAGCAGATCAGTTTTCGGCCACATGTACAAAGGCAATGGGGAGCGCGCGCGCCCTGCGTTCGCCCGCTGATCAAAAGTCCCAAGCCGGCGTCCAACGCCGGAGCTCCCCCGAGTAAAACCAGGCCGAAAATTGCTTCCGCGGTATCAGAACTGAAATATCAAGGCTAATGGAGATATCGCGTGTGCGTCTCACTCACCGACTATCTTTGACTGCAACATGCGATTGGACACTTTTGAGCTTGCGACATACGAAAAATCCCGATCTAAAACTAAAAATTTCTTGAAATACAGCTCAGTTGGAGCCCATTTTCCTTACGGACATGCGTAAGACACAAGAATTTTCAGATTATTTTAGCGGGACCGCCGATTACATCACTAAAAATGTAAAATGTGATATTGATGGATATTTTTTTCATTGCTACTGCAGTTCCCCTGTGACTTAGGTATGTATTGTATGTGTGTGATATGTGATATGTTCTCATGCAATGCATTTTAAATTGATTTTTGCCATGCATTCCGGCCGAATTCTCCTCCAGGCCGAAAACACCATCCTTAACTAAAACCTGCAGTTTCGGGAGTTCACTTATAATACGACGAAAACCTACAGGAGCATATTCTCCTGCGGTCCTAGCTTCAAACATGTCATGAACATTGCTATAAGAGAGAAGCGAACCTGTTTGTAGTCATTGATTCATGATTTTCTTTTTCTTTTTTCTTCCTCTTTTTCTCCTGCTCCTCTTCTTCTTCTTCTTTTTCTTCCGTTCTTCTTTCTCCTCTTCTTCTTCTTGTTCATTATCTTCTTCTTCTTCTTCTTCTTCTTCTTCTTCTTCTTCTTCTTCATTATTTCCTTCTTCTTCTTCTCCTTTTTCTTCCTTTTTTCTTCTTCTTTAAGATTTTGAGTTCAATCCCATTCTGCTTAAAGTAAATATTGCCTGTCCTGTTTTTGTTAATGGAAATGAAGTTACAATGGTTTTGCCCATGTAATCGATTGAAAGAAAAAAAGGTGAATATTGAGGTCTATAATTCCTAACAAGACCGTCTATAGACCATTTCAGATTATTCAGCCCTGAGCTCTAAACCCCTCGGCTCGCCCGCCAACAGTGGCCGCTTAAGGAGTTCCTTGTATATTCTACAACCCTACTGCGAAAGTGATGTGTAAGGATTAAGAAAACCCGACTTAGCCGGAAGAGAGAGAGAGAGAGAGAGAAAGAGCCAGAGCTGGGGAGTGAGTGTGTAGACTGTCTCCCAGGCGCTGTGAATATTCCACGGTCTCAACAATACTGCATGAAGCCGAGAATTTTGTAGTTAGACTGAGTCAAAATAATTTGTATATATTCTTTTAAGATGTAAATACGTGTGAGAATGGATAATGGAAGATAATTCCATAGACGCTGCCTAATACATTACAAAAAAAAAGAAAAGAAAAAAGAATAAAATGTCCATGGTATTCAGGCTATAGTGCTTTCTCGAACAAGGCGGAGGGGACTTGCGTTTGTAAGGTACACGTATGATGGGGATCATGGCGAGCTGAAGAACAAAAAGGTACGGCGTAGCTCAACTGAAATCACCTATTATTATGACAAAAGACCCAAAGGAGGTGTTGTATACTTAAGTTCACCCCCCCCCCCCCCACAGGAGTTGGTCTAGGGGCAACGTATAACTGACTTTGATTGGACCCATGTTCGAATCCCGTTAAGGTTGGTCTAAGACGTGAATATTATTTGATTGATATACGTCTGTAAAATCCCAATTACACCCCCCCCCCCTCCTCCCCGCGCTCACAAAATTAGCGTATTTCCATTCACTTATGCAATTTCGAATTCTCTACTCGGCCCGCTACTAATATCAAAACGCGAATAAATAATTTTCATCAGTTCCATGGGAATATATTTTTTTCCGCGGCCCCTAAACACATTTTGGGATAATTTTTAATTCTTAAATTTCTTACTGCGATTATAGCTCTGTCGAAAAGGTTCAACTGATTTTTTAAAATTTTAATAAAAAAGCTCCGAAAACATTTTGATCATGATAATAGTTTTCTTCTTTCTCTTCTTCTTCTTCTTCTTCTTCTTCTTCTTCTTCTTCTTCTTTTTCTTCTTCTCCTTCTCTTTTGTTTTTGTTTTTCTTCTTCTTCTTTCTTCTTCTTCTTCATCTTCTTCTTCTTCTTCTTCTTTTTTGTTTTTCTTCTTTTTCTTCTTCTTCTTCTTCTTCTTTTTGTTTCTTCTTCTTCTTCTTCTTCTCCTTTTTTTTCTTCTTCTTTGAGATGTTGTGTTCATTTCCGTTCTGATTAAGCAAATGTTGCTTATCCTGTTGTTTTGAATGGATGTGAAGTTATAATGGTTTTGCCCATGTCATTGGTTGAAAGAAAAAAAAAGTGAATATCGAGGTCTATAATTCGTAACATGAAGCTACAAACCAACCGCGTCTATATAGACCATTTCAGATTATTCAGCCCTGGGCTTTAAACCCCTCTGCTCGCCCGCCAACAGTGGCCGCTTTATAAGGAGTTCCTTGTATACTCTACAGCCCTACTCCGAAAGTTATGTGTAAGGATTAGGAAAACCCGACTTGGCCGGAAGAGAGAGAGAGAGAGAAAGAGCCAGAGGGGGGAGTGAGTGTGTAGACTGTCTTCCAGGCGCTGTGAATTTTCCACCGTCTGAACAGTACTGCGTTAAGCCGAAAATTACATCGTTAAACTCAGTCAAAATAATTTGTATCTATTTTTTGATGCTGTAGATATCAGTGCTGTAGTCGAGTCCATCCCATCCGAGTCCGAGTCCGAGTCCGAGTCCTGGCATCCGAGTCCCGAGTCCTGGCTTCTGAGTCCCGAGTCCTGGACTTCCGAGTCCGAGTCCGAGTCCGAGTCCGAGTCCCAATGGGAACATCTTACATTGCAAATTTTTACGTCACATTATTTATATCATGATAAATAGCTTACTGTGAACTCAATAACATAAATGGTTTCTGGTTCATTGACAACTTCCATTTGGCAGAGAATTTAATTTAAAAAGAGAGAAAAACAATATTTCACCAAGAACACCAATAGTTCAATCTTATCAAATAGCTGATGAAAGTAATACAAAAGTGAATCGTCAAACCCTTACTAATAAAACTATTGTACATGTATCAGCTAGTCCAGTGGCGGATCCAGGAATTTAAATGGGGGGGGGGGGGGGGGGGGAGGGGGCCAGCGGCGAGGGAGCGAAGGGTGTGGGAGGGGGTATCCCCCTCCAACTGTGAAAATCACAAAACATAAAAATTTAAAGGGGGCGCGCGCCCTTGGCGCCCTGCCTGGATCCGCCACTGAGCTAGTTCAGTCATAAACTGGCTTAATGTAATACAAGTGCAACATTAACATTCATTTTGGAAACTGACGTCATTTTGGAAACTGACTACATGACTAAGTGACTCAAGTAAAACGAAAGTATTTTGTTAAACCGTAATAAAACCATTTGACACTGCCAAAAATTATAAATTGCTGACTCGACTTTTTCCCACATTTTTGCCACAGGAACATAGGTTGCAAGTAAAAAGATGAAAAAGAAGATCATAACTGTAGTTCACAATACTTTCTTGAAATACAAGTGGAATAGTAATCTGTTTGAGACTACCCAAGGTATCCCAGGCTGGGGTCCATATGGGGAAACGTGTGTTACAGAATAATCCATCTATAAATGGTTAATATCAGTTTCAATACTCTTCTGTGTCATACGTGTATAACGAGTGTATACGAGCATATAAAACGACTAATCTTAACGTCTATTTGGGCACATTCTCGTACCGTTAGTACGGCGATCGATGTTAAGGTCATGTTCAAAATACAGCTCAATCGAGCAAGGTGCACGAAAATAGCGTTTTTTTTTGTTTGTTTGTTGTTTTTTTTTTTTGCATGCCCTTAGGTTAATCTTTTGAGCTAAAATTAAAAGCGGAAAACGGACAAAATTGCTGGTCTCGCCCGAGTCACGAGTGACCATTGGTCGAGTCCGAGTACAAGACCGAGTCCTTGTGGCTCGAGTCCGAGTCCGAGTTCGAGCCCCGAGAAATAGGGACTCGAGACCGGTCTCGAGTCCGAGTCCGGACTCGAGTCCTACAGCACTGGTAGATATGTGAAAATGGCTATATTAAGGATAATTCTCTAGCCTCTTCTCGCCCGCCAACAATGAGTGGCCGCGTAAGGAGACTCTTACAGCTCTACTCTGAAAGTGATGTGTAAGGATTAAGAAAATCCGACTTCGGAGGAAGAGAGAGAGAGAGAGAGATAGGGTGATATTGAGTATCTAGACTGTCTTCCAGGCACTAAAATTTTCCACCGTTTTTAAAATACTGTGTGAAGCCTAGAATGACGTAGTTAAACTGAGTCAAAACAATTTATATTAATTACGAATTTGCCTTAATTAAATGTTATTGTGATATAGAAAAGCACAAACATTTGGATCATAATAATAGTTTTCTTCTTCTTCTGCTTCTTCTTTTTTTCTTCTCCTTTTTTTTTTTTCTTTTTCTTCTTCTTCTCCTTCTCCTTTTCTTCTTCTTTTTTCCTCTTCTTCTTCCTCTTCTTCTTCTTCTTCTTCTTCTTCTTCTTCTTCTTCTTCTTCTTCTCCTTCTCCTTCTTTTTTTATTCTTCTTTGAGATGTTGTATTCATTCCCATTCTGATTAAAGCATATTGCCTGTACTGTTTTTTGAATGGATGTGAAGTTATAATGGTTTTGTTGAAAGAAAGAAAAAAGTGAATATCGAGGTCCATAATTCATAACAAGACCGCGTCTATATAGGCCATTTCAGATTATTCAGCCCTGGACTTTAAACCCCTCGGCTCGCCCGCCAACAGTGGCCGCTTAAAGCGTTCCTTGTATACTCTACAGCCCTACTCCGAAAGTGATGTGTAAGGATTAAGAAAACCCGACTTCGCCGGGAGAGAGAGAGAGAAGGAGCCAGAGGGGGGAGTGAGTGTGTAGACTGTCTTCCAGGCGCTGTGAATTTTCCACCGTCTGAACAGTACTGCGTTAAGCCGAAAATGACATTGTTAAACTCAGTAAAAATAATTTATATCTATTTTTTTTAATGCTGTAGATATGTGAGAATTGCTATATTAAGGATAATTCTATAGCCTCTGCTAGCCCGCCAACACTGAGTGGCCGCGTAAGGAGACTCTTACAGCTCTACTCTGAAAGTGATGTGCAAGGATTAAGAAAACCCGACTTCGGCGGAAGAGAGAGAGAGAGGGTGATATTGAGTATCTAGACTGTCTTCCAGGCGCTAAAAATTTTCCACCGTTTTTAAAATACTGTGTGAAGCCGAGAATGACGTAGTTAAACTGAGTCAAAATAATATATAGTAATTACGAATTTGCCTTTATTAAATTTTATTGTGATTTAGAAAAGCGCAAACATTTGGATCCTAACAATAGTTTTCTTCTTCTTCTTCCTTTTTGAAGAGTTTGCGTTCATTCCCGTTTTGATGAAAGTAAGTGCCTGTCCTGTTTATGAATGGATGTGGAGTTATAAGTTTTGCCCATGTAATCGAATACAAAAAGTGAATATTGAGGCCCATAAATTCCCAACAAGGCCGCGTCTAGACCATTTCAAATTATTCAAGCCATGCACGGCTCAAATCCCCTCTGCTCGCCCACCAACAGTGGCCGCGTAAGGAGTTCCTTGGTAAAGACTCTTAGTCCTACTCCATAAGTGATGTGTAAGGATTAAGAAAACCAGACTTGGGAAGAGAGTTAGAGAAAAAACAAACAAATTAAGAAAATATACGAGGCAAATACTTTTAACGAATCGAAAATTGATGTGGGGCCTAACTTACGGAGAATCTACATGTATAACCCAAATGAAACAACAAATGAATGAAGTATACAAAGCAGAATGTTTGAAACGTACCGAAAAATGATTTGGGATGTAACTTACGAAGAATATGCTACTAATATAAAAACAACAAATGAATTGAAGTATACAAAGGTGAAGGTTTTTATCGAATCGAAAAATTATTTAGGATGTAACTTACAGAGAATATACTACCCAATTAAAAACAAACAAAAGAATTAAATATACGAGGCAAAATATTTTTATCGAATAGGAAATAGATGTGGGGCCTAACTTACGGAGAATCTACAGTCCACTTGATACGACAACATGAATGAAGTATACAACGCAGAATGTTTTAAACGTACCAAAATTGATCTGGGGCGAACTTACGGGAGAATCTAAAACCCAAATGAAACAACAAATGAATTGAAATATACAACGGAGTATATTTTTGTTGAATAAAAAAGGATTTAGGGCGTAAGATACAGAGAATTTACAACCCAAATAAAACAAAGAAATGAATAGAATATACGAGGCAAAATACTTTTATCAAATAGAAAATTGATTTGGGCGTAACATACGGTGAATTTACAACCCAAATAAAACAAACAAAAGAATAACAAAATCCGAGGCAAAATATTTTTATCGAATAGAAATTTGAATTTAGGGCGTAACTTACGGAGAACCTACAACCCAAATTAAATCAAACAAATTAAGAAGATATAAGAGGCGAAATACTTTTATCGAATCGAAATTTGATTAGGGCGTAAGATACAGAGAATTTACAACCCAAATAAAACAAAGAAATGAATAAAATATACGAGACAAAATACTTTTATCAAATCGAAAAATGATTTGGGTGTAACATACGGAGAATTTACAACCCAAATAAAATAAACAAAAGAATAAAATATACAAGGCAAAATATTTTTATCGAATAGAAAATTGATGTGGGGCCTAACTTCCGGAGATTCTACAGCCCAAATGAAACAACAAATGAATGAAGTATACAACACAGAATATTTTTATCGAATCGAAAATTGAAGAATCTACAACCCAAATTAAACGACAAATGAATGAAGAATGCAACGCAGAAAGTTTTTTTTATCGAATCGAAAATTGATTTGGGGAGTGACTTACGAAGAATCTACAACCTAAATGAAACAGCAAATGAATAAAGTATACAACGCAAAATGTTTTAAACATATCGAAAATTGATTTAGGGCGTAACTTAAGGTGAATCTACAACCCGAATAAAATAATATTCAAAGACGAAGAAGACAGCAGAGGGTAGAGAGAGATATAGAAGAAGAAAATGAAACGAATCTACGGAATACAGAGAGAACCTAAAGGGATAGAGGGTGGAGGATGAGGGATTGGGGATGAAAGAATGAGAAATAGAAGAGAGAACGGAATAAATTCAATGGAAAATAACAACTCGAAGAGAGATAGAGAGAGAGATAGAGAGAGAGAGAAAGAAAAAAAGAAAGAAAGAAAGAAGAAATACAATTACTAGTAAGGGGGGGGGGGGTGATCACAGATAGACCGTGAATACAAAAAGACAAGGGAAAGAAAAAGCATAAGTGGGAGAGAGAGCATGGATAGAGAAGAGAGAACAAGAAAGAGACCCAGTAAAAGAAAGATACCAATTTGAAGAAAGGGAAAAGGAAAGGGAGTGATTTAAAACAAAGAATTAGAGAGAGAATGAGCCCAGACAGACTAGACAGGGGAGAGAGAGACCAAGAGATGGAGTGAGGGCCAAGAAAGATAATAAAAACAAGGAGAAAGAGAGAAGAAGAGAGATAGGAAGCTAAAAGAATGGAGAATACAGGCAGAAAGAGAAAAAGAGAGATAAGAAGCTAAAAGAATGGAGAATACAGACAGAAAGAGAAGGTGATAAATGTCGAGAGGGTAGTATGCACATTACTTGGTCCTAGATTGCTTACAATGCAGTATTTACCACTTTTCAACCCTGAGTCAATGAATAAAGACATAACTGACGATAAAATAATTGTTCTGATGGCAAACTGGTCTACATGAATGAAGTTCTTATCCATGACACTTATCTTGAACTCCAGGGGATTATGCTAATTAACGCTACACTGTGAAGATCACTCAAGCATTAAAGCTAGCTGGTCTTCCCTCGCTTCATGAATATAACTGTCAGATCCTGCATGGGGGCTATAATAGGATTAAAAGGGTTACATGAAGGGCTGTATGTAATCCCTTAAAGGGTGACTAAATTAGAGAGAAAAAAGGTTCTGTTTCCATGTATTTTTGCTTTCAAATCACGAATCTGGCAATTGATTGTCAAAATTATGTCTCGTTTTGGCGAAAAAGGGGGAAAAGTAGAGGTTTTGGGAGCGTTCCTTAAAACTCGTGAGCTGATTGGCTAATTGCCGTCACACCCCCAAGTGACGTATGAAGAGTAAGAGGCACAAGATCTGCAGGCTGCGGCAATGTAACATTGTACACACAATGCGGTATTTGACCCCTCTGTTCAACGGACAATTTATGAAAAAGGGAAATTAATCAATATAGTCTTAGGATTGAATAATCATTATTAATATATTTTCTACAAGATCAGTGAACACTTTTGCCCCAATATACAGCTCTTGTTTTGTTTTTTTCAACTTTTCTTTGAACAATGTTCTCGTCCATCTGAGCTTGCCGAACGATAGTTTTGCATTGGTCTTAAACGCGTACACAGCTGTTTTATGCGTCTGTGCAATGTACTACACATCTTTAGTACGGCAACTATGTTCCCCCTCGTACTAAGCGACTGGTGAACGCTTTTGTTTGGTTTGTTTTTAATCTCGCCTTTTTTTTTTCTTCGCTTTACATGTACTATACAGTACAAGTACTGACTTAGATTTTTGGCTGAATTCTTCGAGTAACTTAGAGAGATGGATAGTGATCGCGAGTCCGATTTGGAGGACTTTTTTGACCCAGATACGAACTTTGATTTATCAGATGATTTATCGATCCCGAAAGAGAAGAAGCTCAAGTGCAGTGGCCAGGGGAATTCGACCATATATGTTCGAACCCCTCGCAGAAGACGCGCCAGGGCATGGTGAAGGGGTCGCGTTGGAAGGGGCCGCGGGTGAAGCTGCTGCAGCTGCTGGAGAAGAAAAGTGATCACTGCAAATTGTACTCCACTCGCTTGGCCCTTGCCACTCTGCCCGCGTGAGCATACCTTTGCGACCCACAATTTCCGTAGATTTTCATCTTTAGGAAAATGATGTACGTAGGCTTACATCATCTTTAGGGGTCTTGCTACAGCCCGCAACTATACACCGATTTGGCATTATCGATGAAATTGTGTCCCAAAATCAAATTTATTGTGAGGAATTAAACACACGAAAATATGCAATGCAAATGGTCGATGCGGTGAATGTCATGCTCAGCACCGGGCTGGGCCTGCCGGGGCCTGCGGGCGCGCACGGTATATAGGTTGGTGGAATATTTTCCCTTACTTCTCGTACGTCACAGATCACGTGATCATGATGTCCTTCGATGGGTTTTTTAAGGGGCGGGGCTTATGACTGTGTAAATCAGCAAAAATGTACTTTTCAAATGATTATAAAATACGACTGAATGCATAAAAAATTGTGTGACAGATATTTTTTTGGCTCCTGATGACTCCTTCCTACGAAAAATGGGCAATTAATTTTCTATTTTAGTCACCCTTTAAGAACAACCATGTAAATGTGATGTCCTTTCTTTCTAATATAAGGGGATGTTTTCGTCATGCCTTACAGTGCCGCACAGGTTACGAATAAGACTTTTAGAGACGAGTTTTAAGTTATTTTAGATTGTGCTCTCATGAATATAAATCACTGTTAATTCAATGTTTTCATTGGCTACGTTATCATTCTTTAGTATATATTTTTGTGGAGTAATAAAATTGATTCTAAAACTTACCACGAAGTTCTTGAAGGGATTTTTCGTTTGGAGCTCTAAAAAGAGAACATATATATACTTCTTTTTTAATGAACATCTTATTAAAACACCTAAATAAAACGGTTACATGTCGTTTTTTCCCAAGGTTCATAATTCCGAAGGTTCGTTTTTCAGAAGGTTCGTTACTCCGACGGTTCGTAATTCCGAAAATGAAATAGGGTCCATGTAATATCCCGCAGGTACATGCTGCCATCTACGGCAGGAGGGCACACAACTGGGCGTTGTGGCGTGCGCCTGTAATCCAGCTAACAGTGGAAGTTCGAGACTGAGTCACGTCTTTCGGATGGTGACGTTAAAGGTCGGTCCTTAGACGTAAATAATCATATCTGATTGATACACGTCTGCAAAAACCCAATTACACACACACATACACACACACACACACACACACTGTATGGAAGTGCACGAAACTGATTGTCGAGATGTCGAATAAAGAAAGTGTTTTCCTGAATATCCTGATTCAAGATATATCTTTGTCAATGTGTGAAAGATAGAGATATTACAATGGCGACGAGACGGGAGCCTGGTTCGAGCTCTAATGTTGGACAAAAAGGGGACTTTTGACTTTTTTCTATCGTCTTGATCATGTGCAAGGCGTCGCCTGAACGGTACGTACGTGTGATGTTGACAGAGTGTGTAGTCTACCGAGTTTTGTGCCCCATGTATTGACATTCATGTGATACAGTAATACAACCAATATGTCTATGTCTGTCTTACCACCGTTTGATCCTCACGGGGACAGCGCTCTTTGAGTCAGAGGTGGGAACAATACATAAAGAGATTTGAAGGAGCCATGGTTGATTTCAACATAACTGCACCGAAACGAAAACGAGCCCTTCTATTGCATTATGGAGATGTACAGCTCCAGAATGTGTTTGATACCCTACCTGATACAGGGACTGATAAAGATTATGAAAGGGCTTGTGATGCTTTTAAGGCCTATTTCGTATCGAAGAAGAACATTATCTACGAGATAATCCTATTTCGTAGACTCACCCAAGAAGCTGAGGGAAAAAAAGCGCAATTATGTACCAGACTACAGAAGAAAGCAGAAAAGTGTCAGTTCACGAATGTGGAACGTGAGTGGGTTACTCAGATCATCACTGGCTGTCGGTCTAGCCAGTTGCGTAGACGCGCCCTTGAGAAACAGACATCTCTCGACACACTTATAGAACTAGCTCAGTCCATTGAGTTATCACAGGAACAGGCAGATGGAGTCGAAGCAGACAAGGCTTTACAAATCCATCGTGTTTCTTCAAAACAGAAAAGGCGTGCACGTCCCAACCAGAAGCCATCACAACCTAAGCCTAGTCCAAATAAGGTGAACCACAGTGAAAAAGCCCCTAGAAAGCAGCACTCATCACAATGCAGAAATTGTGGGTATGCCTATCCCCACACTGGAGACTGCCTTGTAAAGGGAAAACGCTGCAACACCTGTAATAAACTGCACCACTTCGCATCAGTTTGCCGCAGTGGCAAACCAGTCAAGTCAAGTCTGTCAGCGATGATAATGCCACATCACTCCCTGATGCAAAGACCTTGCAGAACCCTGTTGACATGATCCATGAGTATATGTTTGCAGTGTCAAACGCCAAGCCGCCAACACATGTAGGCATAATCATCGATGGCATACGCTGTTCTATGATTATCGACTCGGGATGTTCGCGAAACATCATCGATGAGCCTATCTACAAGAAAATGAAAGTTAGCCATAAGAAAACTTCGATCCGCCTCTTCCCATACGGTTCGAAAACACCCTTGGGTGTCCTATGTGTGTTTACCGGTAGCCTTGAATCACAGAGGAAAATCACTGCTGCTGAGATATATGTGGTTAAAGGCTCATATGGATGTCTTCTTGGACGTAGAACTGCTGAAGATCTCCATTTGATCACCATCAATGACACTGCCAGTGCTGTCAATGCAGATCACGACTATACATCTGCATACCCAAACCTATGGTCTGGAGTTGGGAAGCTGAAAGACAAGAAGGTGAAACTCCATATTGACACCTCAGTTCCTCCAGTCGCCCAGCGGTTTCGCAGTAGAAGATTTCATCTGCGAAAACAGATTGAGAAACAACTTACAGAGCTGCAGGAAGCCGACATAATCGAGGATGCTTCTGGCCCGACTCTATGGGTGTCACCGATCGTAGCCGTTCCCAAGCCGAATGATCCAGAGAATGTTCAGATTTGTGTTGACATGAGGGCGGCTAATAAGGTTGTCATCAGAGAGCGTCATCCTACACCTACAATGGATGAAATTATCACTGAGTTAGATGGGTCCAATGTGTTTTCCAAGTTGGATCTAAAATCTGGATACGATCAGCTCGAGCTTGAACCTGAGAGCAGATACATTACCACCTTCGCTACACATGTTGGACTGAAGCGCTACAAGAGGCTGAATTTCGGCATATCCTCAGCGAGTGAAGTCTTTCAGAACACTATTCGTCAGACAATTGAAGGCATACCAGGAGTCCTCAATGTGTCTGATGATATCCTTGTACATGCACCTGATGAAGCATCACACAATGAGAGGCTGCATATACTCTTTCGGCGTCTGCAAGAGCGAGGACTGACCCTGAACAAGCAGAAATGCCAATTCAACAAGACAAAGATTTCTTTCTTTGGCCTTGCATTCTCAGCAGAAGGAGTATCGCCTGACCCTGACAAGGTTGACGCTATCCAACAGGGAGCACGTCCGCAAAATGCCCAGGAAGTGAGAAGTCTTCTTGGCATGGCCAGTTATAGCTCGCGCTTCATTCCCAGTCTCTCGACAATAACTGCAACTCTCCGTAGCCTCATGACAAAGGGAGTGAAATACGAATGGAATCAAATCAATTCAATTCAATTCAATTTCGGTTATTAATATAAAATACACAATGCAGTAGTGCAAGGACTGATAGTGCAATGTTTACATAAAATGTGCATCAGAAATAGGATCACTTATATACAATTGCAATTATTAAACAATTAAACTTATTATAAAAGTACATACATGAAACTATATTCATATTGTAGTAAATGATAATGAAAAAGAAATTAGCGTCAGGTTGCAAAGGTATTGAATAAAAGAGGTGATTTTCAAGAAGCAAAGTGAATTTGTGTGCAATATTCAATTACATTAAAAAAAGACAGAAACATTTGTATAATACAATTATAAAAGTAAATTCAAATGTTCGACCAATTGCTAGTACCCATAATCTTATAAGAGAGTGGAAATTATTAATATACTTATGTCACAATGTGATACATAAACTGAAGAAATGTACGTGTATGTACATCTGTTATGTTACTGTATTGCACAAATTTTAGATAATACTCAATGATATATTAATGGAAATTATTGGATTATAAATATCTCATTGAAAAATATTGCGCAAATGCTATCATTATTAAATTTTCACATTAAATTGTATGCTGATGTTGAGTTTATACAAGTTATAATATTAGTAGAACTAGAAATGTCCATTGCCGCGCAATGCAAATGTATCCCCCGGCACTGGCAGCGATTTTTGCGTCATCCTTTTGTTCGAAGGAGGGACAAAGAACCTCCCCCCTCCCCTCCCTCAAACAAAAGGATGACATAGAGATAGCCACCAGTGGCCCGGACTATTGTCAACACTAGGAACAGCATCACCAAAACAATATGTGTATAGATTAGAGTATAATGCATCTCTATAAAAAATTCGAAATAAATCTGTCAAGAAATGTAACCTGCAGAGCACACACAAGATATCCACTAAGATATGACCTTTGACCATGTAAAAGACGGAACACTGGGGGTTACTTCACCAAAAACTGTAGAGGACTAGAGTAAACTATGATGGACCTCCATACAAAATCCGAAAGAAATCAGTCAAAAAATGTGACCGCCAGAGTGAATGCAAGACAGCAACCAAAAATATAACATTTGAACTTTAAAAAGTGGAACACTGGGGGCAGCATCACCAAACACTAAAGATGTGTAGATTTTACTAAGACACACCATACAAAATTTGAAAGAAATCCGTCAAGAAATGTGGCAGTTAGAGCGCACAAAAGACATATGACCTTTGACCCTATAAAGGACGGAACAATGAGTGCAGCATTATCAAAAAGCATAAATTTGTAGATTGTATCCAGATACATCTCCATACAAAGTTTGAAAGGAATCCGTCAAGAAATATGGCCTGCAGAGCGCACACAAGACATCGTCCAAAATATGACCTTTGACCTTATAAAAGACGAAACACTGGTGGTAGCATCACCAAAAACTAAAGATGCGTAGATTTGACCAAGATACACCTCCATACAAAATTTGAAAAAAAAATCTGTCAAGAAATGTGGCAGTAAGAGTGCACAAAAGGGACAAATGACCTTTGACCCTATAAAGGACGGAACAATGAGGGCATGCAACATCACCTAAAAGTAAAGATGTGTAGATTTTACCAAGACACACCTTCATCCAAAATTTGAACGAAATCCATCTAGAAATGTGGCCTATAGAGCGCACACAAGCTATCCACAAAAATATGGTCTTTTACCCTATAAAAGACGAAAAACTAGGGGCAGCATCACCCAAACTTATAGGTGTGTAGATTATACCAAGATACACCTCCATACAAAATTTGAAAGAAATCTGTCAAGGAATGTGGCAGTTAGAGCGCACACAAGAATATGACACGGCGGCGGCGGCGTAACGCTGCTGAATCCAAAGTATCCTCCGGCATTCTGCCGGGGGATACAATAAGACAAAAATTTAAGAACAACATTAAAAAGTAAGAAATCTCAGCTACATTATTAAAACATGTAAAGCACTGAATTACATATGCACAATATTTCAATTTTGAAATCAATTAAGCAAAACGAAACAAAAACTCTAAAACATTTTGAACAAAGAGCATAGCATACATTAAGACAGATGACCTACAACTGGGCATTAACTAGTTTGACGAGTGTGGGGACACTTGATTTTTTGTATCGTTCAGTTCTTGCATGAGGGATGTGTAAGTGGTTAGAGTTTCTACGTCCAGTTCGCGAGAGATGTTGCCGTTCAGCTGGAAGCAGATCACGATGTCGCGAGGAGACAAGGATTGACTTGGCAAAGTTGGTAGTTATTTCATTTCTTCGCGTAGCAAGAGAGGGAATGCCGAAACTGCTCAGGAGTTTTTCATAGTGATGCTGATTAGGGTATGATATCATCCTGAGTGCCCTACGTTGTATCCGCTCTGTACTATCTGACTGCTGTTTTGTCAACCTACCGCTCCAGACCGGTGCGCAAAATTCCATCAATGGTCGGACATACATTTTGTATAAAAACACAAGATCACTGGTTGGAACTCCATTCCTCTTCGATTTACACAGGATATAGAGACGTCTGGATGCACGTTAAATGAGCTGTTCAACTTGTAAATCCCACTTTAGGTTTGATTGTATGATAACACCAAGCAGGCGAAGTGACGTTGTAGACTCCAAAACTTCATTTCCAATAGTAATCGACGGTAAAGGTGGACCATTACGCAGGAAACTTACATGCATCACCTTACATTTGTCAGCCTTTGGTTTCATTGAATTGAACTCGCTCCATGCTGATAAAGCATCCACATGAGACTTTTGATGACTTGACTCTGATTTATGGACAACTTCAGCAATAGTCAAGTCATCAACATACTTCCATCTCTTTGTAGTAGTCTCGGCAGCGTCATTGTTCATAATCAGGAAGATTACCGGGCCGATGTTGGTTCCCTGTGGAACCCCACATGATAGCATGGCCGAGTTGACATCCATTTGAATCAGCTTCTGTAAAGCCTTTGTATGGTCGATGAAGTCAAAGGCCTTCATGAAGTCGATTGTACAAATCGTGGCATGATGACTTGGCTTATCTAGGCCCCATTGAAGGTCATCAAACAGGCTAACTAGGTAATGTGACTCAGAGCTGCCTTTTATGTTACCAAATTTCTTTGGATCAATTTGGTCTTTGATATCAGCCATCACCCATTCTGCAAGGAAGCCTTCAAAGACACGCGCTATAAGTGGGGTGATCGAAATTGGTCGGAGCTGATTGTGTTCGATGACTGGTGATTTCTTCGGAACGGGACACACTGATGCAGTTTTCCAAGAGCTTGGGAAATGACCGCTGCTAAGACAGTTATTGAAGATGGTGGTCAGTGGTAATGAGAATTCATACGCAAATTCCTTTAAGAGTCGGATGGAGATATCAGTGTGATGTCCAGCCTTGATGCATTCAACCACCTGAGTCGTTTGTAGACTTCCTCCCTATCTATGGTTGGAGGACGAGGCCCAGGAAGGTAGGCTGTGTAGGCTGGTAGGAGTTTTTCATAGTGATGCTGATTAGGGTATGATATCATCCTGAGTGCCCTCAGGATGATATCACGCAGATTGAATTTCTCTTTAAGAGTCGGATGGAGATATCAGTGTGATGTCCAGCCTTTGATGCATTCAACCACGTGAGTCGTTTGTAGACTTCCTCCCTATCTATGGTTGGAGAAGTTCATTACATACCCTGGCAAAGTGACAGCTCAATTCATGAGCGATCTTTGATGGAAGTTTATCTGTGTCCTGCAGCAAAAGTGATAGTTTGCGCATTCCAGTTAGATCTGCTGTTGCCATTTACCAGGTTCGCTCTGTTTCAAATGTTCAGTTTTCCGAGCATAAAAATCCTTCTTGGCCCTGACAATCTCTCGCTGCACAAAATTTTGTGCTTGTTTATAGGCACGATCATCCCCTCGATGATAATGTGTTATCAGCCGTCTGATATAGTTGTTGACTCATTCTTTATCATTCAGCCGACGGACAATGGACATTTGTTCAAAGTGTAATCTATACTGAGCTGTAATGATTTGTTGGAACCAGTCAGCTTTCATATCAGTATCAATCAGCTCGTCCAGATCAGACCAGTCCGCTTGCGTTATTCACTGCCCAAAAGATCGCACAGAGGAGTCTCGGAAAGGTCGACTGAAGTACTGTGATTTCTGTCGGGGACTGTGACCACTATTTGGTTTTAGAGAAATAACCATGTTGTCGCTTTTCCCTATTGGTGCAGTCCTTACAGGATTTTGATAGTCACCTCCCATGTCGGCAAAGATCTTACCCAGAACTGCATCTCCTCTGGTTGGTTCTGTAACAATCTGGCGAAGTAAAGTGTGAAGTTCAATGGGTTGAGTCTTCAGGTCATTGAAGTCATTGAAGTGGTTAGTAGACGACACAAGCAAAAATATCATTGTCCAGTAGTAGGTTCACAAATGACCTCAACCTAACCACATAACTTCAAGGTGTGGAGGGACAATGTCATCAAAGACTCGAGTAGCATTCATGTCCTCACGTTCATAGAGTGCCACACCTCCTCCATTGCGGCTTTCACGATCATGCAGAAGCAGGTTTTTCTTCTGAAAACCATGTCTCTGTCCCTGCAATCAGATGAACATCCGTATACAGTGTATCAGCCGTTGCTAGAAGGTTATCGACTTTGTTAGAAAGTGACCTTGCATTTAGCAACATGATGGAAGGGAGATTTTGCTGTGATTGCTGATCACGTGACTCAGTCAAATCTCTATTCAATAATGAATGATTGTTGATAGTTACGAGATTTCTCTTATCTTGTTTTCTCTCATTATCCCTCTGCCGTGATTTCAGATTATCCGTGGTCGAGTAACCACTGGAATTGGATGCTGATCTTTCTGAAAAGTCCACGTCTACTTGGCTGTACACTGCATATGTCATATTGTTGTAGTGTGTGGTATACATCTAATGTTACTGGATTATGCTTACATGAAGTTCCAGTTGACAAAAGCTCCTCTCTAGAGTAGGACAGATCAGGCATTATTGTAAAGAAGAACCAGAACACAAGAACAATAGTAAACTTCACTACACTGGCCATCATTGTTCATTCACGTCCATGTGTGTTCATTCAACTGGATGAAACATAATAGTTCACTGTGAAGTCAATGTGCTGAACTACTGCCATGTATAGGCAGAAATTGATAGAGTCCCCCAAAATTATGTTCAATCATATCCACTGAAAAGAAAGATATAAGAACTTCAAACTGGTCTTGTAGGTCTATTACTAAGTAAACAGACTGGTTTAGAAGAAATGGTAGCAGGATCTAAAAGAATGGAAGTGTCACTGAAAAACCGGAGAGCTCTCACACAGTGCAACCTGAGGCGCCACCTGAGATCATGAAGCAGCATTGAAAGCGTTGAAAGATTCCATATCAAAAAGTGCAGTATCATCATACTTCGACACAGCTAAGCATACAACCCTGTACGTCGATGCCAGTTCAGTGGGATTGGGAGCCATGTTGACCCAAAAGGTGAGAACAATCACCTATGCCAGTCGTTCCCTTACACCAACAGAACAAAGATACAGGATAGAGACAGGAGCCCTTGGTATTGCTTGGGGTGTTCATCGCTTTCACACGTATCTTTTTGGTAGGAACTTCACCGTGGTGACTGACCACAAGCCTCTGATCCCTATCTTTGGAAAGCGCGCATAGCAAATTGGATGTTAAAACTCCAGCACTACGCCATGGATGTTATCCACGGCCCTGGAAAGACAAACCCAGCAGACTACCTTTCACGGCATCCCTGTAGTGATAGCGCTAATACAACAATGCCAGACGTCGAAGCCTACATAAACTTTGTGGCTCATCATGTAGCTCCAAAAACCATCACTCTCGACGACATACGCTCAGAAACAGCTCGCGATTCCACACTACAAGCTACGATCGAAGCCGATCGCAGTGGAAAGTGGGAGAATCTCAAAGGCTCTCATCGCGCTATGTGGAATGTTTGCAATGAAATCGCAGTCACTGAAGAAGATATTGTGTTGAGGGATAAGCGTATTGTGATACCAGAAGCCCTTCATTCGCGTATCATCGATATCGCACACGAGAGTCATCCAGGTGTAACGCGTTCGAAAACATTGCTTCGCTCAAAGCTTTGGTTTGAATCGCTTGATCGTAAAGTGGAATCACTTGTGAAAGATTGCCCTGTATGCCAAACCGTACGCGATATCCGTACGCCTCTGGAGCCCCTCAAGATGTCACAAATGCCACCCGGTCCTTGGCAGAATTTGAGCATTTCTGTGGCCCGTTACCCACAGGAGAGTGTTTGATGGTACTCATTGATGAGTATTCGAGATACCCAGTTGTAGGTTCAGTGTCTGCTAGAGCTGTGATACCAGTTCTTGACAAAGTGTTGTCTGTGTTTTGTTTTCCGATAGTCATCAAGAACGATAGTGGAAGCCCATTTAACTCGAGTTCATTCGCAGATTACGCGTCTCACTGCGGATTTCACAGTCCATAATTCCGAAATGAAAAAAGTATTCATATGTCCAAAGGTTCGTAATTCCGAAAGTTAAAAAGGGCTCTACTGCATTTTCGGAATTACGAACCTTCGGAATTATGAACCCTTTTTCATTTTCGGAATTATGAACACTATTTCATTTTCGCAATTATGAACACTATTTCATTTTCGGAATTATGAACCCCCTGCTATGGGAAATTTGTGTTTTGGAATTACGAACCTTCGGAATTAGAACCTTGGGAATTTTTTTTGGAAATGCAATAACTAAGTTATCATGTTATAGACTATTTTGTGTGTACTATTCTCACATGTCCTATGGGATATATCAAGAAACTCAATGTCAGTTCTTCTGTGTACTGAATTATTATAATGTTATCAATCTTTATTCGTTTAATTGTTGGGTTTTGCCACAAAAGACTTTCATGGGGATAAATATTCAGATTCAGGAGAGTTGTAGCTATCATTTGGATCCCATCTTTTAAGAAATTTACCTCTGAAATACCATCTGACGAATAAGTTCATCATTGGTATACTGTACTGGATAAATCCATCTCCGTTCTTCACATCAACCTTAGACCCTTGATGTAAGAGGAATTTTACGAGAGCCTTCTCAGCTGACATGTCTTGATCACTCTCTTCAATTATCTATTTTAAATGGCCAAATAACAACAACACTTATGTTGATAACAATTTCAATAAAATATGTATTATCAATTGCTTTAACCGTTTCTATTTCAGGTGGGGGGGGGGGGGTATAGCCCCCTTACACACACACACACACACACACACATACACACACGTGACACACACGTGACACACGTAGCAATTTATTAATTTGATTTGATTTGATTTGATTTTGATTTATTTCCTTCTGCATTCATATAAGAACAACATTTTTCGGTAACATATATAAAATAAAATACAAAAGTACTTTTTGACAATGAATCATAAATAGCAAGTATATGTAATAATCATTGTTCAAAAACAAACACGAAATGATAAATTGTCAAATTATTGTAATTCATCAAATATAAAGTCATTTGCGGAAGAAGGACTACCATTATAAGCAATTTGCTTGAGAATATGGCAGCCCTAGACAAATATTATGAAATAGCTAAAACATGTTTAAATAAGCAGAATGGATAAATAATTGAAATCCTAAATTAAAAGCATATTGATGATGATGTTGATGAAATGATCATGGTGATGATGATGATAACGGTGATGATGATGACGATGATGATGAAGAGTTGACACAGAAATTTTACCTTGTATATTCAGATAGTAACATCGTTTTAACTTTGGCTTTAAATGAGTAAAGGGAACAACAGGATTTAATGAATTCTGGGAGAGAATTCCATAGGTCTGGACCATGGTGTCTTATTGATCTATGGGCAATCAGTAACTTTGTGTTGACTAGATGAAAATTAGAGGAATTGAAAGTAGGGTAGGAGTGAATAGTGTTATTTAAATTATAAAAGTTTTGAAATGAAAGAGGGAGCAAGTTATTTAGATACTTAAATATGACCAGTAAACTTTGTAGTGAATTGATGTCGAATACTGTTAGAGTTTTCAGTTGGTAAAATATTGGTCTGGTGTGAGATAAATATGGTGAATCGGTACATATGCGAAGGGCTTTCTTTTGCAATAAGTAAATAGAGTTGATTTTTGTTTTGTTGGTGGTGGCCATACTAAATTGCAATATGTTATATATGGTAATATCAATGAATTATAAAGCATAATGAGCGTTTTACAAGGGACAAATCTCTTTACTTTATAAAGTATACCAACATTCCTAGAAATAGAAGTAGTTATATGACGTATATGTTCATTCCAATTTAAATTTTCATCGATAATGACACCCCAAAATTTTGTTTGTCTCTTTCTTTCTAGAGGTATATTATCTATAAGTATGTTGTAAGGAAAATCAATGACATGAGAATTTACGTGCTTGAAATACCTGAAATTGGTTTTATCTAAATTAAGGGACAATTTATTGCACTTAAACCACAAAGATAACTTTGGTAACTCATTATTAAGTGTATTTACTAGGGTATTTAAGTTATGATGTGAACAGAAAATGTTTGTGTCATCTGCAAATAATATGAAAGATAAAAGAGTTGTATTAGTTAAATCATTAATATATGATAGAAAAAGTAAAGGGCCTAGTATTGACCCTTGTGGAACACCGCATTGGATTGGTAGGAAATTTGAAGAAATATCATTATACACTACATATTGTTTTCTATTGATAAATAGCTCTCAAACCAGGAGAGGGCAAATCCACGAATTCCATAAGAGTGAAGTTTTTAAAGTAAAATATGGTGGTCAAGCGTATCAGAGGCTTTAGATAAGTCCATGAATACTCCTATTACATGTTCTTTATTGGCCATGGCATTCGTTATTTTATCATATAACTGTACTAAAGCTAGGTCGATTGAATGTCTTTTTCTGAAACCATATTGATTTATATTTAGAAAATGAAATGTATCTAAAAAGTTATACTGCCTTTTGTAAATAATCTTTTCTAGGATTTTTGATATGCTGGGAAGAATGGATACAGGCCTGTAATTACTTATTTCGTGAGGGTTGTCTCTTTTTGAAAACGGGATTGACCTTTGCAATTTTTAGGGACTCAGGACGTTTCCCGGTGTTAATAGATTAAAAATGTGAGTTAGAGGAGAAACAAGAAAATGTATGATTAGCACTGAATCTATCGTGACCTTGTGATTTACTTGAGTTAAGATTTTTTGTTATTTCGATTATTTCATTAGGATTTGTGGGATTAAAAAACAATGAAGAAGTTGTAGGTTCAGGAAGAAATTTAGTAAAATTTTCGTTCGGTTTATTGAGTTTATTTGCTAAATTAGGTCCTATATTTACAAAAAAGGAGTTATAGGTATGAGCTATATCTTCAGACTGTATTACTGTATTATCCATTGTAAAATTATTAGTAGGTAATTTTTTTTCTTTTCTTGCCAATCAGATCATTTATAACCTCCCATGTAAATTTCATATTAGTTTTCACTCAGTTAACTTTATCGGAATAGTACATTTTACGAGAAGTTCGAATGATATTAGTTAATTTGTTTCGGTACGTTTTATATTTGTTTTTATTAAGAGTAGTTGTAGAGTTTTTTAAATAAGCCTTATAAAATTTGTTCCTTGTGTGTATGGATCGCAGAATTGCTTTTGTTATCCATGGCATTTTACTACATTTATTATCCATGTTTACAGATACCAGAGGAAAATTTTTGTCGTAATACTTCTGTAACTCTTTATTGAAAGTTTCGTATGCAATATTTGCATCTGACTCACTATAAATATCCAACCATTCTTCTGTTGCAAGATCGCTTTTGAGGGATTCAATATTTTGGGGTGTTTGCTTTCTGTACATGCTTGATTTAACTGACCTTTTATTTGAAATGTCATTATTACACATTTAAAAAATTGCCAAATGGTCGGATATATCGGAGTAAAGTAATCCACTAGTCATGTCTTTGTCAAAGATGTTAGAAAAAATATTATCTGTGAGGGTTGAAGATTGACCTTCAATCCTGGTTGGTTTATATGTGGATAACAACAGTTATTAGCATAAATAATATGAAGAAGGGTATCATGATAACTACTATGAGATAACAAGTCTATATTAAAATCACCAATTAGATATAATTGTTTACCTTCTCCCGTAAGAGTATGAAGGCATATATCCAGATCTTCACAAAATGAATTTATAGAACCAAGAGGGGGTCTGTAAATTAATCCAACGATTATATTTTTGTTGTTTGAATTCATGATTTCTAAAAACAATGATTCACTTTGTTTTAATGATATTTCGTTTCGAAGTTTAAATTGTAGTTGTTCATTGACATAAAATGCTAAACCCCGTCCTCTCTTTTGTTCTCGATCATGTCTGATCAGTGTATAATTTTGTATGTTGAATAGGTTGGGCGAAGTGTTATGAAGCCAAGTTTCCGTGACACCAATAATAGAAAAGGGAAAATTGTTCAAAGTATATAGCAATGTTTCCAGAGAATCAAAATTTTTGCTTAGACTTCTAGCATTTACATGAAGTAAACTAAATTTATTTCCTGTTTTTTGTTGAGAACTATATAGAGAATTGGCTCATTTTCCCTATCCATAGTCAGTAAAAATTAAAAGGATTTAGCCAATTAATTCTACGTGCATGTATATAGATGATCTCAAACTGAATACCATATTTACAAATGTGGACATTTTGCCATTTTCTGGGTAGAAAGGAGAACTTATGAATTACTCATTTTAAAAGGAAATTTTACATCAGTTCTAATAGGCATTGCATATGGAGAATAAGATTTTACCAGTTGGAGCGCTGGTGTAGATTCAACCTGCCTTTCCTTACAAGGGCATAGCTTGATCGCTAGATGTAGAGGTGTCTGACCACCATGTGACTGGAGATTTAAATCAGCACCAAGTGACAGTAGCTCCTCTATGACTGACGTGAAGCCATTTATTGTAGCCAGATGAATCGGTGCTAGACCATCTGTATCGCGGTGGTTAATACATCCTTTGTCCTTAAACATAAATGAAACCCCCCTTACAATACATTATAAACATTTGTCGTATGTTCTAGTAATTTGTGTATTTATGCGGGCATCGATATACCTATTTTCTTCTTATTAAGGCTGCCGGGTCCACTTTGCCGAAAAGCTAGCCAAGGATTCCAACAATAAAAAAGTGAGATTTTTTTATTTGTTTACCAACATGACTTGACAATATTCACCCCCCCCCCCCCCCCCATTCTAGCGACACCACTGTATTTATGTATCTGTCATTAACATAGACTGTCGAAATGTTCTACATAACATTTCCAATTTTGGTGCATATTATAGAGCTATTAAAGCTACACTATATGTTAAACGTTGACTACTGTTGTCTTTAACAATATAACTTGTGAAATATTTTAACTATATTAAACAAATAATGACATAATATATAACGAAATAGTTCTGCGAGGTATCATTTTACGTATCACGGAAATTGCAACAGTACTATGAACTGTTTTATCAACTTTAGTCGAACACCTAAACAAGAAGAGGGTTGTCTTACCTTGGCAAGTAGAAGACTTGCAATATCTGTATTGCCAGAGATTATGGCGACATAGATAGGGAGTTGGCCTCGTCTAGACTCTCTCTTGATCCTTGCGTTCTGGTTCAGTAAATACTTGGTTACTGCTTTATTCCCACTGTATTGAAATGACAGAAATAATTAAGAGTAATATCCGGTACAATGTAGTTGTTTGCCCACAGATATAAGAATATCGTGCGTGATTTAATAAAATCGAAACTAATGTACCTCCTCACCAGTCAGGGAGAGAAACTTTTTTTTGTTGGTCTTTTTGTTGTTGTTGTTTTTGTTTTTTTAGCACAACAGATGTTAGACCGGGTGCAAGGGTGGAGGGGGGGGGGGGGTCAACCTAGCGAAACGGGTAAATCTTTTTCATTTAGCAATGATTTATAGACAAAACTATGCCAGGAAATAATCGTCTGACGTGCACAAAGTTGTGGGGGCGGCCAGGAGCCCCCCCCCCCCAAAAAAAGGGCCAAAAATGACGGCTTCTCATACACTCAGCTTTTGTTCAGAAACGCATAACTGTTCTTGCTTTGAAGCTGATGGTATGGGAAGCCGTCAAACTTAGATTTCTCTCTGTGTTGAAGCAGACGTTGATTTTTTTAAACCGTAGTCATACTTTGTGCACAACAAACGATTATTTCCTAGATCACTGCTATGCACATGAAAAGAAAGTTGTTTTTTTCGCTAGGTGAGCCCCCCCCCCCCCCTCTCCCGGTTTATGTCCTCCGCGTCAATCACTACTACTCTCGCATCAATAAAACGTAAGACCTTTCAGCTACGCTCACGGTTTCTTCACACTGAATAAACTCTCTGCCAGTAACTGAAGACATTCAGCTTATTTTTCTCACTAAGGTACTATAAAAACATTTATTGGAGACTAACCTCACAAATTATCATGTTTAACATTCCTTAAAAATCTTTGCCTATGCTTTTTAAAAAGACAAATAGGTATTAATAATGCTTATGATTCTTCCAATGAATCCATTAAGATAACCCTAATGCCAGCATGGTACCTTATTGCCGAATAATGAAGGGCCGTCCAACCCTCTGCATCTTCACTTTCAATTTCCGCGTGGTTATCGAGCAGTGCACGAACACAATCTACATGTCCTTCTAGTAACGCGAACATGAGTGGTGTTACACCCAAGAAATCTGCAAATTAACGAACAATCACAGGCTACTGGTTGTCAATATGACATCTTCCAAATACATCGTATGAGGTGCCATGTAGATTACAATTAAATCAAAGAGTAAATATCTACATATACATATGGTCTTGCTTATTGAAATGGAAAAGAACTGTCTTTACATTTATATTGTTTATTGTGAGTTTTTAAGTGTTATGCCGTATAGATTGAATTATCTCGGAAAGTATATTCCTAATTACGTTTGATTTGCAGAACTAAAAACCTTTACTACTGTAAGTTCCAACTTTTTAAATTCCTATTTAAACATAAATTATTAGTATTAATCGTGGAAACTGAATTTTATATCCTCTTGTCTTTTAACGATTATGTATACATGTACCGTACATCTGCTCTTACCCTAGTTTAAAGCATATGTCTTGAGCTGAAATTCCAGAACACCTTTGTAACAAAGAGTCGTTATCACTGTTGTCACTAGGTATTAAAAGGTTGTCGGGAATGGTAGGTATTCGATATTCTTTAACTTTTTAGTTATTAAATTGAAAATATCAAATCATCTTCTTTGTGTTTTACACCTAGCAACTAGTACATTGCAAGAGGAGAAAATTTAAACTACCATAGCAATAGTTTTCAACACATATCGTCAAAGATGAGGAACGATTGAAGACTCGACAATTTTATATGATTCATGGAAAAATCCATATTTTGAGCGTCATTTTGTACAAAGAAAAGAGATACATTGTACGGGTACTTTTCACTCTCTCATAACTACCTTGTTTAGACTGTATTCCTTTACCAAGGAAATATAGAAGTACATCAAGATGACCCTTGTATGATACATGGTGAAGAGGTGTCCAATCATCACTATCACCCTTCTCAATCTGTGCTCCTTTACTGACGAGATACTGAACTACATTAAGATGACCATTATGTGATGCATGGTGAAGAGACGTCCACCCTTCATTATCCCCCTTCTCAATCTGTGCTCCTGTATCAACAAGATACTGAATTACATCAAGATGACCATTTGATGATGCACAGTGAAGAGGCGTGCTACCATCACTATCACCCTTCTCAATCTGTGCTCCTATAGTAACGAGATAATGAACTACATCAAGATGACCATTATATGATGCATCGTGAAGAGGTGTGCTGCCATCATTATTAACCCTCTGAATCTGAGCACCTCTTATAACGAGATACTTAACTACATCAAGATGACCATTGTCTGAAGCTAGGTGAAGAGACGTCCACCCTTTATTATCCCCCTTGTCAATCTGTGCTCCGTTACTGACAAGGTACTTAACTACATCGAGATGGCCGTAGGCTGAAGCCTGATGAAGTGAGGTGGAACCGTTATTATCCCCCTTCTCAATCTGTGCTCCTCTATTAACGAGATACTTAACTACATCAATATGACCATTTGATGATGCACAGTGAAGAGGCGTGCTACCATCATTATTACCCCTCTCAATCTGTGCTCCTTTACTGACAAGGTACTTAACTACATCGGTATGGCCGTCGGCTGAAGCCAGATGAAGAGGCGTGAAACCGTTATTATCCCCCTTCTCAATCTGTGCTCCTGTATCAACAAGATACTGAATCACATCAAGATGACCATTTGATGATGCACAGTGAAGAGGCGTGCTACCATCATTATTACCCCTCTCAATCTGTGCTCCTTTACTGACAAGGTACTTAACTACATCGGTATGGCCGTCGGCTGAAGCCAGATGAAGAGGCGTGAAACCGTTATTATCCCCCTTCTCAATCTGTGCTCCTCTATTAACGAGATACTGAACTACATCAATATGACCATTTGATGATGCACAGTGAAGAGGTGTGCTACCATCATTATTACCCCTCTCAATCTGTGCTCCTTTACTGACAAGGTACTTAACTACATCGGTATGGCCGTCGGCTGAAGCCAGATGAAGAGGCGTGAAACCGTTATTATCCCCCTTCTCAATCTGTGCTCCTGTATCAACAAGATACTGAATCACATCAAGATGACCATTTGATGATGCACAGTGAAGAGGCGTGCTACCATCACTATCACCCTTCTCAATCTGTGCTCCTATAGTAACGAGATACTGAACTACATCAAGATGACCATTATATGATGCATCGTGAAGAGGTGTGCTGCCATCATTATTAACCCTCTGAATCTGAGCACCTCTTATAACGAGATACTTAACTACATCAAGATGACCATTGTTTGAAGCTAGGTGAAGAGACGTCCACCCTTTATTATCCCCCTTGTCAATCTGTGCTCCGTTACTGACAAGGTACTTAACTACATCGAGATGGCCGTAGGCTGAAGCCTGATGAAGTGAGGTGGAACCGTTATTATCCCCCTTCTCAATCTGTGCTCCTCTATTAACGAGATACTTAACTACATCAATATGACCATTTGATGATGCCTCGTGAAGAGGTGTGCTCTCATCATTATTTCCCCTCTGAACATGAGCACCTTTAACAACGAGAAACTGGACTACTTGAAAGTGACCAGTGAATGATGCATGGTGAAGAGGTGTCCTACCATCATTATCACCCTTTTCAATGTGTACACCTTTACTGACGAGGTAATGAACTATTTCAAAATCACCATTACATGATGCCAGATGAAGAGGTGTCCTACCATCATTATCACCCTTCTCAATCTGTGCTCTTTTACTGACGAGGTACTTAACCACATCAAGATGGCCTTCGGATGAAGCCAGATGAAGAGGTGTGCTACCAACATTATTACCCTTCCCAATCTGTGCTCCTTTACTGACGAGGTGTTTAACTACATCAAGATTACCATAGTTTGAAGCTAGGTGAAGAGACGTCGATCCGTCATTATCCCCCTTCTGAGTCTTTGCACCTCTACTAACAAGGCACCGAACTACATCTAGATGACCGTTGGATGAAGCCAAATGAAGAGGTGTCCTACCATCATTATCACTCTTGTTAATATGCGCTCTTTTGCTAACGAGGTACCGGACTACTTCAAAATGACCATTGTATGGTGCAAGGTGAAGAGGTGTCTTACCGCCATTATCACCCTTCTCAATCTGGGCTCCTGTACTAACGAGATCTTGAACTTCACCAAGATGACCATTGGATGCTGCTCGTTGGAGAGGTGTCCTACCACCATTATCACCCTTGCCAATGTTTGCCCCTCCTTTACACGACATTTTACAATGTCTTTCTAGAAGAAATATGAAGGACCGTTTTTCCGCTGTTCATCGTATATGCCCTCGTCTCACATTCACTTTCCAACAACGACTTGACTTTCACGAGGTCACCCTGCTCTACCGCCTTGACGAGTTCCGTGATTTGTGTTTGTTGCTGGTTCTACTTTAATCAAGCGTAGAATCTATTTAAGAATGATTGCTGGTCGTAAATATATAACCTATTTTAAAACAGTTTCAAAGATGAAGAAGATAAGTTGATCCGGAGTTAATTTGAGAATCCAAAGTTATATGAACAGTCAATCCAAATATTCATTAGTAGTTGTATGTTGGTACCAATCTCGGACAAGTTCGCAGTGGAACGGGTTAACTTATAGGGTTTTATCGTTTTCCCTATTTATCAATGTGATCACTTCATTTTCCCCAACGATTTATTCAACAGTTTGGCTGTAAAATTCCCATGTGTCTTATATCGAATTCACGGCTTCTTCAAAGTAGTTGTAAATTGACAAACAGAGATTATGGTCAACTGTTTATTCCAAAAAATTACTTCCATATCGCACAGTGTGCATCTGCATTCAACTCCAATTAACCGAATCACTCTGTCTTTAAAAGCCAGTACGAATCACAAGTGCTTCTAATTTCCCAAAGATATTTCCAATAAGACAAGACACAGATAACGACAGAAATATCACAAAATGACAGCGAGCTTCTTTCCAAAGATTCACCAACACACCGTTCCAATGTAGTACAAAATGGCGCACTCATAAGCTGTAAGACCGTATGCACTCGCTTTTCAGAATGCAATAACAATCACAAATGTAAGAAATGGCGTGCCCATTGCTAACATTTATACGGCTGTGTGCATTTTAACAATTGTCCTTTTTCGAGTTTCGTCACACTCCTTTTGACAGAGCGCTATTCAGTATTAATATATATCAATACATGTACCGGCACAAAATTCATGTTCAGTATTCTCGGTCTGTATTTCACTCGGAAGGCGCATTAACAACTAGCGAATAGGATATAAAATATATAAATACGAAGAGTGCTCAGTCCTGAAATAAAGCACGCGTATATATTGTGGTACATGTCGATCGGCCGAGAGAGAAAGGTTGTAGTGTTTATCAATATGTTTGTATTTTTTAATTTTCTTTATTTTTTCTTCTTTTTCTATACATCGCTTTTGGTAAAGCCGTAAAGGGCATAATCTTGATATTGTCCCTTCAAATACATGCACAAACTTATGTCCGAAAACGGATAGGAATCAACTCTAACTGCAAAAAGGAGGAGAGGGAGAGAGTTGGGAGGGGGAGCTAGGAGAGATGTTTGTAATTTTGTTAAAGTTATTTGCTGTGAAATTTCTATTAATATTTATGTGATGGGCGGGGGGTGGGGGGGGGGGCGTGGTCCAAACATGTTCCCTGATATTAAGCTCTATATGAGCAAACACTGCGATATCTGACGGGAATGTCGAGAAAAGTTAAAAAAAAAAAAATGATAATATAAAATATTATCTTTACTTTTCTAAATCAGAATATTTCATTTGATATCATGATTTATGCAAATGATAGGGATTACATACCTATAATGTTAATTTATAGGCCTTATTCTGTTAAAAGTAAAGACAGAAAAGGCTTTATTAAAATGAGATTGCTTGCGAGCAATTCCTTATATAAATATAAAGATTGATTAAGAGTGGCGTATCCAAGATTCTCTTATTTTTAATATTGTTCCTCCTGACTGACATTTCAATTTCTGACAAATAAAGGAGGACAATAAAAGCTACGACCGTCTCATAGTGACATTTCTTTTAATATACCTTCAACTAAAACAACTATGAGTGACCACCAGCGTTGTGTTCGAGGAACATTTCTTACGATATATATATATATATATATATATATATATATATATATATAAATTCAAGTTTGAAGATCAGACGAAATACATATTGAGAATCAAAGGTTAGCTATCCTCGTATTCCCATAGAAGAATGTAATGAAGACATGGCGAGCTACTGTAGAGGAAAGTGAAATTACGCAGACTGCCGGCAAAATTATTACACCAGTATATTTATTGGAAAACCGGAGGAAACACCTCTTGAGATTCAGTCTTCAAAACACTCAAACTAATATTTGCAAAATCATTGACGTATCAGCCTGAAGTACATGTACACAGTACTCTCCAATCAAGCTTCACATATCCCATGTAACCATGAATGGGCACCTTTGTTTGTTGGGAGGGGGGGGGGGGGTTGTTGAAGGGGCATTCATGAAACTTACTTCAGGCAGTGCCGAACGGTGCAATTAACCCAAGAATTCGCATTGATTTGACCTCGCTTTTCTGTTGAGTGAACACGATGTTTCGGTGAAACCGCTGGGGAAGTGTCGAAGCAAAACTGCTATAACTTTGGCATATGACCATGAATCTGAATGATCTTAATGGTTTTGAAAATGGGAATCAGCAGATTAACTAGTCATCATATGTTTTTTTTTCAAAATCGATGGAAAAACGGGGACAAACGTACAAGAAACATTACATTAAAAATACAAAATAAAAGTCCAAAATATGCATTAAAATTACACATTTCTAATCGGAAAACAAAAGAGATATTGGAGTATGTCATTAATCAGATATTAAAGATACATTGTGTGAAATATCATTTTCTAAAAACCATGCATCCGAAAATGTCTGTAAAAAATCAAATACAAGGCATTTTCGTACCTTGAATCCGAACGCTGATCTACAGAGTCGCTTTCCGTGGCGATGACGTCATTCTCAATAATACAGTCCCACATTATGCTAATTCTTGTTGGGTTTGAAACATAAAACGGCTTTTACGTGATTTCGTGGGGGAAAATGTAATCTTTGGAAGATTTGAATAATCTTCCAAATGCCTCAGAAATTCATAGCAAATATATATTTACGGAAATAAACCTGAAATAAACTAATTATCGACCTCATGGCTTTACCGTTTACCATCGACACAGCACTAACATGTCTTTCTTTGGCAGTTTTCTCCAGGTACCACCGTCTGCCGACACTTCTGCGCTGCAGTGCCTCGAACAGGTGATCGTGTTATGTAGTAGTGCGCATGCGCGCAGTCTGATGTCTAGCCATGACGTCATATTTTTTTTCAGGTTACTGTTCCTACACGTTTTCAGTTTGTGAAAATAACCCAATATATTTTCCATTATATCTCCGAAAGTAAGGCTTCGGCACGGCGAAAATTTCGTCACGAGGTCCGTAAAAGTCTCAAGAATATGTATGTACTTGATAATGAATATTGAGCGAAACGTCAGGATTTGTCTGTAAATAATCTGAGGGTAGTTTTGAAGGACAACAAAACATGAAAGGTTTGATAAAATGAAAAGTAATTCATCATTTTATTTTTTATTTCATGTGCACATTGATATGACTCTTTCAAATCATTCCTGAAATTCTGAGCGAAATCCGCCCACAAACAATGGAGAAACGAGAGGGGGAAATTTTGGTAAAAAGGTGAACTTCTGAACGTGAGTGCTTCGTTGACCGTTACAGATTCAAAACGATTTCGGTCTGAACGGCGAGTTAATTGATCTCCTCCTCTCCGACTGACTTGGATTATTTCAAACTCGAATTCGCGTGGGGATATATTAGCATGGTTTAGGAAATGTCATTGACTTTTGCGTTATCAGCCACGAGTCTTACAAAGGATGAAACCACGGATACATATACAAGTAATATCATTTAATTAAAACTACATAACTAAAACTGCAATGTACAAACTAGCCATTTTTTTTTCTTTTTCTTTTTTTCTCAGATGGGGGGGGGGGGGGGTGATTTATCAGATACTTTTGAAGTGAAAGGGAACACTAAAATTATGAGGATCTTTTATTTTTATTTATTTGTCGCTTTTCAGATAACCTTTGAGTGAAAATGAACCCCTAAAAATGTGAGGACTTTCACCCCTTCTCCATTTTTTTTGGTCAGACAATGTCTGGAGTGGAAATTCACCCGATGGTGCCTCGGGACCCCCCCCCCCCCCTGAAAAAAATTCTTCTACTGGCAACATATTCATCTAACATTTGAATATGATTGGCATTACGAATAGGAATAGTTTTAATCATAATATTCATGTACAAAAATCTTTGGAGCTAAATGGGATGAATAGGCCTACTTTTGGACATGCTCTTGGCATCTTTACCATCTCACTGTACAGTTTTACCTAAAATGCAGATTTAAAAAAAATTATCATATGAAATGAAATAAATAATTCAATAAAATAGTGTCTTAATATAGTGTACAAATTTATGCACAATCAAAGACAAACCATAAACACGCACACACACACACACACACACACGCCCACACACATCTATGCACGCTACCCCCCCCCCCCCCACGCCCACACACCTCATTCCGATAAGCTAGAGACAAACATAATCAGCCATTAATGTACCATATTCTTTAATGAAAAATAGTTTGGTAATCATTCACTTTAACAATGAGGATCATTACTCTGCAAACTTTAAGTACGTTCTAAGCCTACACAAAAATTAAAATGCAATATACTGTTCAACAGTTAGAAATAAACGATTTAGATAAGTATACTCTCCAGAACAACTACGCATGATAAAACTATTTACAAAATTGTTTCTAAAAATCACTATGTTAACTTATGCTAATGCACAAGAAAGTGTCTTAATAGAGTAATATACCTTTGCCTGAATGCCTAATAAATCTCCATGCCTACGAAAAATCAGTTAAAAATGCAATTTATGCAAGTGGAATAGAAGAGAAAAATCCATATACTGTATATGCTTAAATTAGATACATGTACGTGCACATCTATAACGTTCACAGGTTATCATGAACTACAATTAACATAAGTGGAATATAATGATAAAAGAGCAAGTCATGTTCTGTAATAAAGCAATATACTCATAGGCGGATCCAGAGGGGGGTCGCGGGGGTCCGGACCCCCCCCCCCCCCCTTTTTGGCGCCGTTTTTTTTTTTTTTTTTTTTTTTTTTTTTTTTTTTTTACTTGGCGTTCCCCCCCCCCCCCCCAGAAATTCTGCCGACCTGATCATGCAAGATACTGCGTAGGCCCTATTCATTACCCATTGTTTCATTCTCCGTCGCAAAGTAGGCCTAAGTACTGTACTGCCATGCCAGAGCAGATATGCGGCGCGGCACGCATAGGTTTATGCATGCGACTTTTGATCGTACGTACGCTGTCTTGCAACTATAGACCGGCAGCCCAGAAGATTTATTCAAGTGAAAAGCGCCGGAACAACTGACCTCATAGGCCGATGGGGTGGACCCTAGACCTCACAAAAATGGATTGCTGCCGGGTCTGAGCCGTGGTCTTCCCGCCAAAATCACACAATTTGTGACGTCACTACCGGAAGTCCCATTTTTCACAATGTACAGAGAGGTGCACATGACACCATCACATAAAACATGTCCCCTCCCTATTTTGAGTGCTTCATTTGTAAATTTTTTTGGATAACTTGACTAGCTTGAGTATACGAGACAACGCAACGAGTTTTCCCGGCGTTTGCGTCGCCGAGGTCGACGATTACGACGATAACATTAAGGAGCGACGTCGTCGACATGCGGCGAATTTGTCCGCTTTTTTGTCTCAATTTCGGTTACAAATATTTGAGTTTATTTTAAATAGCTTTTAATTTACCCGATTGCTCTGAAACTTGGCCTAACTATGCAGCAGGTCCTCCGCTTTCCGGAGCATATATGGATATTAAACATATTTATAGGTTTGGGTTATATTCTGACCATTTAAGTAACACGGGTTTTAGGAAAATCTGTCAAAAAATTGTAGTTTTGGGGTAACATTTTAGAGTGAGTTTTATACAAGCGCTCTATGGGGAAAATATTATACTGGACTGATTGATACATATCATATTACATGAAGATATACTCCACTCTATTCCCTTCTCTCTCTCTCTCTCTCTCTCTCTCTCTCTTTCTCTCACGTTCTCTTTCTCTCTCTCTCTCTCTCTCTCCGGTTTCTATATCCCTCCTCGTACAACACTTCCTTCTCTATCTCTCTATGCTATTACCCTAGCCCCTCCTATTATCATTACATCACCCCTTCTCCCTCTCTTTCTCTCTCTCTCTCTCTCTCTCTCTCTCTCTCTCTCAGACTCTTTCTCTCTTTCTCTTCTCCTCTCTATATATCTTGATCTATCAATTGCGGTTTCTCTATCCCTCCATGTACATATGCTGTACTACCTCACCCCTCTCTGTCACTATTCCTCTCATGCATCCACCATGACTGATATTCTTCTTTTCTAAGTAGTCAAATATCTTCATTTTATCCGAGGAGATGTTTATTCAGATATCTATGAGTATATTCCTGTATTCTTTCACAATGATTCTGGAGGCTCGAGCCATGTCCATTCGGCGCACGAAGAAATCCTATTCAAGATGCCCAGTTGACTTGACCTTGGAGCAGACTGTAAACAGGGATGCTTCATCTCCCACAAAAGGCATAGCAACTTTCACAAATTTCCACGGTGCTTTCAGAAGATGGGCTATTACACTCACACAACGAAGTATGGCCCTTACAGTGCTTCGTGAACTGGTCAGTCTTCACCAAGGGGAAGAATCGATGAATCAGCTGAGGAAAAGGAGAATCGAACGGGATAATGCTGACATGAGTGCCATAACAAATACACTGACCTCTGACCAACACATGCAACCTATTTGCCCCTGTTCATCAGGGAGAACAGCAAAGGATGCAACGAGTGAATTTCTCCTTTCAACACTTAAACGAGGAGAAAATCTTCGACTCAAATTTCAAGATGAATATGCAGCTGATACTTCACGGTCTCTGAAGCCAGAAACAAGGATCAAGATGTTAAACTTTGCAGCAGAAAATTCCAAGAGATCCAAAACGGTAGTACGGAGAGAGAACGCAGCCGAGGGAGCCAGGGATGTCTTTGGGCGAATGTTAGCTGTTGCCGCTGATTTAACTGATGCACTTGACCTACATCACATTCTAAGCTTCCCACTCACCGAAGTGCCTCTTTCACTTGCCCTTAGCGATGGGGCTTCCCTCAAGACGGAAAAAGGCAGCTTTGACAAGAAAGCTTGAATGCGAACAGGAAGAAACTCTGTTGGCTCCAAATCTTCCCGTGATCTTAGCCAGTGTGATTGATGGTGGTATCACCATTCATGAAACTGTTCTCCAACATAGCAAATCAACATACGGAACCATGGCCAAGGATCTACTGGGTAGGGTTTGTTCGAGTCGCGGAGAGCAAATACACCTTGTGCTAGAAAAGTACCAGTCACCTTCCATCAAAGATCCAGAGCGAAATCTACGCCATTCTACTTCTCAAGCATTCATCATTACTGGACCTGATCAGGCCCAGCGTCAGAGTGGCAAAGAGTTACTCAGGGGTAGTTCGTTCAATGAAGAATTCGCCAAATTTGTCACGGACGAATGAAGGAAGCCCCAGTACGGACCAATAGTCGGGAGAAAAAGAATATATGTGTCCCATGGCGGAGCTTGTACTGAACTGAACAATAATGGGGACAACCAACTGGAAGTAGATCAGCCGAGTTCCGTCCAATGCCATCACGAAGAGGCTGATACTCTCATAGCTTCCCATGTAAGCAAGATTTCAGACGGCAGTATCCTTGTTAGGTCAAGTGATACAGATGTATTTATCATCCTGCTTGGGCTCTGTGGGAGGTCAACGGGGATGAACATCATAATGGACTCTGGGTCTGGCAATAACAGGTCCGTCTGGTCAGCCCTCTTCCACATGCTGGCAACATAGTGGACTCTTTTGTTATGATTACCAAGTGTCTTTGCACATGGGGGAGAGAAGAACAGTTTATTTTCTTTAATTTTGCGAGAGGGCCCTTCTCACCTCCACTGCTTTGAAATCTTTGTATCTGGCCTCATTTATGTCGGATATTACACAGCCGTATAACGAGCAAACGAATGATGTAATGGTTGGTATATCAACCTCCTCGCTTGTTAGCGATCGGAGCGCTCCGATGTGTGTGGCACTTGATTCCATCTTTTGTAGGGGCTTCATCTTACCCTTTCTGAAGAAACACGACGTAAAGTCACAACCAGTCAGGGCATGGGGTCCAATCAGTGCTTCTGTTGCACCTGGTTGTTTCTTTTCTAGAAGGGCAGCTACATTGTATCTCCTGTTATTGCCAGACCCAGAGTCCATTATGATGTTCATCCCCGTTGACCTCCCACAGAGCCCAAGCAGGATGATAAATACATCTGTATCACTTGACCTAACAAGGATACTGCCGTCTGAAATCTTGCTTACATGGGAAGCTATGAGAGTATCAGCCTCTTCGTGATGGCATTGGACGGAACTCGGCTGATCTACTTCCAGTTGGTTGTCCCCATTATTGTTCAGTTCAATACAAGCTCCGCCATGGGACACATATATTCTTTTTCTCCCGACTATTGGTCCGTACTGGGGCTTCCTCCATTCTTCCGTGACAAATTTGGCGAATTCTTCATTGAACGAACTACCCCTAAGTAACTCTGTGCCACTCTGACGCTGGGCCTGATCAGGTCCAGTAATGATGAATGCTTGAGAAGTAGAATGGCGTAGATTTCGCTCTGGATCTTTGATGGAAGGTGACTGGTACTTTTCTAGCACAAGGTGTATTTGCTCTCCGCGACTCGAACAAACCCTACCCAGTAGATCCTTGGCCATGGTTCCGTATGTTGATTTGCTATGTTGGAGAACAGTTTCATGAATGGTGATACCACCATCAATCACACTGGCTAAGATCACGGGAAGATTTGGAGCCAACAGAGTTTCTTCCTGTTCGCATTCAAGCTTTCTTGTCAAAGCTGCCTTTTCCGTCTTGAGGGAAGCCCCATCGCTAAGGGCAAGTGAAAGAGGCACTTCGGTGAGTGGGAAGCTTAGAATGTGATGTAGGTCAAGTGCATCAGTTAAATCAGCGGCAACAGCTAACATTCGCCCAAAGACATCCCTGGCTCCCTCGGCTGCGTTCTCTCTCCGTACTACCGTTTTGGATCTCTTGGAATTTTCTGCTGCAAAGTTTAACATCTTGATCCTTGTATCTGGCTTCAGAGACCGTGAAGTATCAGCTGCATATTCATCTTGAAATTTGAGTCGAAGATTTTCTCCTCGTTCAAGTGTTGAAAGGAGAAATTCACTCGGTGCATCCTTTGCTGTTCTCCCTGATGAACAGGGGCAAATAGGTTGCATGTGTTGGTCAGTGTATTTGTTATGGCACTCATGTCAGCATTATCCCGTTCGATTCTCCTTTTCCTCAGCTGATTCATCGATTCTTCCCCTTGGTGAAGACTGACCAGTTCACGAAGCACTGTAAGGGCCATACTTCGTTGTGTGAGTGTAATAGCCCATCTTCTGAAAGCACCGTGGGAATTTGTGAAAGTTGCTATGCCTTTTGTGGGAGATGAAGCATCCCTGTTTACAGTCTGCTCCAAGGTCAAGTCAACTGGGCATCTTGAATAGGATTTCTTCGTGCGCCGAATGGACATGGCTCGAGCCTCCAGAATCATTGTGAAAGAATACAGGAATACTCATAGATATCTGAATAAACATCTCCTCGGATAAAATGAAGATATTTGACTACTTAGAAAAGAAGAATATCAGTCATGGTGGATGCATGAGAGGAATAGTGACAGAGAGGGGTGAGGTAGTACAGCATGTACATGGAGGGATAGAGAAAACGCAATTGATAGATCAAGATATATAGAGAGGAGAAGAGAAAGAGAGAGAGAGAGTCTGATAGAGAGAAAGAGAGAGAGAGAAAGAGAGGGAGAAGGGGTGATGTAATGATAATAGGAGGGGCTAGGGTAATAGCATAGAGAGATAGAGAAGGAAGTGTTGTACGAGGAGGGATATAGAAACCGGAGAGAGAGAGAGAGAGAGAGAGAAAGAAAACGTGAGAGAGAAAGAAAGAGAGAGAGAAGGGAATAGAGCGGAGTATATCTTCATGTAATATGATATGTATCAATCAGTTCAGTATAATATTTTCCCCATAGAGCGCTTGTATAAAACTCACTCTAAAATGTTACCCCAAAACTACAATTTTTTGACAGATTTTCCTAAAACCCGTGTTACTTAAATGGTCAGAATATAACCCAAACCTATAAATATGTTTAACATCCATATATGCTCCGGAAAGCGGAGGACCTGCTGCATAGTTAGGCCAAGTTTCAGAGCAATCGGGTAAATTAAAAGCTATTTAAAATAAACTCAAATATTTGTAACCGAAATTGAGACAAAAAGCGGACAAATTCGCCGCATGTCGACGACGTCGCTCCTTAATGTTATCGTCGTAATCGCCGACCTCGGCGACGCAAACGCCGGGAAAACTCGTTGCGTTGTCTCGTATACTCAAGCTAGTCAAGTTATCCCAAAAAAATTACAAATGAAGCACTCAAAATAGGGAGGGGACATGTTTTATGTGATGGTGTCATGTGCACCTCTCTGTACATTGTGAAAAATGGGACTTCCGGTAGTGACGTCACAAATTGTGTGATTTTGGCGGGAAGACCACGGCTCAGACCCGGCAGCAATCCATTTTTGTGAGGTCTAGGGTCCTCCCCATCGGCCTATGAGGTCAGTTGTTCCGGCGCTTTTCACTTGAATAAATCTTCTGGGCTGCCGGTCTACTATGCTTGCAACCCTCGAGGAAGCAAGCTGCACGCGGCATCATTCAACTTCAAGTCACTCATTCGAGGCAACTCGTCATTCTAGACAATACCAAAGCACAAGTATCCATATAGGTAAATAATTTTTGCTTGGCCCAAATATATAAATGCAGCTCTGCTGCAGGTTAATTGATAAAAACTATAAACCATACCCCACCCCCTCAATTTATTATCCTCTCTTTTTCATCGTGTATATACATGTATATTTTTTCTTTACATATTTAGACTTTTTTGCATCCCTTTAATACTGTCTGGATCCCAAAAGCCTTTAGGGCTTATCTTTGTTTGTTGTCAATTGAGGTCTCCTGTGAATCTCACAAACTCGCCCGTTTTTTGACCCTGAACTCATGTGAATCTGATAGAAAGCAGTCATTATGTTTCACCATATAGGACTAAGGCTCATTACCTCTCCCAAGTGAGTTTGTTTTTGGTTTGTCTGACTGTTAGCATCAAACTTTACAGGATAGTACTTTGATTTTATAGGGATTGATCCTGTGCTTAAGGGTGTAGCTGTCCTACCAAAACTCAGGCGAAAGCGTGAAGTCAATAAAACCTGAGTGAGCGAAGGGAACGAGGGTATTGTTGACTGCATGCTTTCGACGCGAGTCTTGGTAGGACAGCTGCACCTCAAAACAAAGGGTTAATCACTATCATAACATTGACCAATTGGATTATGTGTTGATAAAGCAGAGGGTGGACTCGTGGAACAGCCATTTCTTCGACACTGTCGAAAACCCTCCTGACAGGATTTTCAACAGTGTAAAAAACCCTCCTGGCAAGTTGCCAAATGTCGAATGCCCCTTTTCAGGCCCTATGGTAGATAATCAAAACCAAACTTTTTATTTGGTCTATTGCAGCAAAAACTCGCACATCATATTATTATATCATAGGAATAAGTGATTATTTTTGACAATCTTTGTCAATCTTGATCAAGGTCAAGGTCATCACCAACAAAGTATGATTTTGACATAGGGTAGGTGTAGGGAATACAAGACCGTAATACAGGACCATCAGAAGAAAACTGTCCTGTCTGCCCTGGCTTTGGAATAAAATATTGCTCTAGTGCCATATAGGTACACTGTTACCATTTCTGCTTACTTTGTCAGTAAACTTTTCATCAACAAGTCCATATTCACCAATCTCCTAAGATAAGAGTTTGTCGTGCTCAAAATTTCGGTAGATATAAATACTGGTTTTTCAAGGAACGTAGTGGTGTGTTAAACTTATAAAGAGGTGTGCTATAAAAATGGTATTAATAACATTATTATGAAGTTGGTGAACTATTGTACTGGTCAATTGACCATTGTGCACAGTGTAGAGTGCGTAGAGTGAACCTCAATGAGGACATCCAATCAATTTGTGTAGGTAATACCTAATACAAGACCACCAATATGGCGACTAATGTTATGCATAATTAATGTGTGCACTGTGTATTGATAATTTGTGTAAGCTTGCTGCTAGGGGTTTTTTATGTTTATGAAACTGAAAGAAAATATCAAATAATATTCAGAATATTGGCGATAAAGAAATATCCAGGCAATTAAGCAATATTTGTTGGTACACGCTGAATTTAGATCTGAAATTTTAAAAGCCTTAAGGTCATGAAATGGAAATTTTTGACTCATCATGAAATTACATGCATCCTGTTATTTAATCTAATCAAATTAAACATTAAACAACAGTAAATTTCAACAAATTCAAACCTGCATGAAGAAAATTTTCACCTTTTTGCACTGCATTATGAGATTACTAGAGTTTGGTTGGATGTGTTAAGTTGTTTTAACGTCATTTTACATCTTTCTTTTTAAGACGTATTTCAATGTCATTTTACAACTCTCTGTAATCTTTAAAATTATCATTGTCAATTGTTCAGTATTGATGTACTTAAAATCATCAACAACAAAATGTAAAGTTGCCGGAGGCAAAAGTAACGGCACATTGAACATGTTGAATGCCGTTTAAATGGTAATTAAATTTATCCGATGATAAATGCTATAAAATTTTTGGTTAAAATTGCAACAGATTTTGATGAAACCAAAATATACTCTCCAAAAAACAATTCTTTATTGGTATTTACATTTCCAACGAAATATCATTTTCCTCAACAAATATTTGAGATTTCGGTTGAAAATGTAGCGGTCTCGTATTACTTTCATGGGTAGGGAATAATGGACCATTTACCTATGACGTCATTAAGGAGATTATTTCATTAGGTAAACAAATTTTTGTCATTATTTCGGTACCCTGAGAAATAAAAAGAGTTGCTGAAAGCATTGGTAAACCTTACTAGTGTGTGTCTGTGTTCATGTTTATGCAAATTATGCAAACGTGCTTAAGGGTCTGGTATTCCCTACACCTACCCTATGGTTGTACATCGCAAGAAGTGAACTTCATGTGTCCATATAAAGGTTAAAGTTGTGAAGGTCAAGACTTAAAGTCACACAAAAGGTCAAAGGTCTGTCAGAGTCAACAAAAAGGTCAAAGTCACGAAATTCAAAGGTAATGACAGGTGCTCGGGGGGGGGGGGGGGGGGGAGGAGGTTTGTTTTCTCCGAGGACTTTTGATATATTTTTTCTTGTTGTTGATTGGGAACGCTTGAATCTGATACATTGCACCATGACTAGTTTTGTGATACAAAACTTATTTATTTTGCCTAATGAGTAGATGCTGTGGTTGATTGTTAAATCCTGTGAATTTTCAGCAAAACTGGTATTGGTACTGTTGTTGAATTTTTTGTGTTCTTTTGTGATTTGTGATTTATAACTCGTGATGATGTAAACACTTGCGAATTGTTATCTCAGGGATGGGAGGAGATAATATAGATGATATTTAGTGAATAATTCTTCATTGCTGTAAAATGTGTACATGTATCACTAAAATTTACTAAGTGTGTTTGTACAGCATGCGCACAATTCCTAGGTTATCAACATAGTACTTCAACATTGAAGAACCAATCTCAAGTAATAAATCTCCAGATTTTATTCTTATTTGTCTCACTGGACTGTTTGTGTTGATGCCACATGCCATCTGAGGTCCTGCACAGCAATGCAGACTGGAAAATCTGGGAAAACTTTAAAAATATATATATATACATATATATATTAATACAGTCCAATGGCGCAAATCCCAGAGGGGATGGGGGTATGCATTAACCCCCCCTCCCAGTTCTGATGTACGGGGGGGGGGGGGTGGCCTGTACAAATATTCCCGCACTTTTTGATAAAAGATGGTAATTTGCAATCATTATATATGTATTTTCCATCTCAAATAAACAATAATTCCATGTAATATTAATAGATTAAATGTAATTTGAGTACAAACTAAGACATTTTCAGGCTCGTATTATCAAATTTTTGTGGCGCGCTCCGCGCGCCCAACTATATTTCAACATTAAAATAGTCAAACAGGCAATATATATATATATATATATGCCTATAGAGGCGCTTAGCGCCTTCGGCGCTTGCGTTTGCCAGAATGATAACTTCTCATCCTTTGGACCCCCCCCCCTTTTTTTTTTAAACCTGGATCCGCCCTTGATACTCAAGTAGAATATAAAAGAACGTGGCATATACTGTACAGATTTACATGCATATCAGATAAATGTATTAACGAATCCATTATAAAGTACAATCTACACGAGTAGAATACAACTCCTCCCCCCTAAAAAGAAAAAAAAAAACAACAACAACAACAAAAATCATCAAAGTAATGCACTACTGTGCCGAATTATGCACGATTGAAAATGTTCACTAAAATTCTCATGAAACTACACGAAAAGAATGTAAAAATACAACCATAAACTGCACAAATTTTCATACAAGCATATGTTAACATGTTGTTGTAAAATGCATTCTGCACAAATGGAATATAAACGAAGAGTACATATTTGTACAGACATACATGCACAAAACATCAAATATTCTCAAAATAATTCAAAAATCCAATCTACACATGTGGAATAAAAAAGGGTACTGTTGTCATGACCGCGACTTATGCAAGAATAAAATGTGCACAAATTATTATAAAATGCAATATATGTACAAGTGCAATAGAAAAGAACAGTTCAACTACCGTACAGACTACATGTATGCAAGATAAAATGTTCACAAATATTGTAAAACATGAAATTTGCACGAGTGGAATAGAAAAGAACATGTCATATACTTGCCAGATTTCCATGCATTTATATACTTATACAGAATTTTAAAAATGCAATCAATGCAAGCGTAATATAAATGAACAATGCATATAGTGTACAGACTTACATGCATGCACGATCAGGATGTTAACATATAACATACAATCTACACAAGAGGAATAGACAAGGACAATTCACATAGTGTGCTGACTTACTGCATGCACGATTAACAATGTTCGCAAATGTAAATTATTTTAAAAATACCACAGTTTACACAAGTGAAATATAAAAAACGATTCACTGTACAGACATATATATAGACGCACGGTAAAGGTATTCAAATGCTAGACGAATTAATATTTAAGCATGATCATGATATTCAAAAAAATTATCATGCAATGATATCCACACAAGTGGGATAAAATACAAAAATTCATATGGGGCAGAGTTTTACATATATGCTCGACTAAAATGAGCACAAACTCCAAGTTATGGTAAAATGCAATCATCACAAGTAGAACAAAAAAGAACAAGTAATATAGTTGCAGACCTAAGGACGATCAAGATGTTAACAAAATGAACACGACACAGTCCACAGTAGTCCATAACATAAATATAAAAATGGATTTAGTTGCTTGCAGTCTTATAATTATTTCAATTTAGACCATTACATTAAAAAAATGTACAAATGTTTGCAACCTTACGTTCAGTGCAAAATTCTCACAAGATTAATACAACAAATAAAATCTACATCAGTCCTGTAGATTGTAATATTTCAACCAGAATATACTAAATTGGATATAGACGATTCAAATAGACCAACCGGCAGCCGAATATGAGTTGGCAGTTGCCCGAATATATGTATTGGTATGGAGGTGGATCCTATTACCGAACACTTTTCAGAAAACCAACCATAGCAAATAAAATATCAAATAAATATCTGTCAAACTTACATAATGAATGCTTGAAGTCCTATAGAAAAAGAAATTGGTGGAATTTGAAAAAGACAACGTAGATCTAATGCGATATTCCCTTCCGAGCAAACCTCTTCCCAACGACGTTTTTGGTCCCCAGAAAAGGGTATTGTATTACCGAACGTGTGCCCCTATGGGAAAATGACACACAACCTACCCCGATTTGGGGCCAACGGGGTGACGACTGGGGGTGACCAGAGAGCAGTTCCTAATATATATTACTCAAATGACTTGTTTTTTTGATTGTTTTTGTTTTGTTTGTTTGCCTCATTTTATGATCTTCCCCCCCCCCCCCCCCCCCTTGGGCTGCCAAGTAAACATTTAATGTGCATAGGAAAAAAAAAAAGAGAAAAATAGAGCATGCAAGTTTGCTTAAAATCGCAAGCTGGCAACCCTAAAAATGAAAAATCTCCCTACTGTGGGAGGGGGATACCCCCCTCCCACAGTAGGGAGATTTTTCAGTAGGGAGATTTTTCACCCTGTGTTCTTTGTTTAATAAGTGTGGATAACATACGCGTAGTCCCACGCGTATGAAAGCCATTTTAGGCGCGGGGGGGGGGGGGGGGTTCAGTCCTGTGAACCCCGCCTCATACCAGTGTAGAAATGTAATATGTCGATTTAATAATATACGTACAACACAGTGGCGGATCTACGGGGGGGGGGGGGTTAACCCCCCCCCCCCCTTGGGCTGCCAAGTAAACATTTAATGTGCATAGGAAAAAAAAAAAGAGAAAAAATAGAGCATGCAAGTTTGCTTAAAATCGCAAGCTGGCAACCCTAAAAATGAAAAATCTCCCTACTGTGGGAGGGGGGATACCCCCCTCCCACAGTAGGGAGATTTTTCTGTAGGGAGATTTTTCACCCTGTGTTCTTTGTTTAATAAGTGTGGATAACATACGCGTAGTCCCACGCGTATGAAAGCCATTTTAGGCGCTTAACTGTACGCGTTCGGTAATACAATGCTGTTCGGTAATACAACCATGACTATATCGGGGGGGGGGGGGGGGGGTTCAGTCCTGTGAACCCCCGCCTCATACCAGTGTAGAAATGTAATATGTCGATTTAATAATATACGTACAACACAGTGGCGGATCTACGGGGGGGGGGGGTTAACCCCCCCCCCCCCCCTGGGCTGCCAAGTAAACATTTAATGTGCATAGGAAAAAAAAAAAGAGAAAAAATAGAGCATGCAAGTTTGCTTAAAATCGCAAGCTGGCAACCCTAAAAATGAAAAATCTCCCTACTGTGGGAGGGGGATACCCCCCTCCCACAGTAGGGAGATTTTTCTGTAGGGAGATTTTTCACCCTGTGTTCTTTGTTTAATAAGTGTGGATAACATACGCGTAGTCCCACGCGTATGAAAGCCATTTTAGGCGCTTAACTGTACGCGTTCGGTAATACAATGCTGTTCGGTAATACAACCATGACTATATCGGGGGGGGGGGGGGTTCAGTCCTGTGAACCCCCGCCTCATACCAGTGTAGAAATGTAATATGTCGATTTAATAATATACGTACAACACAGTGGCGGATCTACGGGGGGGGGGGGGTTAACCCCCCCCCCCCCCCTTGGGCTGCCAAGTAAACATTTAATGTGCATAGGAAAAAAAAAAAGAGAAAAATAGAGCATGCAAGTTTGCTTAAAATCGCAAGCTGGCAACCCTAAAAATGAAAAATCTCCCTACTGTGGGAGGGGGGTATCCCCCCTCCCACACCCTCCCCCCCCCCTCGCTCGCTTCGCTCGCTCGGGCTCGTCGCTACGCTCCCTCGCAATACCCAGCTCAGCCCCTCAACCCCCCCTTGGAAAAAAGCTAGATCCGCCCCTGCAACAGAAATTTCCAATGTTAAAGGTATTAGATAGTTTTGGGAAGCCCTCAAAAACTTTTCGTGAGATTTCTTTGATTTTACTTAATAAATAGCAGGGTACTAGCATAACTAAGATGCTGTGAATTTTTTTTCTCCTCAAGTGAAATATTTATCGAATTAGAGGTGAAAAGAATAAAAATCCCTGGCCCAAAAAAGAGGGGATGTAAATTCGAACAACGGCCACACACATTACTCACATGAGGATTGCTGTGTGTTATAGAATACGCTACACATAGCGCGAAGCGCTGGGTTTATTGTGTGGGGAAGCTTCGGGTGGATATGGTCTCAGCGTGAGGCAGTAAAAAGCGTTTCTTACAGATATTTACACTAAAATCTGTTCGAAATCGTGAATGGAATGTTAAATAATCTCGTATACATGTGTCTTATGATAAAGGGAGAATAGTATGTGACTATGTTAGATAAGTTTCTTGCCAGTATGAATTTTGCTACCGAGACTGTCTATGAGCTTTAAGTGCGATATACGATATGTTCATTATATTAATATACACCACCGTAAGAGAAAAATGAAATGTTCGGTTGTTCGTAGAATATAACGTATGATCAAACATGGTGAAAAAACAAAATGGCCATGCAATCTTCATACAATGTTTGACTGATATCAGATTTTCTAACATAAAGCATTCTGTTTAAAAATTGGATAGTATGAAAATTAATCTGAGAAAGAAAAGTGAATTCCCTACAATATATTTCTGTGTATGAGTTCCGAAATTGCATAACATTAAATCAAAATGACTTTCAATTTTTTAAAACTCCTTATTCGTACGACAAAGTTACAAGCTCTTCGTCATGAACATTTCATATACCAGTTAGATTGTTATCAATTTTATGCAGCGATCTACATGTACATGTATATCTACATCTGAAATTATGTTTCATCTAAATGGAGGAAAAATGACCTTTCAAGCGCATTACTACCAACACGTGTCATGGGGCCTGATCAATTATTAAATCTTACAATCTCATTTTGAAAGAATCCTAACTTTTACTGATACATCTTTACACGGCTGCTGTACCAAGCAACATTAGTAACAAAATAGCCAGTTCGTAATTACGATTTACGCATGTACACAGATTCAGGACATTTGCACCGAGTACAACTGACCTCTATACACGCTTTCATAGAATGGGCACCAGTATGAATGGGCACCAGTATGATTTTACGTGTTAAACTATGGCAAGCCATCGGGGTCTACTTACGTCTACTCACCACGCGTACTTGATTTTCGATACACGTACCTATATTGACCAATCAGAAGCCAGTATTCAGTACGCGTACTGTTTTTGGTCATCACGTCACGTGTGTTTAAGGGTACGTATACTTTACTTTTACAGACGTTACTGACCCCTCCGGCCATAGGTGGCCAAAGGGTTCAGAAGCGTCAGTTAATGTAACGTGTGCTTTGTCATTTAGTTAACGTGTACCTTGACTAGTCATTACGTGACGTCTATACAATTACGTGTGCTCTGGTCGTTACGTGACGTCAGCTAAGAGTTAGTCTATTTCCAGGATTTTTTTTTTTTTTTTTTTTTTTTGTCAATAAAGCAAATCATGTACGTTAATAATATTGTTCAATAAGGGAAGTATAGGGCTTGGCAGGGGCTCAGGGTGTTCAATATATTTCTGTTGGTGACTGATTATTAATTCGTCCTATAAATTTTTAGAGTAGTAGTAGTAGGCCTACACTCTTTTTAGCAAACTAACAAAAATCAAAGTAAAGTATAAACCGTGCAGAGTTGGTTTATTATTGTCATTACTACTACTACTACTCATTTTTATTTTATTATTATGATTGTTGTTATTACTATCATAATTATCATCTTCATTGTCATTATTATTATAATTATTATTATTATCATAATTATTATTATTATTATTATTATTATTATTATTATCATTATTATTATTATTATTATTATTATTAATATTGTTTTTATTATTGTCACAAAAATTTGTCATGATGAAATTAATGTATAAAGTTTATCCATAAATACCATGTAATGAGCGGAGGAAAGAAAAACAAGTGAGAACTCCCCACATGTACAGCTCATGTTTACTATATATAGTCAAAGCTATATAGTGCATGCAAAGTATACAAACTTCTACTACATGGACACTATTCACGCTCTTATCCTCCATCTGTTGTGCAGTTAAGGGTCATGACCTCTTGTGGACTCGTCATGACCACTGGAAGGCCGCCTGTTTACCCAAGGGTTAACCAGCTGATATCCAGTGCATAAGGGGTACTAATACATGAATGGGGAGATGG